>VBSM01003204.1:22112425-22134052 GCA_008086735.1 Cheirogaleus medius
GCCTAGACCATGATTATTATTGAAAACATGAATCAAGGCATTTATTTGCATTTGATCAAGAGATTTATGACACAAATGACTAAAGATGTAACCCAGCTACACAAATATTTTAGTATAACAAATTTTTGCAATAACACTGAATAATAGCACAATTACTCCAAATAATTTTGTTTCAAATAGACATTTTCCCATACATAGAATATTTTCTATTTTATCCTTTTAAACATAGAGATCATCTGACAACTCTAAAACGTAAATCAATTTTTTAAAAACATTAGCAGTAACAGAAAATGAAAAACAAGAACATAATTAAAAATTGATTGAAGTCAAAATTTAGTATCTGATAAAAAATATTTTAAATGACATAATTGCTAATATTTAAAATAAAGTATTTATCATTAATCAATCAATAGCCTATATATACCATATAAATATCCAGAAATCAGAGCTATGTCTTAAATCATAAAATTAACTCTGCTGATTACAAAAGTGTCTAATTAACAGGGTGTATGAGAATGGAGCTGATAAAATCTTTCCTTAGCTTCTTAAAGGAGCGTCATGGGGCTTGAAATGTGAAGCATTAATAAATTACTAATATACTACAGTAATGACATTACCAGTAATGTTGAAGATTAGGATTCCAAGGAATTTAACTAAAAATAAATATGTAAGTTTCCAAACTATAAATCAGCATGCAAAAGTGAGTTCTTATTCCTCCCCCACTACTACCAGCCTCCAGGTTCTTGCCTCACCTCCACTGTTTAACTTCCGGGATAAGAGCTCCACTTTTTCTTGCAATTTATCATAGACAGTCACAATCTGGGATACAGCTCGGCGGGAGGACTCCACACGCTCCTGCAGCTGAGATTCCATCTCTTCACTGGAACTGCTGGCCAAAGTAGCAAGGAAAGAGAAAGCTGGCTCTTGCCCTTCCCCTGAGAACACAGGGGGAAAAAGAAGCCCCCCAAAATTATAAAACTGGAAATAACAAAAATCCATTTTTCCCCCAAATGGAGAGCCTCAAAGCAAAGCTCTACTTCAAAAACCCAGATAACATGAAGTACCATGTTTCCCCAAACATAAGACCTACCCATAAAATAAGCCCTAGCAGGATTTCTAAGCATTTGAGCAATATAAGCCCTACCTCAAAACTAAGACCTAGTGATGGGCGTGGCTACACATCGTTTCTGCACAACCCATGCATTTCATCACGGAGCGGTAAAGAAGATGATCAGCCCTTCTCATCTGCCCCATGAAAGCTCTACTGCTCGACATGAAGAGATTGAGGCCAATAGGTCTAAAGGAAATAGAGTCGCAAGAAATTCAGGATGGAATTCGGGGTTTGGAGAGTTATGATGATGTTCCAGAAGAAGATGACTTAACTCTATTTGAATAAATGTAGATTGTTGTACCGTACTTAAAAAAAATAACACATCCCCTGAAAATAAGCCCTAGGGTGTCTTCTTGAGGAAAAATAAATATAAGACCTTGTCTTATTTTTGGGGAAACACGGTAATAGAACGCATCATACTCACTCACCTCTCTCTCTGTCATCTTTGCGTTCTTGATTGCTATCAGAGTCTGGTTCTGGTTCAGGCACAACCAGGGCTTTTCTTTCTGTTAGTAGGTCTCCCAAACCCTGCTCCAGATCATAACGTTTAAGGATGATACGGATGTTTTCATCAAACTGGAGAAGGGTAGGTGCAATTATGAAAAAACAAAAGGATACAAGTTTGGAAATGAAGATGGTAGTAAGGAGAACTAAAATGCTTAAATAAAAATCCAAGCAAATAAACAAGTTAGCTACCTGACTCCAGTACCGGTTGACAATCAATAGTGAGGCATCATCAGTGGCCTGTCGTCGTTCCAGTTTTTCAATGTGCTCACGGAGTTCATCTTCAATGGCCTGCCGTTGATCCAGCATTTCTGCCAGTTTGCGATTTTTGGTTTGCAGTGTTCGAATGTCTAACTCCTCCTGCCCCAGGAAACCAATTTTATTAGTCTCCACCAAGAAATTAGACAAATGAACTGTTAAACTCAACAAAGTTACATCAGTTCGTGAGTTATTTCCAATGAATAAAGCCATTCATCTAAAAAAAAAAAAAACTTACAAGAAATAATTAAATAAGAAGTAGAAGCAGAAGAGATAAAGGAATGGGTGCATGATGTGAGGAAAGAATGACACAAACAAATACACTAGAACCTCAACCACACCCATCTCGTTGCTCTATTCACAAACACATCCACAAAGTAATGCTACTTTGAGGCTCCACCCCCTACTCCAATCAATACTGTCACCTATCTCCTAGGCGCTTCATTCATTCAAGACTTGGGCACCTGGGTCCTTCTCTCTCTATCCCAGTTCCTGCCAAAATATCCAGTCACTTCAATATACCTGTACACAAACCATCTAATTCTCAAGCATCTAGGCTGTCAGTATTCTGAATTCCTTAACTCCAATGATTATCTCCCCCACTGTGCTTTAGCCGTGCATTTCAAAAGCCACATCTTAGACTCCTGTCATTATCTGAAACTGTGCCGCACATGAAATCTTAAATTTCAACTTCCCACTCCCTGAATAAAATGACATCTTTCCAGGTATCTCATGCCTTTACCCCAATATACTAGTCCCTTCACCTATTTTGATCTCCAGAATTTTGAATTCTCTCCTTTGTCTCTTGCAGTCCCCTTCTGGTTCTACTATCTTCCATATCTTTACTATACACTCACTATACTACATTCCTTCAAACACCTGCCTATCAGTCTCCTCATTTCTCTGCCCTTAATCCTTTTCTTCCACCTTTGTTAACAAATCCCAATCTGAATTAATTCAGATTATCTAACTATTCCATTCATATACCCAGTATGCTGAGACTTCTAGATTAAGTTCATTAAACCAGGGAAACTGATGCCTTTACAAAATGAATTCCTAACCTGAACAGATCTTATAATTTGTCCAAAAATGTTTCTTTAACAAGTGAGCTATCTCCCACTCTCCATCAAGGCAGTATCAAATTCTACCAAGCCCTGATCCCTTTGACATCACACTAAGCAGATGGCTTTGCTTCCTATTTCAATGAAAAAATGAAGCCATCAGACAGGAAGCTCCTTAATTCTCCATCTCTTTGACCCATTCACACAACTCATCAACCTATGCAAACATTCTTAAAACCTCAACTTGTTCTCAGGATCCTGTCCTCTTCTGTTTCTGCAAACCCCTCACTGCATGAGCAATTTCACACCCCACTCAATAGCTCCTTCCCCAGGACCAGCTGGGGAGGGGCCAGGTAGGGGGAAAATATCACAGACAATGAGCAGCATGTAGAAAGGCTTATGTTCTTACTTTACCTGGAATTAATGAAATTGATTAATGAAATGAATATTTTAAAGTAAGAACTATATATTAGAGCACCAATTGCATGTTTCAATTTTATTTTCTGTCTTTCGTTTTGGGTAAAACATTCCTGATAATGCCAGGGTAGTCAATAGTTTCCCCACTATACCACTTTATTAATACTATTAATTATCCTCAAAATCTTCTCTGAACACTGCCTTCCCCTTCTTGCTTTAACTGAAACCTGCATAAGAATACTGTTTCCCTGCAGGCTTCTCCAGTCATGGCTACTTCCCTCCCACACCCCTTGAAGCCCTTGGTGGATGAGTGTCCTCCTTATTTTCCACTGCACTTCCAGGCCATCATCCTCACTTCCTCTCTAAAACCTCCTAGCTTTGAAGCTCATGCATTTAGTCTATACCACCTGTCACCTTGCTTTGCAGAACTCATCTATAAATGCCCAAATCTTTTCCCCACACTTCTCAAAGATTTAGCACCTAGCTTATTACCACTCTCTCCAATGTAGTATTTACTCCTGTCATAATTCTTAGTGATATCAATTCACATATAGATGATCTTTCCTGTATCTTGGATCATCAAGGCATTGACCTCCTCTCCACCAGTGATCTTGTCCTCTACCTCCCTCAGTCATCAGCTCCTGTAATTAGTCTTAGATATACCTATATGTCCTCTATAAGCTCAACTGCAAAGAACTCATTCTCCACAACTACCACTATTTTTACAGCTCACTCTCTCCAACAATTCTTCAACCTACAAATCAGGATCTACAAACCACTCGTCCTATACCTTTCCCTGTCCTTCACTCCTCTCACTTCCTCACTTCCTTCTTTACCAAACTTAAATGTCATGATCAGTCATTAAAATCACTTCCTTTTACATGCTTTCTTCTCCTTCCTTGGTCCTTTGTCAGAATTATCTGGTAAAAACCTCAATCATGGTAACATCCAACTCTCCAGCTACTCCAAGCCTAGATCCATGCAGCTAAATGCAACTAGAAAAAATAAAGCATCATGCTAACTGGTTTCACTTTAAACTCATGATCACAAATTCAAGTAGGCCCTAAGTGCTGCCTAGCAACCCTACATCTTTCTAGCCCATTCTCTCTTCTAGATGACTACTTCATACCTTCTCCTATCTCTTCAAACCTCCAAAACTTCCTCACCCATTCTCACTTTCGGATGAGTCTTGCTTCTGATTTCACTGGGAAAAAAAACAGAAGCAATCATAAGAGAATGCCCACACCTACCTCCCACAACCACAGCTACTGACCTACCTACATCAGAACCCATATCCCCTGCCTGCCTTCTTATTGTTATAAACTGTCCCTGCTCCTAGTTAAGGTCAATTTCACAACTTGTGATTTACATTACAGTCCCTCTCACCTATTCAAGGACATCACAGTAACTATCTCCTCTTTGCTATATCATCAATTTAATCCTCTACCAAATCATTTCAATCAACAGATAAACATGCTGCTTATCTCCTACCTTAAAAAGCAAACAAACACACACCTTCCCTTAACCCTACATTTCCCTCTGGCTATTGCCCCATTTTCTTTGTTCTGTTTTACGGTACTCCTCTAAGGCATTGTTTCTACCCTCTTTTCCCTAATTTCTTTCCTCTCATATTCTCTTAAGCTCACTGCAATCAGGCTTCCATCTGCAATACACAGGTCTTCTGGAGTCTCCAATGAATTCTCTGTTGCTAAGTATAACATCTCATCCTCTCTTTACTCAACCTGTTGGCAGCCCCTGATAAACTCCTTGAAACATTTTCTTCATTTGGCTTCTGGGACCCCACTCTTTCTTGCTGTCCTACTACCTGATTGGTCCCTCATTTTTTGTATCTTTGATTAGGCCCCTCTCATCTCCACATGAAAATGTTGCAGTGTACCAAGTCTCTGTCCTCAGATCTCTTCTTTATCTATGTTTATTCCTTAAGAGTCTCTAGTCTCATGGATTTAAATATCACTTATGAAATGATGATTCCTATATGTACAGCTTTAGCACTGATATCTCATTATTAATATCTCAAACTTACATGTTCAAAACCAAACCAAACTCACGATTAACTCTCCATGGCTCCCAAAAATCTGCTCCTCTCATATACCATACCTCCCTAGCTCAGTAAGTAAAAACTCCAAATCCCAGGATGATCCTCCTTGCTATCTCTCCTATGTTTCATTCAGTCCATCAGCAAATCCTGTCAATGCTACCTCCATGGTGGCCCAAGCCACCATGATCCCCCATTAGGATTACTACAAAAGCCTCCTGTAGCAAACACTTTTGTGCCACATCTTGTCGACCTTCCAGATTTCAGCACAGTTGTGGTGGACAGCTCCATTCACATTGCCAGTGTTTCAACTTCAAACATACTTTGTGAGTCTCTTAATTTTTCTGTCCCACAATCTCAGTTGACTCATCACGGCAACCTCGAAATGCACAGGAGTTACTGCCTTGAAAGGCAAACAACTGGGCAGGGATCAGTGGATAAATGTCTCAGATCTCCACCTTTGGAGAGGTCAGGTTGAGGGGGGAAAGGGAGTGACAAAGAATTAGGGAACAATTCTGCTAACTGGACTCCTGCTTATAACCCTTGCTCCTCTATAGCCTATTCTTCAAACATAAATCAGATCGTGTTACTCCCCCACTTAAGTCAGTCCAGTGGCTCCTCAGTGATCTTCTGGATAAAGTCCAAACTGAGATGTGTACTACATGCTTCCCATAGAGTATGTGCTTATCACTATGAACATCACATACCTCACTCTACTATAACAGTCTATTCCTTTGTCAGTGTCACACTACAAACTGAAGTCTAGGGGCTTTCCTCGGTATAAAGCACAGTGGCCAGCAAATAACATACATTCAACAAAGGTTTGTATTTATTCAGTGAATAAATGCCTTTGGAGTGCACGATTGGAGGCAGTGCTATGTCAAAATCACCTCCTGGCAGCAGTATAGAGTACTAGAACCCCAGACAACCTCAGAAATGACATTCATCAACAATTTATCATGAATTTTCGTATTATTCTAACTCTGAAAAAAAAATCAACCTCCCTAAACCTTAGCCTCAAAATCAAATGAGTAATAGATGTGGTTTTGTAAGCTATTAAAATGTAAAGTATTTTAACATCATATTCCCCAAAGCAGAGTTTCAAAAAGCAGAATCTTGATCCAGATCAAAACCTATAAGCTTCTGATGCCTAATGGATATATAACATTACTATAAGCTTTTGGTGTATAATACCATACTATGAGCTTTTGGTGTATTGGTGTATGTCAGCTCCATAAGAGCATGGATAATATCTATTTTATTCACCATTATATTACCTAGCCCAATAACTATTAATAGCTCATATTTATTGAATAATTACTATGTTAAAGGCAAAGTTTTAGCCCTTGACAGGGAGTTTCGTGTCATCCTCACAAAACCTAATGTGGAGGGTACTTTAATTATATTTTACAGATAAGAAAACAGAGACACAGGAAGACACA
Source organism: Cheirogaleus medius (assembly GCA_008086735.1). NCBI lineage: Eukaryota > Metazoa > Chordata > Mammalia > Primates > Cheirogaleidae > Cheirogaleus > Cheirogaleus medius. The sequence continues at coordinate 22,119,275 of VBSM01003204.1, forward strand.
AAGCCCTGCAGCTAGGAAGTGGTACAGGTGAAAGTCAACCCAAGGCAGTCTGGTCTCAGACTCTCACCCTTCACCACACACTCTCAAAGACACCCTTCATCACACACTCTCAACGATTTTGTTACACTGCTTCTTAGAACCTGACACTGGAATTTTTCAGTCAATGAAAAAATGAGTGTCCATCGTCCTACTACTAAATACTTACAGTTAATGCTGGATCAGGCACCAGAATCTCAAAAGAATATAAGCACACCTTGAAAACAAAGATCAAATATCAATCTACCTCTCCTCCAGAACTGACCGCATCATTTCACCTACTTTTGGCCTGTTTTATTTCCCTCTTCTTTTCAAATGGCTTCCCCTCATTCCAGAAGGCTTCGATAAATTTTTAGTTTCAGGTTGCAACTGACAGAAGAAAAGCACACTTTCATGTCATTGTTTCCTCATACCATTGAAGAGACACCCCCTAGCTTAATTGTTTCCACTGTGGTCCCTGAATCTTCAACAGCAGTCTTCTTCTCCGGAGGCATGGACGTGCCCGGCTCTCCCGCTGCTCTTTTATTTCCAATTCCTGACATTTTGGCATAAGATGATAGCCGTTTTCCTGGAGGGAAAATAAGGCAAAAAAGGGTCCTACTGAGATAAGACATGCAAATAGAACAACAATAAAGAGAGACCATTTATGATGTAAAATCTAGCAGTTTTTTCTGGCCAACCCTTTAACCTGGATCTATTAATTCTACACCAATACTACTGTGCCCGAATTATTCTTGGAGAGAAAAAAACTAAATTGTGGAGTAAGCATCAAGGCAGAACTCACATGACTATAGATTTCTAAATAGGATGCTGATAAGAAATAAGACAATGGGCAAAGGGTGAAGAGACCAAGAATAACTTTCAGGAATCTCTCTTCCTAAAATGCTGAAATCAGAAAAGGACAGTTTGATCACGAGATATTCATCCTACAGTGTTGGAAGAATCATAAAACTGAAAGAGATCTGGGAAATGTCTACTAAGCCATTAATTCAGGACATGTCAGTTATCATTTCTGAGCCTCAGTTACCTAGACCAGTAGTAACTACAGTATATACTTCGTATGCTTATTACAGGATTGGATGATATAATTATAGAAAAAACTTAGCACAACACCAGACATAAACAAAGCATTCTGAAACATCAGCTCTCCTTTTAAGGCTTGCAGTGTCTCCCGTATTTCCAAATGCTCTCCCAACTATTCTGTGCAAGCCTAAGTAAGTTAGGTGTGGGCGTGAATCCTCAGTTCTACCTCTTAGCTAGCCATGCTGCCTTGAAAGAGTACGAGTTCTCCAAGAGCTTCGGTCTCTTCATCTGTACAATGGAGGCGAATATATTTTTCGTCTGTCCTACCTGCCTCTCAGGGTTTCGGAGCTCAAAGGAGGCAGAACGGATGCTAATGCACTTTGGTTACTTTAGAAAGCAACCCTGCCACTACTGAGACTATGACCCTGATACCAAGGACACTACAAGACGACTCTGCTTCCAATTAAAACTCCAAGAAAGGCGTATCGGCCTCAACAACCTGAGTAGGACCTCGCCCGAAAAGAGAGGAGACAGAAACGGGACAAGGGCCGCAATCCCACTCGCCAGGAGCCAAGGACTCCAACCTCAGCGTGGCTAGTTGCAGGCCCGGGAGATGGGGGCCCCAGAACTGGAAAGGGCAGAGACTCCCGAGGGCCCGTACAGTCCCGTCACGCCCTAGGTAGTAATCTAACCTGGGTTCTTTTAACTCGCGCCGCCGCGACGCAGAACGCGCGGCAGTTGCTCACCAAGGCCAGCGCAGCCGCGTTATTTCTCACCCCTGACCCGCGGGGAAGACTGGGCAAAGCTTCCGGGAGGCGGGACCAGGGAGAGGAAGAAGGGAAAGAAAAGAGGAAGTCGCTTCAATCTTGCCCGATGGACTGTGAGACCCCGCCGGGCGGAAATGACGTAAGACGAGGGCGCCAGCGGCCGGAGAAAGCGCCGCCTCGCTAGCTACGCTTGGGAGGGGCAGGAACAGCTCCCGGCTAAAACCTGCGGGAGTTTCCTGGCCTCGCTTACGCCGGATTGGGGAGCCTCTGACTTTTGTTGACTTGGTGGCCGTTGCTCCTGCGATCTGGTTTTTCTACAGAGATAAAGTGCCTTGTTCTGCTGCCTGTCATTGGGTCTGCGAGACTCGTTTAGACTGCAGTGTGGCGGATGGTCCCGTCAGTCTTTGAGCAGGAAAGAACTAGCCCCAGATACCTCATGAGAATGTTCCTTAGAGCCCTTTCGTGCTAAAATGAAGAGTTCTGGAGAGAATCTAAAGGATTTGATGGATTTCAGGTCCTGTAGAATTTTCTTACAAGGAACTGTATTCAGTTCTGTCTACACGTTATAACCGTGTGGGGAGTTTTGGTCCCTGTAGAGTAGGGCCTGGATAAAGGCGCTTTAAAAAAAAATGTTCCTCTCATCCCATCCCATCTTCACCCTCTAGATTCTAATGTGTAAATAGGGTTGACAACTACCATTCTTGTGCTTTGTGCTTTTAGGGAACAAGAAACTGACCACGGAAATGATAAGAAATGCAAATCAATTAGTCTCTGATTTCAATACTAGTCTATTTTAAGCTAATTAAGCATTTTTTGTTTGTTTGTTTAATCACAAACTGCTATTTTCCATTCAGTTAAACTAAATGTGTTTTAATGATAGTAAGGTAATCAATCTAACCTATCAATAAAAAGCTATATGCCTTGCAGAACTGTGATAAACTACCTAATGGCATCAGGTAACAGATAAAGGTCCAGAAATAAAAGAATGATTGCTATATCTTTTTTAAAAATGGAATTTATGCACCTTTGGGGAAAAAAAATCAATCCACAGTGTATTTCTAGTAGTCTGATGACTTGGGGATCCACCTGCTGAAACGCATATATGAAACAATGACACTCATTGATCTCTCTCCTTTGGCTGCTCTACTGTTAACAAGCCTTGCAGCCACGAAACCACTGAATGGCAAGCAATGGTTCTAGACCAAAGTAAACTAGAGGTTCAGACTGTATTTGGCCAAGAAATATGCTTTTATTTTGGATAGTATTGGCTGTTCTGTGTGCTTAAAAACAAGAACAAAAATTGACGTAGTTGCCAACATTTAAAATAGGGATATTTTATGTAAAAATCCAGATTATCAACTTCTCTTGAAAATGTTGAAGATCTAACAATTCTATATTCTTGAATGGTCACATTACCTAGAGCATACTAGCAGCTTCCTCTTATATTAATGGGTCATGTTACTCCTGTTTACCATAATCCCACTATTCCTTATCAGTTCCTTGGCACTAGTTTTCATTTGAGTATCATCACTTGAGTGTTGTGTTGTGGTAAATCAATTGCTGATACTAGTAAATGCCTGGTGGACATTACTGGTTGCCTACCCAGCATCCATTCCCCTTCCTTCACCTTCTTCACAGAACAGAACTGGGATTTTATTCATGTATCCATTTAGCCCCCTTGATTCCATTTGTTAGGGGAAGCTGATTTCACCCCATCTCAGGGATTATCTTAATATAAATAGGAAGTTCCATATTCCAAGCCAAAGTCCTGGTCTCAGCAATGGACAATTTTATAAGGGTGAATTTCTTAGAGTACTAGGACTGAAGCAGTTTTTTCTTCCAATTTTTTTGTGTGAGGCCTGAAACTAAAAATGGTATTTTGCTACCATTCTTGATAATGGAGCCAACACACAGGGATGGGCAGAACCAAGATAGTATCTCAGGGAAATGAAGCCAGATCGACTGAGTTAGGTTACCCCTAACTTCATCCCATGCTTCAGAGTGCTAGACAAGAGATTAAGAGAGCAGATTTTTCTAGAACATTCAGTTCTCACCATGTAGATAACTATATTTCTTCAATTAATGGTGAAAAAGTCCTGGTCAGTCATCTGACATCTTCACAGGTGTCAGGGTTCTCTAGAGCTGTGGACCCCAACCCCGATGCAGAGGACCACTATTAGTCCATGGCCTGTTAGGAAAAGGGGCTGCACAGCAGGAAGTAAGCGGTGGGGAGGATGCTTCATCTGTATCTGCGGCTGCTCCCTATCACTCCCATCACCACACAAGCTCCGCTTCCTGTCAGAATCTAATGTCAGGGCATTAGATTCTCCTAGCTGCACAAACTCTACTGTAAACTGAGCATGCGAGGGATCTAGGTTGCTCGCCTTTCTGAGGATCTAATGCCTGATGATCTGAGGTGGAGCTGAGGTGGTGATGCTAGTGCTGGGGAGTGGCTGCAAATACAGATTATCACTAGCAGAGAGGTTTGACTGCACAATAAATGTAATGCACTTGTATCATCCCCAAACCATCTCCCTCACCCTCACCCCTGTCCGTGGAAAAATTGTCTTCCGTGAAACCAGTCCCTGGTGCCAAAACAGTTGGGGACCACTGCTCTAGAGAGCAAAACCAACAGGATGTGCGTGTGTGTGTATGTAGAGATAGAGTGAGATTTATTTTAAGGAATTGGCTCACAAATTGTGGTGGCTTGATGAATCCAAAATCTGTAGGGTAGGCTGGCAGTCTGGAAACTCAGGGAAGATTTGCAGTTGGAGTCCAAATGCAGTCTGCTGGCAGAATTACTTCATGCTCAGGGGGAGGTCAATCTTTGTTCTACTAAGGCCGTCAGCTGGAACCAGATGAGGCCCACCCAAATTATAGAGGATAATCTGCTTTAGTCTACCAATTTAAATGTTAACTTAATCCAAAAAACATCTTCACAGAATCATTCATAATAATGTTTGACCAAATATTTGGGGACTGTGGTCAAGCCAAGTTGACACATAAAATTAACCATCAGAGTAGGTAACTATATTCTCCAGCTACTGGTGAGATCTGTATTTTCTGAAAACCCCCATCAGCCATCTGACATCTTCACAGTAGCCTGTCCTGACCCAAAGAGGTAGCCTCACCCTAGAGAATTGGGAAAATGGAATAAATGAAGGGGAGGATGGCAGAGACCTCTCTCATTGACCACATTTCCCATTTCTGACCAACCACTACCTGTTCACCAACTTTTTTTAACAAAAGAAAAATTTAACTTTATTGAACATAGGAATAAGATGGACTTTCAAATTAATTATTTTTTGCTATGGTCATTACTTTTATAAGCCATATGATCCATGGCAAAACTTACTAATTAGTACTATACAAAGATGTTTATCTATGCTTGTGAAGTTTAGATTTAGTTTATATTCTATATTCATAAACAAATATATTTAAATCTAAATAGAAATCATTGTGATTGTATTATTAGTGCATATGCATTGCTTAGGCTAGTAGTAAGGGATTACCCACTTTACAGCAACCTTCAAGTATAGGTAGAGATTTGCATTTTATGCAAAAATTCAGGCTTTACTCTTACTTATCTTTACTTTGGTAGGAGCTGATGTCAGTAACTAAAAGGCAAGCAAATACTTTTGTTTTCTACCTCTTAGCTGAACAAAAATACACACAAGGTAGCATTTTCATTAGGCAAGACTTTTTACATTTCACATGAGAATGCAGTATAACCCTTTCTTGAACGTAATGATCAGAGTACTAATAAAACCATCTTTGCAGGAAATGTTTAATAAGCATATTTTATTTAAATAAATCCTCCAGTAGGAAATGGAGAATTCATTGCCTTTACTTAGAAGAAGGCTGTGTAAATAGTTATCTGTCAAATTTATGTGCAACTCGCCAACATTCCCTTATTGGAAACATCAGTATTTCCACATCACAGTTCCCAAAAGGACTTTAAAGTCTCAAAATTCTGTGTCCCTTTTGGCTTGCTTTTCTCTTTGATTCCACCCAGGCTTTATTAATGGTTCACTTCATATCATCATCTCCATCTTCATAAATTTTCTTTAGAACATTCATCAATCCCTCACTAAGATCTGTTCCAGTGACATAGGAGGGCTTTTCTTTCTTCTTCGCATTCTTTTTCAACCTCAGTCAGGTAGTCCCACCGTGTGTTTTCTGCTTGCTTTCTACATAAGGAAAGAACTGTAACAGTCTTGACTTTTTTTGAACTGCCTTCCACAGAGATGGGTTTTAAGAGATTGTTCACAATCATGAAGTAACTCTTCCCATTCAGATTCTTTACCAGCAGATCCATTGACCTCTCGGTGAAATGCACCTCCACATTTTTGGTGGGAACTTGATAAACTCCAGTTAAGGAAATGTAGATTTTTCACAAACTTACCTGACTGTGATCCCTCTGTAATTAGTGATTTTCCATATATCCCATTGCAATGGAAGCAACCACAGCAGCTAGCTTTTCGTGGTCTAGAAGCTCTGCTTTTCTCTGTGATTTCTGTTGCATCTTGTTCTTGATTTCTGTTTCACTCTTGGATTTTTCAGTTGTGAGGGCATCATGTACTCTTTTCCTAGTGGCCTTTCCCAGCAACATCTTTACCTCTTCTAAATCTCTCCGTAGCTCTTCCAAAGCCGAAGCCATGGTCGGGCTGGCTGGGTGAGGCCAAAGGCCCACGTGCAGCCACGCCCGGGAGAGAACAGGAAACGCTGCACTGAGCGCACGCTCGCCCCAGGGCAGACCCCGGCGCAGTCGCAGCGTCCCCGCCTGTGCGCACACCTGCCCTGCGCGCTGTCGCCACCCGCCTTCCGCAACGCGGGGGCTCTGGAAACCCGTTCGCCATCTTAAGAGAAAAAGCAGTATTCCCAGAAAAATAAGTTTTCCTGTTACTCATAAGTGGAAGAGCAGCATTAGCAATGCTGAAAAGAATACTTAATATATGATTTCACTTTTCTTTTAAAAATTTCATTTCTTGTCTCAACATTATAATCTAGTAGAATAGTAATGATCTTTTTTTTAAAAAGGAGAAAACAGGGTCAGGAAGATTTCAAATTTTTTTTTAAGTTAATATTTATTAAAGGACCCAAATCATTTGACTTCCAGCCAGTCCTCATTTACCACACAATTCTGCCACAAGGTGGCAACAGGCGACACGCCTCCTTCCCCAGGTCCCCTTCTAAAGCTCTGGTAGCAGAGCCCTGTGCTTACTCCCTTCACGTCTTCACTTAACTCAGGGAGGGCGTAATGCTCTTGTTAAGAACAAAATTAAGATATTGGGGGTTATTTGTGGTTTGTTTTTTGACTTCTAGGATAGGCACTAACACTGAAGAGGGTTTTTGTTTGTCTGTTTGTTTGTTTAATCTTCTACAACAGGTATCCTAAAAATACTGGATTTTTGCCTGGCGCGGTAGATCCTAGTACTCTGGGAGGCTGAGGTGGGAAGATCATTTGAGGTCAGGAGTTTGAGACCAGCCTCAACAAGAGCGAGACCCTGTCTCTACTAAAAATAGAAAGAAATTAGCCAGGTAACCAAAAATAGAAGAAAAAATTAGCCAGGTGTGGTGGCATATGTCCCAGCTAAATTGGGAGGCTGAGGCAGGAGGATCACTTGAGCCAAGAAGTTTGAGGTTGCAGGGAGCTAAGATAATGCCACTGCACTCTAGCCAGGGCGACAGAGCTCCCTGCAAATGTTCTGCTGTAGGGTTGTTGTTATATCTCCGTGTATTCCAATATTCCAGGAACTCGGCATTGGGCTGTGTGCTAAACATAATTCTGGAAGTCCCTTATTTATCCATATTTTTAGACAAGTTGTATTTTATCTATCATAACATCACTTGTTAAACAGACACGTACAGATTCCATATCCCGTGCCCTATACTTGTTGAATCAAATTTTTCCAGGGGAAAGCCCTCTGAAAATGCATGTTCTTACTTTTGTAATTATGCTTCCTGACTGGGCACGTTTAACAAACACTGCTCTCGGTGGTAATGTCCAGCTCTGCCTGAGGGTCTTCCACAGAAACCAGCCCCTCCCCTTGTCCTCAGCCCTCTCTGCCACATAGCCATTCATCACCACTTCTCCTTTCTCCATCTCCATTCTCCTGCCTCTTTCTCCCCAGATTACGTGGTCCACTGTGCTACATCATGCTGAGCCCTCTTACTTTGTGATTTCTAGAGAATAGAAATGTGTCTCAGTCCAGGGAGCCAAAGCCAGGCCTGCCATCCTCAGAGAGTGAGGACAGGGAGTCCTCCCAGGGTTTCTGGAAGCATGAAAACTCACAGGAAGTCACACATTGTCAGAGAGGCCCTACTTAATTTAATGCTCTCCTAAAAAGTCGAGAGGTAGGTCTATGTTACAGTCATAGAATCGGTCTTTTATAGTTTTTATCCATGTGTTTCTAATACTTATATCATTTTGATTTTCCTTATGCATTTGTGTTGGCTATGACTCTCTCATTAGTGGATGAGAATTTGGAAAGCAGAAGCCAGGTTGTCTTTTTTAATTCTCACTGGACAGGTCCACTCTTCCATATTTCTGCTACTGGGCAGTTGCCAATCCATCTGGCCATGGAAAAGAAAGAACAGTATCACTGAAATGCTTACTTACACCAGGTGGGGGTATGGTGCATAATTACAAAGGTGAGATTTGGAATTTTCATTTCCAACAGCATGGCATGACCATCTTTCAGAAAACAAGCTGAGGGCTTAAATTGGGATCAGCTTATGGACATTTTCATGGCCTTGAAGAGCAAGGCAGGCAGGAGACAAAGTCCAGGGACTGTCAAGGTTGGGTGCATATTGGAGACCCCACTCAATACAAATTAAGTAGAAATATACTTCCAGCATCAAGGGGACTGGAAGAAAATTGTTTGCCTCAAATTTTGGTATAAATATTTTTACTGACTGATGTGGAATTCTAGAAGGCACTTAGAAAAGGCTTCCAGGAATGTGCAGAGATAGAAGAAGGGTCTACAGAGGCTGTGGGCAGCATGCATGGTCTCATTTTTAGGTCACAAAAAGAATTTTAATGCCAGCTCATAAGGAGAATTATTCCTTAGTGCTCATCAAAAACATGAATTTCCCACTCAGATTACATACCAGATAGAATTACATCTCACTTTGCCAGTTGCTACTGCATGTTGACAATAACGCTAAGGACAGTGAGAAGTGTGTGTGTGTGTGTGTGTGTGTATTAATACATACATATATGTATACATAGTTTACATTTCCCAGTCAAGTGTTTAGAAAAACTAAAATAAAAATGAAACAAACACAAAAATAATTTCATTTTGTCTTGGATAAGTACACATTTTACATATATGTATGCATATTTACATATAATGCCGACATGCATGTTGACATGCTGGTCTGTCATGCATGCATGTCGATTCACTTTATCATGTACTACACCAGGTTGATTTTTCAGATGTTAATTCTAGTTTGATCTTTGTTCTGGCTGTCTCTACTTAGTGTTCTCTCAACTGCCAAGTCATGTTTTAACAACACTGGAGAGAGTGGGCCAAGCCAGAGCAGGATGAAAAGGCAAATTTGAGAGGGCCAGAATCACTATGCAGGTTGCGGTTTGGGGTTATTGGTTTCCTCCCCTTTTCCTCCAGCAGTGTGGATCACATGTGGGTGGGCAGTGCCATGACACGGCCCTCCCCTCCCTCGTAGGAGGGGGAAGTCCTGCACAGAATTCAGCACCAGCTTGTCATTTCCTGTCTAAGGAAAGGACCAGCTTGTCCTTTCCTGTCCTTTCCTTTCCAGAGTCAGAGCTGAAATAAAAAAAATAAAAATTTTTTTTTTTAAAAGTAGGTCTTACAGCAGTAGCATATGGCCAGGAATCCATGAATGTTTGAAATCTCACCTCCCCAGCACCCTTTGCCCCACTCAGAGGAAAGTATAAGGCTGATTAATGACTAATGCAGTTACCTGTAGAGCTGTGAAATCAGCAAAGACTATCTCCATCATCCCAGCTCTTGTAAAGCCCTCCCAGGCGGGCTGCCACCTCCATCAACCCTGTGATAACTTCTGGAACTCAGCCAACTTTCTCTTCTCACTGTCATAACCTCAGGAAATACTCTGAACTTAAATATACACATACAGATATATTGTGAATTCAATTGATGTGTTACCTCTCCAAGGTAGCTCGCTTGTATTTGAAGCTTCATCTTTGTTAGAGAATAATGGTAGTATCTCCTGTTGAAGGCATTTATAAAGCAAGAGATGAATGATCTTATTTTGAACAGGTGGGAGAGAATGCAGGGGTTTCCTGAAATCCCTTTCCTATTCTTCTCCCAAGCATAGTTCTGGTTGGTAACATTTACCTGGGATAATGGAATAAGTCATTATGCCTCATTTATTGAACGATCAATAAAACATCAAATTACAATTTATGCACCAGCCTGGAAGCTGGACTCATTTGTAGCATGCAATTGAATAAGGCTTTAAAAGTAATTGGATGCCAGGTTAATAGGGATTTCAAATGTATATAGAGAAAGATACTTTTGCTTGAATATGTCCAAATCAAGGAGCAAATTTTGACACTGCATTGACATTCCACAATAAGTATAAACCATTTGTAAAACAAGTAAATAAAACTTTAAACACAATATTTTAATCAGTTATGACCTATTTTTAGAATGACTATGGAGTTTTTGCCAAGAGCTGGACAAAAACATGAGAGGGATGTAGGTTGCAATCACTGCAGCAAAGAGGCTTAATGAAATCAGGGTGATGGAAGTTAGCTACTGTCATGGTTAATGTTAGACGTCAACTTGAATGGATTAAGAGATATCTAGGGAACTGGCAAAGCATTGCTTCTGGGCAAGTCTGCAAGGGTGCTTCCAGAGGAAACTGGATTGTGAGTCCGTGGACTGAGTGTTGGGGGGAGCACCATCCAATCAGCTGAGGGCTCAGATACAACAAAAAAGAAGAGAAAAGGATTTCCCCTCTCTCCTCCTCCTACCCTTGAACATCAGAACTCCAGGCTCTCTGGCCTTGCAACTCCAGGGCTTACACCAGTGCTCTCCCCCGCTCCCAGGTTCTCAGGCCTTCAGCCTCTGACTGTATATTACACCATCTGCTTCCCTGGTCATAAGGCTTTTGGACTTCGACTGAGCCACACTGCCCACATTCCAAGATCTCCAGTTTGCAGATGGCTTGTTGTGGGACAGCTCAGCCTTCATGATTGTATGAGCCAATTCCTCTAATAAATCTCCTACCTATGTATCTACCTACCTATCCATCTACCCTTTTGATTCTGTCCCTCTGGAGAATCCTGACTAATACAGCTACCAACTCAAATTAGATCACTAAAATTGTTGCTAAGAGGCATAAGCGGTCCCCGGTAAACATAGTGACATTGTGACCATGACAGGGTACTTAGTATATCTGTGAGAGATGATGTCCTTGTTTCTTTATGTTCTTCTGTCAAAAATTGAGGTGAGTGGAGTGAGGGGGCTGACTATTTCTAGATTCAGAATGTTCCAGCTAATCAAAGTTTTACTATAATAAAAAATAGATTAGAATGTCTACTTTCAGACTTACCCAGAATAGTCACTGCTTTTTGTTTGCTTTTTGTTTTGTTTTGTTTTCTTTTGTGAAGATGGAAGAATCATAGGATTGGGTGATGGTTAGAGGTCAGAGAAGACCATAAAAGCATTTCCAGTGTCCTCTCATCTTCAAGTTTGTGAGCAATTGGAGATACTTCTTATTGTGGACAATAAACAAAAACAAAGACATTCAGTCAAGTTTTAGCCACTTCTTAGCAGACAGTCTGTACACATTTTTGATATGTTTATGATATTTGGGTAAAGTAACTGTTTTTATACAGTTAAGCTTAAAAATGTCATATATTTAGGAAAAGAAAATGTGTCTGCCTATACCTAGTGACCAATGCAGCAACAGGATTTATTTGTTCAATGAGACTGAAGTCTGTAGGAAATTTGTGTGGTTAATGCCACCACATATTTCAGTTCTCAAAGTGTCAAAGAGTCAGCTTCCCAAAGAAATGAGTCAACTGGAAAACACTCAATCTCTTTGAACATGGAAAATCCTGTGGGCTGTTTTTACTTTCTTTTCTTTGCTCCATTAAAAGAATGGAATGCAGGCCGGGTGCGGTGGCTCACGCCTGTAATCCTAGCACTCTGGGAGGCTGAGGCGGGAGGATCCCTTGAGCTCAGGAGTTTGAGACCAGCCTGAGCAAGAGCGAGACCCCGTCTCTACTAAAAATAGAAATAAATTAATTGGCCAACTAAAAACATACAGAAAAAATTAGCCGGGCATGGTGGCGCATGCCTGTAGTCCCAGCTACTGGGGAGGCTGAGGCAGAAGGATTGCTTGAGCCCAGGAGTTTGAAGTTGCTGTGAGCTAGGCTGACGCCATGTCACTCTAGCCCGGGCAATAGAGTGAGACTCTGTCTCAAAAAAATAAATAAATAAATAAAAAGAAAAAGAATGGAATGCAAATATTTCACATATGTGGATATGGAATGAGTAAAAATCACATAGATAGATGGAAGCTATTGTCAGGGTTCTAGTTTCATGTTGGGTGGTGCTTTTAACAGTGTTTATTATATTGTTGTTATTATTATTAATAGATAGACGTCCTTATATAGATACTCAATAAGTGCATATCATGAGTCAAATATTATGATTAATCTCTTTATGTACCCTGTTAAAAAACAAAATTTCAATAAGTTTAGTTTTAAGATCTAATTGACTTTTATTAGTGACTCATGAATCAGGCAACATCTTGTCTAGAAATAGAGGGAAGCTCCACTGGGCATGGCAGAACAGTTGGTTTTGGTAAGGTAGCTTAAGCAGGAACAAGCAAACAGAATAATAATAAAAAAAAAAATGCAAATTGTTTTCTCTCAGGTTACTTCAGGTTACTTTCTTTGTAGGGTTAAAGCAGAGGAGACTTTCTTATCATGGGGGCCCAGGTGGATGGGGCTCTTTCTGCTTGGTTGCTGTGAATCTTCTGTTTTTAGGAAAAACTAGCCTTTGGGGGATTATTGTGCTTCCTGAAAGTTTCAGTCTGATCATGTGGTACTTAGCATAAGTGATTCCATTTTGGTTTAGTCTATTTAGGGCCTAATGCAGGCCAAAACAATGAACTTCTATAAATTTTATTTCATAGTCAGTCTTTTTGGTCAGGTTCTTACCTAGCTAAGAGTGTGACTAAAACTTAGGGCATCAGCACACTACTTTTAGTCACCATCATTCTGAGTTTCCAGTCTCAACACATCATTCACACGTTACAATGTCCTCATTATCATGGGTTTTTTTGTTTTTGTCGTTTCAGCCAGAGAGAGACCATTTGGTATTGAGCAGATGGCTGTATGCAGGAATTTAAGATTTTTGAGAGAACACAGTGCACCAGGGAGACTACTGTTATGACTATCCCATCCTGAGTCTGACCTATCAGGAGAACATACATACTATAACAAGTACTTATTGATAACCCATGTTGGGTGAGAGTTGGATGAAGTCTAATTACAGATGTTCAAATGGACTTGATAGGCAGGATCATTCCAGGGACAACAGAAAGGGACTTGCCTGGATTAAGAGGTTGGCAGGGTAAGCATTGATTATAAATAGCTTTTGCAACTTTATAACAGTTTTCCCACCAATACTTACTGATTGTTGTTTACCATTTTACCAGTACCATCATGAGTAAGGGAACATAAAGAGGGTAACAAAGCTTCCTTACGGGACTCTAGAAGCTCCAAGCACCCATCTTGGTTTTCCCACAGTTCGGAAAGGGAATTAAAATAGCATCCTTCTCATTCCCAATATTCTTTTTCATCCTTAGGGGCATTTCGTTGTCCATAGGCAACAGTGCCTGGGTGGAGGAGGCGGAGTCAAGTAGCAGAGAGCATGCTTTATTGTGTTTGTTTCTAGCCTAAGGATTTAGGTAGCAGACTTCGCAGTGTTCAGTAACACTTTAGGCAGGAAAGTCAACTAAAGTATTTTTTCCCTGATTATCAGGCTCAGTTCTCTTTGTATGAGCCTCTATTTTAATGACAGCAGTCTCTTTAGGCAGCAGTAGAGTAGTAAAGAGCTCATTTTTTATTGGCATGCCTGCAGAAGTGAGGAAATTTTTTTGTTTCCGAAGTATTCCAAAGTTATGAACCACCCCAAAGGAATAGCAACTGTCAGTCAGACTGCTTTTGAGATAAAATGCAGGCATGGGCAAGTGCATAAAGCTCCGCCTGCTGAGCAGACTTGAAGTGGTGCAATTTGCCGCTTTCAAAGAGCTTATATTGGGTGGTGACTGTGTATCCAGCACAAAAAAATTTTCTGCCTGATCTTTAGCATTAAGATCCATCCACCAAAAGGATCAAAACAGGAGTTTGTAAAGGAGAGTCCTGCAAATCAAGATGGGCAATGACTAATTGAGAGGTACTGTTTTACAATCATGTGGTTCACCTTCATCAGATAAGGAGGACAAAGTAAGATTGGGAGTGTTACAGTGTTTCAGATGGAAATTAGAAAGTGTGAGTAAAAGGATTTCATAAGAGATTAGTCTGCTTACAGAAGGATGTTGCATAAGCTCAGAACTGAGAAGACTTTGTATTGTATGTGGTAAGTGGGGATAAACAGCATTACCTAAGTAAAACCAGATCTGCAAAAGCTACAACCAGTTTTGTCATGGCAGCTATATAGCTTTAAGGCAATTCGGGTACCGCCAGGTGACTGAGTCCAACTAAGCACTGTCATAAGCAATGTCCCAGGCTTACCACCATGTTCCTGTTGAGCATTTCCAAGGCCTGGTTATTCCTTTCATGTACAAACAGGTTGGAAGGTTTGGAATAATTAGGCAATCCTAAAGCAAGGGAGTTTTGTAATGTCCTTTTTAAATTTACAAAGGCTGTTTCATGTTTTTCTTCCCAAGGAAGGAGTTTTGGAACTGAGTATTTTTTTTTTTTTTT
>VBSM01003204.1:22140175-22170333 GCA_008086735.1 Cheirogaleus medius
AAAAAAAAACTCCACAGGGATATAGCTGTGTATATTCTTTGAGAGAAATTAACACTCTGTACACTGGACTAGAACTTAATGATTCAGAAGTCACTTTTTCTCATGATGGTCCCCTACCAGAGACATCAAACTTTTCCCCTAAATTTAAGCAATTACAAAGTAGATCCATAGAAAAGAATCTTTCCTTTTTCCTTACTCCCATCAAGAAGGAGATCTAGATCATGCCAAACCAGAAATTCAGACTAATATATGTCTCTAGATCCTCCTCCTGAGCTTCAAGTTCCCACTCATTATCTCCTTCTTTGTGCCTTTCTTTCTTCATTTCCTTCCACCTTCTTCTCAAAAGGACTTAGAATGACTTTCAAAAAACATACTGCATCATGAACACCGCTGTAGGCTGACTAACACCCTCCCCGCTTTAAAGATGTTCATTTCCTAATCCCAGAAACCTGTTAATACGTTACCCTACTTATTAAAAGAGTATTTGCAAATGTGATTAAATTAAGGATCTTGAGATGGGAGATAATCCTGGATCATCCACGTGGGCCTAATATGTTAACAATCACAAAGGCTCTTGTAAAAGGGAGATAGGAGAGTCAGAGTTAGTAGTAACAGATATGAAGACAGAAGAGGTTAAAGTAATTCAAAGAAGAGGATCAAAAAACCAAGGAATGTGTGTGAGCTCCAGAATCTAAAAAAAGACCAGAAAATGGATTCTCTCCTCAGAGCCTCCAGGAAGAACCAGCCCTGTTGCTCCTTGACTTTGGCTTATTAAGACTGATCTGAGATTTCTAAGCTCCAGAAACATAGTGTGTTTTTAAGACACTAAAATTGTGATAATTTGTTACAGCTGAAGTAGGAAGCCAATACAAAGAAAGACTGAGAAACAGTTCCAGATTAAAGAGGCAAAAACAAATAAATGCAAATATGATTCCGAATTCGATCTTGCACTAGACTTTTTTTCTTTTGCTAAAAAGGACATTAGTGAGACAATTGATGAGGTTTAAATAAGGGCTGTAAATTATATAATAGTATTATATTAATGTTAATTTCATAATTTTAAGAATTGAATTGGGGTTGTATAGAATCTTTGTGTTTAGAAAACAGACATGGAAGTAGTTAGGATAAAGGGACATTATGTCTGCAACTTAATCTCAAGTAGTCACCTCCCATCCCACCCCCAAATATTGATTGTAAAAGCTGTCAGAATAAAAATGAAATCACTATTGTTAAGAAAAGCCTGACAAAAAGAGCCATGGAGGACCATAAAGAGAAAGTTCTCATGCTTGTATGTGTAATAACAAAAAAGACCCTACAAAAACCACAACCTTGCACAAAGGCCATCACCACCTTATATAAAAAAAATACTTCTGCAGGACATCTGCTCAGCAACTTCCTGTCTAACCTCAGACTGACATCACCCTTGTTACTGATCTTAGTAGCCACAGATAATTATTTCAAAATAATTATACAATGCTCCTCATTTTTTCTTTTAAAAACCTTTGCCTTCCATTATTTCCCTGCATATGCACATGGTTTACTATGGCATGCGTATTCTCATGTTCTATTCACAAATAAACTTCTTTTAGAGAGCCTCTCTGTTATTTAGGTTGACATGTAAATAATATGTATATGTAAAGATAAAGCAAACAGGGTAAATTGTTACCATTTAGAGAATTTGGGAAATCTTTACACTTTTTTGTTTATAATTTTTCTTGAAGTCTGAAGTTAATTCAAAATAAAAAGGTATATATGTTCTGTAATCTAGATACCATCCTCATGAGCAATGCTGTTTTGAGTCAACATCAAATAGAACCAGATCGTCTAATGATTTCACCAGAAATATGATTACAACAAATATATCTGTGGTTTCGGAAAGCCTTTACTAAGGACTTGTATAACCATAAGAAGGACACTGGCCAATACTTGCATTTTGCTCTTGAAACTTCATGTAATGCTCCTCTCCCTGTCTGCTCTGCACCCACTAGCACGGCAAGATGGTATAACTCTCCTCTTTTCCTTCAGACCCAGCCTTGTCAGCCTGTAAAGGTAAATTGTTTCTTCCCTGCCTCTGCAAGTAAAGTGAACCCAGGAGATGAAGATAGTTGAGAACATAATATTCCTCTTTGAGAGTGTATAAAGGAGGGCTCAGAGCGACTGAACATTAACTTAAGTCTCTCCTATTTTCAACAAACAGTATCAGTAATACTTGACGCCCTTTTAGAGCCTCAGATTTGTAAGTCTAGCACCTTGGAGATTGCTCCTTCATTGTATTTTATGGGCCATTAGGACAATCTGCTAAAAAAGGAGAGGAGGGTTTCAACCATAGGCTTTTTTTTTTTATTGGATGAGCATTGCGTAGCTATTATTTTATATCTAGAAAGAAATATTAGAAATAAAAGATTAGGAGCCACAGGAGATTAAAATCTAAATGAAGAACTACTGGTTTGTTTATTTGCCACAGGGCCTACCTGGAATTTTATTAACAGAAACTCTGCCGTTTTAATTATCATTCTTGGTAACTTTTGCTTTCTAGTTGTTGACAGCTATGCAAGTTTCAGTATGTTCATACTGCTTGTCATTGAATTCATTGATATACTAAAATTTTTTATGTGATGCTGTGAAAGTTTTGTCGTGGCCCGATTGCAGAACGGGGGATGAACACAGAAAGAAACAGACAAAAACACACAAACACAAAAGACGGTACAAGACTGCAGTGCTTTGAGCACCAGTCGTTTTATTTTTATACTGTTCAATTTGGCAAGCATCCCACAGCTACTTTCTCAGCTACTTTCTGGTACGTGACTTCCCACGGGTCAACAGCACCTGTTCCTCTAGACATAGCACAAGAGATGCCCTTCAATGTCTGATATCGTTTGCAGGATAACAAGACGCCTGGCTTGCTTGCATAGCACAAGAGAGGAAGATGTTTGCATCCTGTCCTTCAATGTCTGGTACCGTGTGTAGGATAACAAGACGCCTCGGCTTGTGAGCAAAACCACAGGTCTTTGGCCGTTTGCCTGGAGGAACAGTTCTCTCTGCTGGTCAACAAGTCACGTCCTGCTAATTGTGGGAACAAGCAATGTGTTCCCGTTCTGCTGACTTTGGGTCTCGGCCAATCTGACCCAAGGGTGTCCCCTATAAGTTTGATATGTCCACTTTCACTAAATGAAAATCCTAATTTTTTGAGACCTCTCTTATATTGTGAATTTGGATAATCAAAGGTAAATCATATATTTTGGGAAAATCTTTGAGTTTATAGAATAATAAGGTAAACAGACAAAAATGTCAATTACCATGGGTAATTTTATCAGCTACTAAATATATTACCTAAGATTACTATCTGTACATACTTTTGCCTGCATGACATACAGAGTAAAACGGAAGTGGTTATAAATACTAAACTAGTTAGAGTTCCAGCTTCCGGTAATGATGGAGTGAATTGGTGCGTCAAACTCTTCTGCAAATGACTTTTATAGAATCTGGACGAACTGTAAAAAGGCACTGAAAAGCAATCTAAAGCAGGTAGATGTTGGAGGAGAGTGTACTTTTGATAAACTGTGACTTTTTTTTTTTCCTGAGTGTATTCTTCAATCTGCATAGCTCCTGAAGCAGAAAACCACAGCTTTATAAGCAAGAGGTGGCAGAAGACACAGTTCAGTGCTGGAAGCGCACGTGGAAAATTAGGAGAAAATGTTAGAAGCAAGAGAGCAGCAGGATGCCTGAGACCCACAATCTGAGTATAAACTCTGCCCAAATCCCTGGCTGACTGCTAAACTACTCACCCATGGGTAACACTTCAGGGAAACCAACAAAAAAGAAGAGAAAAATCAAAAGAGAGTCTATGTTTGAAAGACAAAAATATACTGAATGAGATTTATAAGTTTGCTATTTTTTTTTACTAAGGGTTCACAGCTCAGGCAGCAGAAAGCAGAAGCCTTACTTGCTTGAGGTATCAGCGGACAGCCTGAAACTGGAAGAGCAGTTTTAAATTTAGGGGGAAACTCCAAAAGCAAGACAACACAGAGAAGATGAGTCCAAAATATAAGTATAATTTCTGCCCAAATGCTTGACTAATGGCTAGTCTACTCAGCAACAAAAAAGACACTTAGCAAGCAGTCTTAAAAAGCAGAATCTTGGGAGAAAAAGAAAAGTCAGCAAAGAGAGCCACAGCTATAGGAGACACCCAAGTTGAAATTTAAAATTTGAGACCAGGCAAGTCAACTGCCTACTAGAACAAAAACCCAACAGTCCTCAGAAGAAAATAACAGAATTCAGAGTTGCTATTATATATTATCCACAATTTTCAGCTTTCAACCAAAACTTATTAGATATGCAAAGAAAAAGGAGCGCAAGAAAGATAGAGTGGCTATTTTCATATCGACAAAGAAACTTTAAGACAAAAATTACTACCAGAGACAAAGATATTTCATAGTGACAAAAGGTATCACAATCATAAATGTATATGTGCCTAATAACCCAGCAGGAAAATATACAAAACAAAAACTTATACAACTGAAATGAGAAATAGACAAATTCACAATTGTTTGTTGATTTTAATAGACTTTTCCCACAATTGACACAACAATTGTAAAAAATCAGTATGGAAGAAGATGTAAATGATACCATCTCCTACAACACCTTAGCTGATGACTAAAGAACACTACACACAACGATTGTGGAATGCACTATCTTTTCAAGTGTGTATGGAACCTTCCCCAAGATAGGATATCTTCTGGACCATAAAAAAAAAAGTCTTAACAGATTTTAAAAGAATGAAATCTTAAAGTACATATTTTTTATTTTTTAAAGAATTAAATTAGAAATCCATACAAATAAGATAGAGAAACTCTAAATGTTTGAAAATTTAAGAATACAAGTCTGAATAACATATAAGTTAAAAGAAGAAATTAGAAAAAAATGAAAATATTTTTATCAGAATCAGGTAGACAAAATGACCTGTCTTGTAGATATTAATCAGCTTCTTTTTTAGTTATCTCAGTGCTTATTTAATGGGCCCCTGTACAAAGTGGCCATGTCAGTAAGGACACAGCTTCTGAATGGTTTCAGTAATAGTACTTATCTTTTTAAGATTGATTTTGTTACTTCCCATGTTATGTGCCCAACCTGTCAATAGCAATGACCAAACTCTAATTCCCTGATAGGGCATTATTTCCTATCGGTACCGACCAGCTACCTGGTGGCAGGTTGATTATACTGCACATCTAATATCATGGAGGGATATTAGGTTTGTCCTCTTAGGATTTGTCCTCTTAGGATAGACAGTTATTCCAGGTATGAATTTTCCTTACTAGCCCATAGCACTTCTGCCAATACTACTATTTGTGGATTTACAGAATGTTCCCTTGCCTTGCTCTACCACATATTAACTTTGCTCAGGGGACCCATTTTACAGCAAAAGAAGTATGATGATTGACTTATACCTTTGGAATTCAGTAGTCTTACCACGGGCCCCATCACACCAAAGGAGCTGGTAGTATTAAATGGTGTAATAGTCCGCTGAAGGCTCAGTTATGACAACAGCTGTGAGTCAACACCATGAGGAGTTGAGATGCTATCCTATAAATCAGCAGTCCCCAACCTTTTTGGCACCTGGGACTGGTTTCATGGAAGACAATTTTTCCACAAATCAGTTGGGGATGGGGGTTGGCTTTGGGATGATTCAAGCACATTACATTTATTGTGTATTTTATTTCTATTATTATTACATTGTAATATATAATGAAATAATTATACAACTCACCATAATGCAAATCAGTGGGAGCTCTGAGCTTGTTTTCCTGCAACTAGACAGTCCCAAAAGAGGGTAATGGGAGACAGTGACTGATTTGACAGGAGGCAGAGCTCAGGTGATATGAGTGATATGAGTGATGGGGAGCGGCTGTAAATACACATGAAGCTTAACTTGCGTACTTGCTGCTCACCTCCTGCTGTGTACCCGGTTCCTAACAGGCCATGGACCAGTACTGGGGCTTGGGGACTGCACCTATAAATTGCAATATATTCCTTAAACCAGTAGCTAATATGTGGTATCATCTGCCTATACAGGGGTCCAAGAAACAAGAAGATATTCTTCTGATTATTATACCAAATAATTTACTTAAAAGATTTAGGGGCTCTCATACCCAAAGGGGAAATACTTCCACCAAGGAATTCACAGCCTGTTGAATTAAAAAGTGAGACAGGCCACTGCAGAAAGAAAGTAGCCATTGCAGCCCTAGGTAACTGATTATAATAATGGGAAATCAGGTCAAGGAGGACTCTATCTGAAACCTAGGAATTCATTGACAAGTCCATATGAGTACTCACATGTCCAACAGTCCTGATCAGTAGAAAACTAAACAACTCAATAAATACAGAGACACTGAGAACTCAAATCTTGTAGAATCAAAGGTTTGGATCACACTGTAAAGAGTCTCACATAGTGAAGTGCTAACAGAGAGAAAGAGGAACACACAATGGGTAGTAGAAGAAGGAAGCTGTGATTCTTAACTTAAATGTAATTACCAACCATAGTTTTACATCAATTGTTTATCCCCACCCCTACTCCTTTTCCCCTGACATTACAGGAAGAATAGTAGTAATCATTAACATTTTATATTTCAGAAAGGGGGTATG
The DNA here is from genome assembly GCA_008086735.1 of Cheirogaleus medius. Lineage (NCBI taxonomy): Eukaryota > Metazoa > Chordata > Mammalia > Primates > Cheirogaleidae > Cheirogaleus > Cheirogaleus medius. Next base: position 22,146,815 of record VBSM01003204.1, read on the forward strand.
TCCAATTTCAATTACCCTATCATGATAAAATAGCTAATGGAACTTTTTGTGGGTCCCAAATATATGTTCAATTTTTATATGAACACAGGACAAGAGAAGATACTCAGAGGCAGAAGGGGTAGACTTTACTGAATACTTTCCAATTACAACTCCTGATTATCCAACCTGTTCTGTGTCCTGGGAATTTGATCTACATGGATTGTATCATGGGCTCCCTTGCCCTCTGGTTTCTGGGTGGGTTCAGCCAATGGGAGACACTAGCAGGAGATAAGAGGAAGACAGAGAGTAAAGTTAGGCTATTTATTCACCTAGCTCTTTCCCTGATGGGTCACCATAGGTCACTGACTCATTCTATTAAAGGTGACAGGTCCCATAGGATGGCCCCCTCTTTATAATTATTCTTTTGTGGTTCTAATAATTGTTTCCCTACTTTGCCCTGCAGGACTAGGATTAGTAATGGTTCCCTGCTGTTCCAAGCCCTGAGGTGCTGTAATATGCTTTGCTGGTTTTCCTTAATCCCAACCACACCTTTAGAAATAGATTTTTAAATTAAATTTTCCTCAATCTTCCTGTTGTAGTGTGTTATTTCTGGCCAAAGCCTGACCGATGAAATAGCCTACTTGCATGAATGTTAAGATGTTTATTATAATAATTATAATAGGACTTGCTGCTAGTCTCTAACCCAGGCGTCCTCAAACTACGGCCCTCGGGCCACATGCGGCCACCCAGGACATTTATCCGGCCCACTGGGTGTTTTTGCCACCGCTGCCTGTCCTGCTTAGCAGCCCACTCCTCCCAGGCCCACAGTGCACACTCTCCAACGGTCTGAGGGACAGTGAACTGGCCCCCTGTTTAAAAAGTTTGAGGACCCCTGCACTCCTTAACCTATATTTTTCTTCTTGTTTTTTTCTTACTTTTATTTGTCATTCCTAATGACAAATTCCTTGAGTGTAGGATCCACATCTTATTCTCATCTACAATGTTGGCACTACTTCAGAACAATTCTTCAATAAATGTTAGTTGAAAGAATAGAGGATGAATGGATGCTCATGTAGATGGATGTAAGGTTGTAAAGGAACTTAGTATCTAGCATCAACTATACTAACACACACAAGAAAAAAATCATATGAGCATTTACTGGCTTTAATGCTTTACCTTTTGATCCTGAACAGACCTTTTAGAGCAAGTGTTGGCAAACCAGATGGCTTTGTGGGTCTTAAGGTCTGTCACACCTATCCATCAACTGTTCTTGCATGATAGCAGCCATAGACAATATGTAAATGATGATCAATACAGTAAAACTTTGTGATCATCAAAATTTGAATTTCATACAATTTTCACATGCCTCGAAATACTCTTCTTTATTTTTTTAACCATTTAATATTGTAAAAAACATTCTTAGCTTGCAGACTGTACAAAACTAGGCAGCAAGCTGTAGTTGCTAACCTGCGGCCTAGACAGGCAATCTGACCCAGAATTGGAAGCAATAAGAAAGCGATAAAACAGTGTGGTGAAAACCCTGGGAAGAAGGGAACAGTCGGGGTGGAATGTAGGTAGCTGTTATTTTACTTTTCTTTTGACCCCCACATTTCCCTCCCCTGGATCGTTCCATATCTTTTTCCTGTTTTGCTCTTCAGGGATTGTTCTCAATCAACGTGCATATTTTTTCATACCTCTAGTGTTCTCTCTCTCAAGACCATCTGAGTTTAAATAGAAGGTTTTTGGAAGACTGAAAAAACATTCAGGACCCAAAGGAACAGCTTTCTCATGAAGCGCTTACACGCATCGAGAAAGAACGTTTCATCTGGGTGAATAAATCTCTCTGTGCCCACCTGATGAAATCTAACCCAGGCTTCTACGTCTATCACAAAAGAAACAGGCTTCCTGTTTGCACGACTTTGGGGCGACCACTGCTTTTCCCTCGCTGCCCATCAGTCGGCGCCTTTTGCCGGCCTTTTTTCCCAAGCCAGCTTTGGGGGCCGTGGTCGCTCCGCAGCTCGCAGGTCACATGGCCTGCCTGAGCGAGGGGAGCCCTGCGCCCGGGCTGCGCGGCGGGAGGAGGTGAGGCTTCGGCGCGCGCCCAAACCGCGCTGCGCCCGCTCCTCCCGGGCCCGGGTGATGGCGCCTCCACCGGGATCTGCCAGCATGCCAGCCTGGGCGACACCAGAGGCGGCCCCCGCCGTGCGCCAGTGACAGAGCTGACCTCTCCCACCGGGTAGGTTTCCGCTGCGCACGATCAGCCCAGCCCTTCTGGCACGGTGGTCAGAGAGCCCTGGAGAGACACCAGAGCAAGGGGATGAGGATTAGGGGTGGCCGCAGCTGGCACGGGGAGAGCAGCTGCGGGGGCGGAGGGAGGGACGTTGCAGAGGGCCTGTCCCCGGGCGGTGCGCCCTGGGCAGGCGGGCTTCGCTGCGGCCGGCCGCTTCCTGCCGGAGGACTGCGAAGACCCCGAAGGGCGTCCGCGCGGGGATGAATGAGTGTCGTGGCAGGGGCGCCTCCCCACCTCTTGCCCGCACCAAGTGCGCCGCGGGGCAGACGGAAGGACGCGAGCCCGGCGCGTGAGAGCCTGGGTAAGACCCCCGCCGAGCCGAGCGGGGCCCAAGCGCCTAAGGGCCCATCTCCTAGGCCGCACGCAAGCCGCGGACCCTCGCTGCCCGTCCACGCCTTGGGCCAAACAGCGCGCCGAGAGCGCGGCTGCAGCCTTGGGTTTCTGCGGGCGACCTCGCAGTCTGGGGGCCAGGGGAGGGCGACCGGGCAAAGGAAGGCGACCCTCTCAGCACCTGGAAAGACCAGCCAGCTGAAGGGAAGCAGCGCAGTAATGGAGACGGTCAGCCTCCGAGTACAGGTGGGGAAACTGAGGCTCGAGCGCGGCAGGAACTGCCCAAGGTCAGCAGCAGACACTAGATTCAGGGCTCTGGTCTTTCCGCCACCTTTCTGTTTTCACGAGGGGTAGGATTAGATCCACCTGGGCGTGTCTCGCCCTCCTGGCCTTTGGGCTCAGGCGTCGCTAGTGCCGCACTGCGCCCACGGTGTCTTGAGGTGGGAGCTCTTGCAGGGTCGTTGTGACCGGCATCTCCTGATCAGCCCACGCTCTCTCCGGGGGACCGCAGGGCGGCTCCTGTGATGATCTCACTATGCAGACCATTAGCAAAAACCTGCGCGTGTGTGTGCGCGTGTGCACGTGTGTGTATTTCCCCAGGAAAACTAATCCTCGTAAGGGGAAATAGCTTTTTTGGGGGGTGCATTTCTAGAATGCACTGCACCAGGTACTTTATGAGGTGAGAAGAGAAAAAGCTGTGTGTCCAACACCTAACATGAGTAGAATTATTCGAATTTGTTAGAGATAAGCTTATTACAAAACATTCAGGAAACAGAAAAATGTAAAGGAGAAAATAAAGATGACTTAAAACTTCAACTTCTAGATGGTTGAGATTGTCTAAATGTCTCAAAATGTTCTCTACATAAACACATTTTAAGTTTTAAATCAATAACATGGACAGAAAATGGTATCTTGTCTTAATTTGCATCTTTGATTATCTGTAGGAATTAACACCTTTTCCTTTGTGTATTAGCCTTTTGCATTTATGTGGGTGAGTTGACTGTTAATTCTTTTGCCCATATTTCATTTGGAGTATCTTTCTCTTCCTGCTTTTTAAGCACTTTTAAGTATTATACATTAAAGTAGCAATTCTCTGTCAAATGTCTCACCAAAGTGAGCATTTCTTGGCAATTTTTACTAGTTCTAATTCCAAATGATCTTTAAAATACTTTGGTCAATTTTTTATTGTGATGGTGGTTATATGAGTGTATAAATTTGATAAAACTCATCGAAATATACCTTTAAATGGTGCGTTTTATTGTATGCAAACTATACCTCAATAAAGTTGATTTTTTAAAAAGCCAAGAAAATTATGATGCTGGGTAATGAGTATCTGCCTAACTGGATATTAAAACCTATTTAAAGCTTTCATAATTAACAACATGGCACTGGCACCACAATGCACAGATAAATAGATGCCAAAATCTACAAATGGGTGCAAATATGTAATCTAATCTGTTATAACTATAACAGTTTAAGTCAGGAATAAAAAATGAATTTAACAGGTGCCCTGTCACGTTGACCATCCCAGTGCCTGGCACAAGACTCAGTGTTTGTTGAATTGAATGTTTAATAATGATCATAAAAGTGATACATGCTCTTTGCAGAAGTGTAGAAAGCAAAACAGGAAATCTCCATTTTCTATACCCTTCATCTCTCCTTCACCAAATTATATTCCATATTAAAAATAAAATGGTCATAATCGTTCATTTTTCTACAACTTGCAATGAAAATAGTTTGCATTTTTCCTTTAGAGACTATCTTAGTCTACTTGAGCTGTTACAACAGATTAGCACAGACTAGGTTTAAATAGCAGAAACATTTATTTCTCTCAATTCTGGAAGCTGGAAGTTCAAGATCAGGATGCCAGTATGGTCGTGTTCTGGTGAGGACCCTCTTTCTGGTTTGCATGGCAGACAGCAGAGAGAGGAAGTGAGCTCTCTTGTGTCTCTTATTATACAGATGTTAATCCCTTCATGGAAGCTACACCCTCATCACCTAATTACCTCCCAAAGGCCCCATGTCCAAATACTAGCACATTGGGTATTAGGATTTTGACATGAATTTTGAGGGGATACAAACATTCAGTCCATACCAAAAACCTAGCTAAGACTTATTTTATGTTAGTATATTTAAACCTTCCTCTCTTTAATGTCTCCATAGCATATCCTTGCATGATTATCTCAAAATCTCCCTGTTGCTAGGGATTTTCTTTGCTGGTAGTTTGTCCCCCCTTCCTCCCTACCCCCTTCCCTCCCTCCATTCCTCTCACCCTTTCTCTTTCTTTCTATTACAAACAAAATTGCAGTGAAAATTTCTTACCCATCTTTGGTAGCATATGTTGGCATTTCTGCAGGGTAGATTCTTAGAACTAGGATTTTTATGTTAAAGGGGATGCACATTTAAAATTTTTATAGATACTGCCCTAACTTTTCCTCCAAAAATTACATCAATTTATATGAAAGTGCCCATTTGTTGAACTGTGCTACTCCCTCTTGAAATAAATTGAATTGATATTATGTTAAATATAGAGATTAATTTTAAGTCTTTCCAGCTGGGAAAATGTTATCTTTCTCTGCTTATTAATGACTTTTTAAATGTTCTTCAGTAGAATTTTAGAGTATGTGTATATATTCTGCATATTTCTTAAAATTATTCCTACGTATTTTCGTTGTTTATTGTTTTCCATTTTGACTGGGATCTTTTATCCCATAATTAATTGGTGATTGAGTATATGAAAGCATTTATTTTATATATATATGTAATGTGTATATATATAGCATATGTGTATATGTACATATATACTTGCTATATATATTATACATTATTTTTACATATTCTATTATGAACCATGTTCTTTCTATAAGTCTGTTCCCATTTCTCATGGCTTTTCAGTTGATTTTCTTGGGTTCCAAATCTGTGCAAAGGCAGAAGTACGTATTGGTTGAGGACATGGGTCTGGAACCAGCCTGTCTGGGTTCAAGTTTTGCCACCCCACTTAAAAGCTTTGTTAACCTTGGGTACAAGTTAATTGTGCCTTAGTTTTTTCAAATATAAAATGAGCTTAATAGTGGGATTTCTCATAGGCTTTTTGTGAGGATCAATTGATGAGATGCTTAGAACAGTGCCTGGCACATAAATGCTCAGCAAGCATCTACAGATAAGTTGGTCTCCACACATTATGTGATCAGGCTTTTTGCTACTCCCAATTTTATAGTTGAGGAATTGAGGCCCATAGAGGTCAAATGACCTAAAAGGGCCATTTACTTGCTCTTCTGTGCATTGAGCCTCTTCTGTGCATAGAGTGTTGTGCTGAGTCTGTAAGGTACTGAAGATGAATCAGACTGAATTCAATAAAAAGGGATTTAAAAGTCCAATTGGGGTCCAAGTCAAGGGCCATAAATAAAGCCATGGAAGGCAGCAGGCATCATGGAAACAACATAGGCTTTGAAATTTTTACTGTGTTTGAATTTCCTGCTTTCATCTTGGTAGCATCTGTTTTCTCATCTAAATGGTATTAATTCCATTGCTATTTGAAAGTTGCTATTTTGGTCAGAAGAAATAGACGCAAGAGTCTAGCACAACACTGAGATATGTTGAGTACTGCCTTAATAAGTGGTAGCTATAAATAGATGCAGTCTAAAGTAGGAAGTGAAAAATGAATGCCCTGGAGGAAGAGTTCATGTAAAGGGTCCCAGTACTTGGGGAAGAGATTATTTCTTGTTGGAGAGATCAGGGTTGGCTTTTGGAAGAGGTACCTTTTGAGCTGTTTCTTGATGGTTGAGTTAGCCTGTGTGAGGAGCAGAAATGTGGTTAGAAAGATAGTTGGAACTGGATTGTGAAGAATCTTTGCAAAGAATTTGGACTTTATTCTATAGTCATTGAGAAATCGTTGGATAGTTTTACAGGAAAGAGTGCGTGTCGTGAACCATGTTTCCGAGTTTCAGATGGATGCTGATCATGTAAAACATGACCATCATGCGCACAGTGTTTTATGCCTGACAAAGGGCTGTCATAGCCACTGTCTTTTTTCATCTTCACAAAGTCTCTATAAATGAGAAACATTTTATTTTCCTATTTTGCAGAAACAAAATTGGCTCAGAAAAATAAATGATTTCTTTATACAAATTGACTAATTAGTGAGTGTTGGGACCAGAACTGGACCCAGATCTTTTGGCTTCTGTTGCTTATTCTGGAGGTCAGAAGCTCAGATAGGGGCTGGGGGCAATCAGCTGCCCTGGTGGAGATGAGGAGAAGGAACGAGGGCATGGCAGTGAAGGAGGCATGGCATTGGGATGGGGAGGAGAAAAGAGAGGCATAATAGTGGTATTGGGAAGTGACTGGATGGAAGTAAGAAGTCCGAACTTACTCGTCTTTTGGACCCAGGTGCCTGGGAAAGTGGTGGTGCCATTCACATAGGAGGACAGACTTGAGAAGCATGGACTGTTCTTATCTCCTGACACTCAGCCTGGTCTGTGCCTCCCACACCCCATAATTCCTGTAGTTTAATTTTCAGAAGCTGCACAAAAATATAACTGTTGTTGTCACTCCATTTATTCATCCAGTCCCTCGTTCATGTTCGTTTCTCAGTGTCTTTGTCCTTTACTGTCTTCCCTGAGCCCTTCACCTAAGAGGTGATAACAGGCAGAATTCAGTTGAGAGAATGGTTATGTTTCAAAGTCCATGTGCACGGCATAGATAAGAATGCAGTAAACATTGTTCCATAGAATTGGGGCTGTCAGGTTTGGTTGTCACTAGGCCAATTCACATGCTAGTCAGTCTACAATGTAGCTGGAGCATGGGCCTTGGCCTGTAACATCACAAGTGACTGTGGAATTCTGGGAAAAGGCAACCAGAGGCATAATGTAGACATAGTCCTCCTCCTTCTTTCTTTCTTTCTTTTTTTAGCAGATGCCAAATCCAAAGCATAGCCCTTCTTCTGTCTCACTCCCATGACTGACCTGGGAGTAAAGAATTCCTTCCCCCAAACCACCAATGGAAATCCTGTTTTCACATGTGTTCCCCTATGGCCAGTTGTCTTAAAACCAGATCAGGAAAATGAAATAAATTATAAGTCGCATTATTTTAAAAAGCAAACAAGAACATACTTTTGAATGTTTACATAACTCAGTGTGGCAAACCAGTGGCAAACCAGTTATCTAATCATCAAATGAAGGATCTGATTCCAGCTCCTAAAACCCAAGCTGGGTGTGGTAGATTGCATTATTATTTAAAATATTTTCTGCCCCTCCCTGGAGAGATGGATATTTCCCTAATCATTAACTTCAGACTTGACTGTGTGTCTCTTGGTACCCTCTTCTTGCAGGGAAATTACATAATTCTGCTCTCTTAAGCTCAAGAGTTGTTATGTGATTTGCTCTGGTCCATGAAATGTGGGTAGAAATGATGTGTCACTTTTGAGCAGTAGCTTTGAGAGCTAGCTTGTGGTTCACATCTTTCTTTTTTCTCTCTGCCACAAAACCAGCAATGTTTAAGAAAAAATGCAGTTCCATCTGCATGGGTCCTAGAATACAGACGACATGGAGCAGAGACACAATTTACCTATAATGGACAAGTAACATGAGCAAGAATCAAACCTTAGTTCTTATAAACTACTGAGATTTTAAAAGCATGTCCTGACTCATACAGTGTATAGTGATGAGGGCGTGGGACTAAGTCTAATGCCCTGTGAGCAGAGCATTCTAGAAATTTTCCATACTGTCTGAACAGATTGCTGGATGCTTTCTATTGTCTTGAGTATTTCAAAATTGGCCTGGTGTCAATTCAATCCTTTCTGTTGAATTTTCACTTTTCTTCTCCCCTGTTCTGTGGGAGGAATAATTTTCCCTGCCCTATGGCTTTGGCCAAAGGCTGGTGAGTGCACTTAATTTTTGGCACACCTAAATTAAGAATGTAAAAATACCTGTGTGTTTTGACGTGGCCTCTTAAGCAATTTCTATCCAACATAAGAGCACATCCAGGTGCCTGTTTGTTTTGCACCTTGATCTGCAAGGAGAGGCATGTGGAATGACCTACTTCCAACCTACATTCTGGAGCCGAGCCCAGCTGAGCCACAGCTATCCACAGATCTGGATGCAAGAAATGCGTGTTATTATTGTAAGTTATGAAGATATGGGGCTCTTCCTCACCCCAGTAAGAGGTGATCGATGTAGGCAGGGCCCTGTGTCCTCTGAACTGATCGTCCGTAGAACAGCAGTCTCACAGCCATGTTTTTAAAGTAAGGGGCTTTGTGAGATATTAATGATTTTATTGCCCCTAGGAAGGAAAATGACCTGGGAGTAAAGGCCCTTTTGATGTCCATACCAGGTACTTCCATTTCTTTTCCACCTGCCATAGCATACTAAGTGGTGGCACTTATTATGTGCCTGGCATTTTCCAAGCTGCCTGCCTTATCTTGCTGACTCTATTTAGTTCTCTTCTGTACGTGGGTCCATCTCCCTTCCTTGGGGAATAGGAAGGGCACGGAGTTCCAGTACTTGGCTTCCACTAGTAGTAATGTGGAGCTGGCGAGGCCACATGGATGTGCAGCCACATGATTTATTAACTCCATTGACTTGAGCAGATCACAGGGAGATTGCAAGCAGTCTGTCGTATCTGGAAGTTCACAAACCAGCAAGCATAGGGTAGTATACTATTCAAACCTCTCCTTGCCCCGTGTTCCTTCTTTGGGTATTATCCAGATCTCTTACTAGTACTGGGATAGTCCGTCTCACCTCTGGGGTCCCACAGTACAGCCTCCTTCTGTTGCTGAAATGAAACTTATTTCTCTACTTCCTCGAATTATCATATCATTATATTAATAGTATAGATATTTGGTATTCTACACAATTATTAGAGGGCTAGGTAGGCTAATTGCTATAATAAACAAGTCCAAAAATCATTAGTGGCTAGACACAGTGGTCTAAGTATTGTTCACAACACAGTCTACTCTAGGTTGGGAGGGCACTGTGAGGTGGGCAGTGGGAGGGGCCTCTGCCGTTCTATGCAGTCGTTCAAGGATCCAGGCTCTTGCCATCTGGTGGTGGTTCCACCCTCCTCCGGATCTACCGAGGCTCTCCATTCAGCTGACAGATGGGGAAAGAGAAAGTTGAGACTGCACATCTCTTCTCAGCCACTTTGGCCCAGCTGTCACACCTGTCACTTTGCTCACAAGCCTGTCACATGACCCCACCTGGAAGGAGGCAGGCGAGGAAAGGAGGTCTTTCTATGTGCCTAAGGGGAAAACATGGGTATGAGAGCACTGGCTGACTCTGCACCACCACAACCTCGTACGGTGCCTGGGCAAACCTTCATTATAACTCACAAGCTAGGTAGTTTTCTTCCAAATGTGTGCAAATTTATGCTTCTGAGGTAAGAGGTTTGCTTTCTGTGTTATAGACACCATTTAGTTTTACATTGACTTTACTAATTTTATACTGGCTTTATCCTTTTAATTCTGTTTTTTGACACAAGTCTATTTTCTGATAGAACATTAGACCTACTTACTCTTAAAATATATTTTTGAGTTTGAACATATGGATATCTTTTAATGGAATTTTTACACTGCATTATTTTACTCCCTAACACATTTAATATTTGCAGTAACTCTATGATACAGGTATTATTACTATTTCCTTTTTAGAGTTGAGGAATCCAAGATGTAGAGAAGTGAAGTGACTCCCCACCAAGTGAGAGGCAGGGCTGGGATTCACACCAACATGTGCCTGACCTCAGGCCTGTGCTCTGAGTCACCACTTCACACAGCATTCCTTTCTGGACCAGACTGGGAGCAACTGTCTCTTCTGTCTCCACTTCTGGCTACTCCTCTCCCTCATTGAAAGGCTACTTGTGGATCTTCCCCCAGATGTTTCCTCCCCTCCCAGAGTCTAGGGCACTAGAATTTGCTTGCATATGGGAGATAATTTCTTTCATTGGTTCCCATGATAGTTCTTTAAAAACAAAATAGGAGAACAATCAGGATTAAATTAATATGCAGTTTCAAGTATGGTTGCATGAGTTTAGAGAAATATGAATGGAAGGTGACATTACATAACAGACATTTCAGGGAATCTTAAGTATTCCTTTTCTTGTTTGGGCTGTGCAGAAGACAGAGTTTTTATAAATTACTATGCATAGTTACTCAACAAGTATTATGCGCTTATGCTGGAATTTGCTTTAAATGTGTGTATTTCCTCTGTGGCAAGCCTTGCTTTTTTGTGTCTGTTTTAAGAACCCGTGTCTTTGTGGCTGGTGAATGGAAATAATTATCTTAACAGCCTACCTGGTGATTTTCTGGCACATTGTTAACCTAACTAAGCATCTTTGGGCGTGGAGACTTGGTTGGCTGCATTGAGATCTTGTTACTCATAGAAATAATAAAAGCATCCCAGAGACCATTAGCAGATACAACCAAAGAACAATTTACTGTAGAAAATACATTAACATGTCTAGTATTGGCCAGGCATGGTGGCTCACATTTGTAATCCCAGCACTTTGAGAGGCCAAGGCAGGAGGATCACTTGAAGCTAAGAGTTCAAGACCAGTCTGGTCAACATAGTGAGACCCTGGTTCTACAAAAATTGTTTTTAAAAAATTAGCTGGGCATGGTGGCACATATCTGTAGTCTCAGCTGCTCAAGAAGATGAGGGAAGGGGATCAGTTGAGCCCAGGAGTTTGAGGCTGCAGTGAGCTATGATCACGCCACTATACTCCAGCCTGTGTGACAAAATGAGACCCTGTCTCTAAAAAAAAAAAAAGGAAAAGAAAACAAGAAAAATGTCTCCAGTAGCTATACAACCTTGAATTAGAATTTCTGGTTTGATATGTGATGAGTTCAGTCCTTGGATTTTTTTTTTAAGTTATCTTTACCTTTCCCTATTTCCTCTCTCACTTTAGGTTTGACTTGCAATGATTCTGGCCTGAGTTCCAGGATGATTTGTTCTTGGGACCAGACGTGACCAAAAGTTGACCTCATGAGCACTTCGACCTCTCCAGCCGCCATGCTTCTCCGGAGGCTGAGACGACTCTCCTGGGGCAGCACTGCCGTCCAGCTCTTCATCCTAACGGTGGTGACGTTTGGTCTGCTGGCCCCCTTGGCCTGTCACCGGCTTCTGCACTCTTACTTCTATCTGCGCCACTGGCATCTGAACCAAATGAGCCAAGAGTTTCTGCAGCAAAGCTTGAAAGAAGGTGAGGCTGCGCTCCACTACTTTGAGGAGCTGCCCTCTGCCAACGGCTCAGTGCCCATTGTCTGGCAGGCCACCCCCCGGCCCTGGCTGGTGATCACCATCATCACCGTGGACAGGCAGCCTGGCTTCCACTACGTCTTGCAGGTGGTGTCCCAGTTCCACCGGCTTCTTCAGCAATGTGGCCCCCAGTGCGAGGGGCACCAACTCTTCCTGTGCAACGTGGAGCGGAGTGTGAGCCATTTCGATGCCAAGCTGCTCTCCAAGTATGTCCCCGTGGCCAACCGCTACGAGGGCACTGAGGATGATTACGGTGATGACCCTTCGACCAACTCGTTTGAGAAAGAGAAGCAGGACTATGTCTATTGCCTGGAGTCATCCCTGCAGACCTACAACCCAGACTATGTCCTGATGGTGGAAGATGATGCTGTTCCGGAAGAGCAGATCTTCCCAGTCTTGGAGCACCTTCTGCGGGCTCGCTTCTCCGAGCCACACCTCAGAGATGCCCTTTATCTGAAGCTCTATCACCCCGAGAGGCTCCAGCACTACATCAACCCGGAGCCCATGCGGATCCTGGAGTGGGTTGGTGTGGGCATGTTGCTGGGGCCTTTACTAACCTGGATATATATGAGGTTTGCAAGCCGCCCGGGCTTTAGCTGGCCTGTCATGCTCTTCTTCTCCCTGTACAGCATGGGTCTGGTGGAGCTGGTGGGTCGCCACTATTTCCTGGAACTGCGGCGGCTGAGTCCTTCCCTGTACAGTGTGGTCCCTGCCTCTGAGTGTTGCACCCCGGCCATGCTCTTCCCTGCCCCTGCCGCCCGCCGGACCCTCACCTACCTGTCCCAGGTGTACTGCCACAAAGGCTTTGGCAAGGACATGGCGCTTTACTCACTGCTGAGGGCCAAGGGAGAGCGGGCCTACGTGGTAGAGCCCAACCTCGTGAAACACATTGGGCTCTTCTCCAGCCTCCGGTACAACTTTCATCCCAGTCTACTTTAAGGTGCCAAGAAAAGCCTTTCTGAAATTGGCCACTTCTTGGAGATTCAAACCTCGAGCTCTTTATTTAGATGTGGTTGCTTGCAGATACTTCATTGTTTACTATTGCTAGGGATATAGGCACTGGGACAGCTGAGGAACATCTGTGAATCAAGAGCCTTGGCTCTGATTGATAACTCTCTGGCAGGAGCAGCAGTTTGCCACGGATCCGGACCTCTCCCCCTCCACACAGCCACACTGCCTCACGCAGTCTGACCCACCCATCAAGGGTGCACCAATGAGAATTTCCAGTTGTTTTGGAGCTCTGCTTTGTGATAGAGCTTGTGACTGCAAAATTTGTGCACACTGATAAGACTGTTTTAGGATTTTAAGGGTAGAATTTGGTGAAAGGTGAGATCCTTTTGAATTGATTCTTTCTCATTGGGTGTGAGAATGGATGTGCGTTTAGAATATATGCCCAGTAAGGCAGGATCATGTGGATAGATTCCATTTGTCTCTTTGACCTGGTGTAATAAAAACCGATAAAAAGCAGTGCAATGACTGGCGTCTTAGAGGCAAGGTGACCTGGCTTTTCTATTACCTGGCATTTTTTTTTCTGTATATCTATAGTGCACTGATAATTGATACTGTTAGTGAGAACTTGAAGACACAGCAGAATCTGGAAGAGCCTTCTGGATCATCAAAATTAGATTGCTTATGTTTAGTAGTGATTTAATATTGAATATTTCTATTGTATTCTGATTTTTTGAAAGTTGGACATTGCAGAACCATATAGAAGGGTGAGCTCTTTACTAGTAGCATATCCTCTTCCCTAACTTTGCTGGCAGACCGTTCACCTTCCTTTCTTTTTCTTCTAGGTAGCATGATGGTATAGAAGAAAAAGCATGGACTGAAGTCAGAAGACCTGAACCTTTATTTCAGATCTCTGCCATGTCCTAATGATGTGACCTTGGGCGAGTCATATAACCATTCTGGGTCTCAGTAAAATGAGAACAGTAATACCTACCTGTTAAGGTTGCCTTAGGATCAAATGGCAGATGATATGGAAACACCTAGCAAGTGCTCAACCCATACAGGACACTTGGCAAATGTTTTTTCTCTCTCATTTAATAAGTATATACAACTCCAGTGTATTGGGGGTCAAGATATTAGTGATGTTGTTTAAAGTGTGAGATAGGGCATAGGGCTGCCACCTGCGTAACAGGTGTTCCAGACCAAACGCTGCTAGCATAAAGGCTGACTTTTCATTGTGACTTTGGAAGGATGTGCAGCTCAGCTTTCATCCAGCCCCACCTCCAACCGAGCCAACAATAAGAATTGTTTGTTCAAACTGGAAATGATCTGAGACTCCTCCTGAGTTTATTCCAAAACTGGCATCTGAAAATTACTTTTCTCAAAAGTTACAAATAAATGTCCTTTGATAATACTTATCAGACTAGGAGCCAGCAGATCCCTTTATGAGAACAGATGATTATATCAGAGTTTTCAATCAGTTGTCCAGTTTCGATGCCACAGTTTGCTTTTAAATTCCTACAGTGAGTTTCCATTTGAGATCCATTCACGAACCCCGAGGGAGTAGCTAGGGGTTGATCACCCACGCTCTACAGATGAGCAAATTGAGACCCAGAGATGTTAAACGGCTTCTCCAGGTTCACAAAGCTGAACAGCAGCAGAGCCAGGATGGGAACATAGCTCTTCTGACTTCCAGCCCCCGCAATTTTTTTCTTAACCACATTAATTTTATAAATATCTACGTTGTCAAAGTCTCTTTTGTAAAATCCGATTGTAACCTGCACTAAATAATGCCTCTGTAAGCTAAGATGGCAGAAGCCCATTGTCATGTTAGTCTTGGGGAACAAACAGATGTAAGTATGTGTTGTGTTATAGTGAGCTGTTATGTATCCCCCAGCAACACCCAAAGTGATCAGAGCTGCTAGGTGACTTACTACGATTTTCAGTTTCCACTCCTTCACTCCTCCTCTCCAGTAATCTGTTCTAAGTCGAACGGCCTCCAACTCAGAACTCATTAGAGTATGTTGCATTAATGATTGGGTCTCCTTATGAAAGTTTTTTGCCCAGTGACAGGAGAGCCACTCAAAGCTAGCCAAGCCCAAGATAGGGAATCACTGCTGGTTTACATTTCTGCTCTTTCTAATTCAGCTGTCTACTGCATGCAGACGTCCCCTCCCCTGACTTCTCTAAGGCTGAGGCCATCCTTCCTTGTCCAGTTTCTCTACCTACACCCTAAGACATCTTCCTGCAGTGATCTTAACTAGGGCCTGCCGTCCTCGCACATTTTCTGCAGATGTAGGCTCAGTCCTGCCCTTTTATCTCCACCTACTTCTCAATCCTGCTCCATTTTGTCCTGTATTCCTAAAAGTCTCATTTTTGTGTATTGTCTTTCCTTAGGGCAGCTGACAGCTTTACACCAAAGCTGAAGTCTCTCATTTAATCCTAAGCAAGGAGCTGGAGGAGAACTAAGATACCTTTCCCATATCATGGGACATAGGTTACCAGGAGAGTGGAGGTCTCTAACAGCCTCCGTCACCTTTCAGAGTTTAAATTATAATCAGGCCTAAGAAACTCCCTCTTGTGACTGAGTGTATTTGCATATAGACATGTCAGTAAAAATAAAAGAACCCATTTTGCCAAGGTTTCCTGAATAGACTTTTGTCATTTTCTCTCTTTTCCATGAATGGATTTTTCTGGCATGGCAAATAGTGTGGTCCCTCTTCTCCCCTCCCCTCACAAAGTTGTGGAGTCATTCAAAATTATGGGCTGCTGACTGTACAAGCAACATGGCCTCAGGTCCTGGGTCACAGCAGTGCCAGGCCTTACATCTTTTTCTAGACAAAAAGAAATTGGGGCCCACACCTACCACCCAGAGCATCTCACCTTTCAGCAACCTAAACTTGGAACAGTATGGTGATCATTCCTTCACTCTTTCCTGCCTCTTGACCTAAAGTCCTAGAATGGGCTTCAGACCTGCTACAGGTGGTGTTCCTGTCTGATGTTCCCATTGGCAACACCTAGAAGATGTAGCAACACCTACAGCCTGAAAGAGAAAACCAGCCTTTCCCTGAGAGAAGCACACAGGAACCCCACACATGCACCTGCCCTTCCCCAGCACACACACTGAAAACAAAACGTTAATAACAAAGGAAAAAGCAGCTGCGTGTCGTGGTGTAAACGTTTCTCTTTGCACTTGCCATTCCCTCTGCCTGGAATGCATGCAAAAAACTCTTTTTTTTCCCTCTAAACACCACATCTGGAAAAAACACTTTTATCGGGGCCAAAATTGTACACCATAACTAATTTTCACTACCTGGACCCCTTTTCTTTGTTCCTCTTCCTAATTTTCTTCCCTAGTTCCATTTATCTTCCTCCAGTGTTCCTTTTTTTCATGGGCAGTTTTACTGGGAGTCCCTTTACCCTCTCTCTCTCTCATTCATTCATTTATTTGTTGATCACTATGTGTCAGGTACTATTCCAGGTGGTGGCAATTCAGCAGTGGATGAAGCATAGAAGACCCCTGACACTGTGTAGCTTATGCTCTGTGGGGGAGATGGAAGGAAATAAAACCCAAAATAGTAAATAAGGGAATTTCAGGTTATGACAAGAGCTTTGAAGGAAATCTAACTGGGTAATGTGATGGAAGTACCTAGGGGTATGAAAGAGGGTAGAATTCGTTAGATAGGATGGAAAATTTCTTGGAGGAGATTAAAATTGAACTAAGACCTGGATTCTATGGAAAGAAAGCCTGTATGACTGGAGCTTGAAGAAAGAGGATGGGGGTGGGAAGACATGAAGGTGTAATTTGCAGGGGCCAGATCACATTGGGCCTGGGAGGTGATGTAGGTATTTGAATTTTGTTCTAAATGCAATGGGAAGCCAGGTCCTAGAAAGACAATTATTTTTCCAGAACATGAACTATCCATTATTTAGTTCCTTTGCATTCTCCACAGGCTACTATTATAAAAGATTCTGTGACGGGGCATATGTTAGACTTATATAAGAGAATGCAAGACACACAAGAACAGTGTGTAGAGATCCTCAAGAACAAGTGCAGAGATCCTCAGCTTCACTCAGCATCTTTGTCCTCTGCCTCCATCTTTCTGACATCTTAAAGCTACCCTCTTCCTTCATACTTATGCCATCTTTTTCTTGGTTCTCTTGGATAAATTCATCATTTGCCTTTGGATTTTCATCTGTTTTTACCCTCAGATTATTAACATAGGTGCTTTTTTTTGAATCAGTCTATTGTTCATATTTCTGTGTAGGTAGTGAAAAAGACCAGAAAAATCTGTGAAACACTAAGCCAAAAATTCCTGTTCACTGCAGGGTGATGATTCACGACAATGCTCCAATTCAGGTACTGGGGTGACCTGCAAACCATAACACATTGCCATTGCAGTCCTAATACATTAAGTACTTCTTCTTCTTGGCCACCAGCTCTATTAAATTTCCAACCATCTTTAACATAGCCCCAAAAGTTTTCCAAATAATATCCAACCTAGATAACAGTTCTAGTTAATGAGCATTTTTTGGCAAATTCCAGTGTAGTTGGGATAAAAACATTCAAATGGTTAATATTGCTTAAAATTATCCGACTTTACATCATGTGGTGCTGTAACTCACAAAGCATCGTAGTGTACATAAAAATCCCACAGTAATCAACTTCAATTAAGATGCCTCTCCACCCAAATTAAGTTACCAATTAAATAAATTTCTCCTAAATGAGGAGTGCATCTAAGGTAAATTAGATTAATCCTATCAAATCTGTATTCTCCAGTTGCATTGTAGTATTCTCACCATTTTTCTTCAACAATAAAAAAAATGCACAATTCAAATGTTTCCATTAGAGAGACAATAAAATTGGTTGTCAATTTTAAGCAAACAGCTATATCTAATTCCCCATTGTATTTTTTTCTGCAAACTTCAGCTACTATTTTAATTGCTTTGGAAAAGAAATATACACAATCAGAGTTTTTCGAAGTTTTCCTGTTAGGCAAGTTACTCAGAGGTGAGATTCCTTTTTTCTTATTTTACCCTAAGCATGGCAAGACATTTCTGATATACCAGATTTCAAGTCAACCAGTCTGTGTAGATTTCTTTCTAGGTATGTGTTTGTTCAATTCCTCTTGTCCTTCTCGATCATACCCCTCTCCAGCCCCAGTATATCCAGACTCCATGGCCAGCTGGCATTCAGCAAAAGCTTGGCTTCCATCCAGCTCTCTCTCCAGTGAGGTTTATGATAAAGGAGGCAGGATTCCATCTTTCTGGAATGTACACATGGAGTACATCTAAATTTTAAAAGTTTTTAAAAGCATCTAAATTGTCTTTTTTTTTTTGAGACAGAGTCTCACTCTATTGCCCTGAGTAGAGTGCAATGCATCATTGTAGTTCACTGCAACCTCAAACTCCTGGGCTAAAGTGATCATCTTGCCTCCCGTGTAGCTGGGACTACAGGTGCGCGCCACCACACCCAGCTAATTTTTTCTGTTTTTGGTAGAGATGAGAGTCTCGCTCTTGCTCAGGCTGGTCTCGAACTCCTGACCTCAAGTGATCCTCCCACCTCAGCCTCCCATAGCACAAGGATTACAGGCATGAACCACCATTCCCAGGGCAAGCATCTACATTTTTTTTAAATGTTGTATATACTTATAAGAATGGTGTGTGTTTGTGTCATATTGAAAATCATAATTCACGTATCATTCTGCAAGGAAATACATCAAGTTAATTGTAAGTAAATCTTAATTTAGCAATATATCCCCATATTAATGAATGCCTAAACTCTGTTGGCAATATTCACATGACTCAAGCTTTTTCTTTTTTAATTTGGCTGAACTGTTAGCTGAAATGCCCTGACCTGCGGAAACACATTCCCATATTTGAATCAGGAAAGGCTTTGAAGAGATTAGAATCACATTATCTTTTATTTGACCAGTTAACACCACAGGAAGAAAAGAGCTATTTCAGCCAAGCTAACCCCTCATAATCACAATTAAACATTAATCCTCACACTAAGGCAGACACACACATTAAAATTCAGAATTGTATCTCAGGAGCCCTTTAGGGCAAATTAATTTTTGTTCTATGAAACGCACCAGGTGTCATGTCTCATATATCAATTTACATTTGTTGAGTGCCTACTGGGTGCCAGGTACTGTGTTGAGTGCTGGATGCTCACAGGTGAGTGGATAAGACATGCTTTCTTCCTTGCAGAGCCTTGGTCTCCAGCGTGGGAGTTGGTACCATGAGGTTAAGCCCTGGGAGGGCAGCATCACAGGGTGTTGTCTATAAATTGCCCCCAAAGCACCAAGACTCTAAGTTACCCCAACTTCCACAACACCTCTGTAACCTCTTTGCTGAGGACAACGTGGTCCCCCAAAGAAATATCTCCTACGAACAAAGGAAATGTTTGACATGAATATTTGTTTTCAGAAATTGTTGACTCCCAAAGAACTTTGCTTGTCAAAAGATGGCTTGCCTTGTTGGCAGCACCTTGCCACATCTGTCTCAAAAAAAAAAAAATCAAGCTGCACCCAAATAGTTTTACTGTCTTTCCCACCTTGCTGAGAAAAGTTTGCTCATCTGCAAATGGAGGGAGGACTGCAATTGGTCACAACTTGTCCTCGTTCCCTCAAGGTAAGCCTCATCCCTTAACGCTTCCCTGCTGGCTCATTGCCTTTCCCAAGTCTTGTGTCAAGCCTGTTCTTCTCATGTCTTATCCTCACCAAGGCTAATGGCAAGTTGGATCCAGTGTCCCAGAGCTCTCCTCATAGGACAACTGTCGCTCACTCATCACATGATGGGAGACAGCACCCACCTTTGAACTCTGAAGACTTTTTAACTGAGGACCACATATTTCCTCTACCTACTTTCATCAATGTTTCCATGTGGTTCTTCAGGCCTGAAGAGACCCATCCCTTACTTTTTAACATTAACTTTTTTAACCAATCTACACTGTGTTGTCCAAAATCCCCAGTCTGGCTCTCAGGATAGCTGGGTAAGCTGCTACCCCATAAATGCTGGAATATTTCATCCTTCATAACCATTGTTCACAACTCTTCACCTACTCTAAATCTTACCTTCAGGGAACCCTTCATCTGAAGGAACTAAGTAGAATAACCTAAATAATAAAAGAAGCACCTGAAATTTTAAGCAAATCCAATTCTTAACTAGTTAGAAAGCATTCATGAGCTAATTGCTTCTTCCCCTTTGCCAGGAAGGAAATGAAGAAGTTCCTGGTTTATATGGAAAAATGCCAAAGCTGCCAACGATGGGACAGCTCAAATGAAAAGAAAAATCATGATACCGGTTTATAACTCCAAAAAAGATGTTCAGAGTGTTGTTTTGTTTTTTTTACATTCTCCTCATATATCAGAAAAGTTTGTGTTGTAAATTTTGCAAGTTGGTTTCAGTGCTTAAGCTGGTTGCAACTTCAGGATGCAGTTAGCTGCAATAACAGAATCCAGTCTCCCAGGAGCTTAAGCAATAATGATGTTTCATTTTCTCACCTAATGAGAGGTCTGGAGAAAGCAGTTGCAGAAGTGCAATGAAACCATCTGGGACCCAATTCTGTCTACCCTGCTGTTCTGCCACTTTTTGCCACCTCAGCTACTGCAGCTTCAAATATCAAGTCATCACAGAGCTGTATTCAACAAGAAAGGAAGGGGTTGGAGTAAAAAGCTTTCTCTCTGTGAAGTTATGTGTGCGTGTGTTTTCCAGGATGATCAGTTTCCTCAGCCACATGATATAGGCCACATGCCTGCTCCTAGACCAATCACAGACAAAGAGGAATGGGATGAATCCACCAGCAATTCATTCCCTTTGGACTTGGAATGGGGCCTGTCTTCCTTGATCTCAAGGCCTCTCTCCCCACCACTGAAACAAAATGGGGCTTTTGCTAGCCAGAAGGAAGAGGTACATGGGTAGCCCTCGGGTAAAATGTAAACAGTGACTGCCCTGTTGCTGGGGGAAGTGATCAAGTTAATATTCTTTCTGCTCTTGCCACTTTATATGACAATTAGAAATTGAAGTAACATGAAGATTTATTTTATTTTAATATAGTCACATGGCTAGGCCAGGAATCCTATTGCAAAAATATTCTTAGTTGCCACAAGATTAATTGTTAGAGAGCGTCAAAGGGCTTTGAGAGGCCTAGATTGTCAGATTCCTAGAGACCCATAAGATTGTATTTCTTTCTCATCTGAGCAACTGAACATGAAACATCATAGAAACAATAAGATCATTGTTGTTAGTTTCAAGGAAGTCCAGATATTCAAATTCAAATTGTACATGGGATTGACCAGTTAACAACTGAAAATTATGCTCATTTTCAACCTATTGTGGAACTGTCCTGAATTGTCGATTTGAGGGATACGAAGAGCTTTTTATTTATTTTGAAAAATAAACTCACAATTTCAGAATGTAGTCATGCACATTTTGATATACAGTATGAACCGTGCTGTAAATTTCTGAAGCTCTCTTTGGCATGCACATCTTCATATGTATGCAGTAGAAAGTATTTTCTATCTATATTCAGTTTCAAGGAGAAACTATGATATTGAAATCAAATTATATTCACCAAGAAAACACAGTATCCCTGGAAATTTAGAGGTGAGTCTGACATAAATCCCAGGGAGATCCTGAAATTTCTAGAGATTTGAGCAGTTTGGCACTTTACTCTTTGAGAAAGGAGTAAGGATAAAGATGAGAACTAAGATCAATTCTGTGAATTGATTTTGGAATCAGAATCGTGACCTCTTCCCAACAAAATAGATCCTGTAACTTAGTCAGTTAATACCCAAAGACATCAGGTCTCCACAGCCTGTGGATACAAGTGAAGTCATGTTAAAACTAAGTAATGCAGAGTTTCCTTTGTTTTTTCGTTTTGTTTTGTTTTTGTTTTTGTTTTTTAGAGTTTCCTTTGTTGACATACTCTTCCTCAAACCCCAAAGACCCACTCACATATTTTTGGGAGTCTGCAAAAAGGTACCATGCATGTATGTGCTCACAAAGAAATCTGCTAGTTATAATCATGGCAGAGCATATATGTTATCTTTCCTCTTCTGTTCTGATCCACACTGCCTGCAAAGTAATTGTAAAGATCCTCTCTCTTGCCCTTTTGTCTGGTAGCCATTTTGAGGATACCTGTGCCAAGGGTACTATTTTTCAATACTTCCCCTACTATCAGTTCTCCAGGCTAGGCTAGACTACGGTGCAGCAAGACCAAATGCCAGTTTCTCAGTGGCTTACCATGAAAAAAGTTTACCTTTCGCTGCCACAAAATCTAATAAAGATCTGAATAACTCTTTAGGGCAATGGTTTTCCAGGCAGCAGCTCAGTAATTTAGGCTGAGGGAGAGTCCACAGTCCTGCAGCTGTCTCAGGAGCAGGAAGCCTCCCTGGTCAACCAAGCAGGGCTTAAAGAGATAGCTTAATGGTTACTCCCCAGCTCTGTGCTTCAGGATGCAAATGCCAGAACTAATCACCATGGCTCTACTTAACTGCAAGAGGGCTAAAGGGCTAAAAAGTGCAGAGAAGGAAGTCTTTTATGTATACAAAAGAGGAGAACGGATGTTGATGAATACTAGTAATATCTACTTTGCAAATCAGTACTGGGTTCTGGAAAAAAAGTAGAAACAATGACCCTTTTTCCAACTGTTGCTTTGTTTTGTCGCCTGATGCAAATCAGTACTGTTTATGCCCAGAGTCTCAAACACTTTCTCATGAGTAAGCTCTAGTGTTTGGTCCTCATTTCTATTTTGATAGGGGCTTCAACAGAGTCCAAGGGTAGGGGAAAATGTTTTACCATCTCTCCCATTGTCTTATTTTAAAAAATAATTTTCATGACAAATTCACATGAACCCTCTCTACCTCTTTTCCCCCTCCTCCTTCAGACAGTGTCTAATTTGTTCATAGCTGTATCACAAAGTCATAGTCCAGTGCCTAGAACTCAGAAATGTGTTGATGAGTAGATGGCTGGATGGATAGGTGGACAGATGGTAGGTGGAGGAATGATGGCTCCCTCTCAACTGTGAACTAAAATAAAATCATAAGCCCCCTGCTGACTGAAAGGACCCCCTTTGGGCCAAGGGGACCCCAGAAAACCTTAAAACTGAGATCATAGCCATGAAGAGAAGAGAAGGCAGACATGCCTCCTTATACCTCTTTCCTTTGAGTTTAGATACTAAATTATTAATAGGACCTAAGGCCATACAAAGCAAAGGTTAAATCACCCACTGGCCATCAATTTGCTTAACAGATCACTTGAGTCAGTATACTGTGGCTTGTCTCTGATTAACAGCCTTCCTTATCTTAAAACATTCCAAGTCTTTAGACAAACTTTATTTCTTCAACCAATTACAAATCAAAGAATTTTTAAACCCACCTATAACCTGTAAGTCCTGCCCCCCTTCTAGATGTCCTGCCTTTTAGGGGCCAAACCAATGTACACCTTCCATGTATAGATTTATGATTTTACCTGCAATTGCTATCTTTCCAAAATGTATAACACAAAACTATAACCCAAACACCTTGGGACTACTTGTTCAAGACATGGCTCCTCAAGCCATGTGTCAATGGAAAAAAAGCCAAACTCTGTAAAATAATTTTAAAAGAATTTATTCTGAGCCAAATTTGAGAACCATGACCCAGAGCCACACTTAAGAAGCCTTGAGCAGTGGACTCACTGTGGTTGGGTTACAGTTTGGTTGTATACATTTCAGGGAGACA
>VBSM01003204.1:22177204-22240193 GCA_008086735.1 Cheirogaleus medius
GAGCCAATTTGATGGAGAGTAGATGTGGAGCCCTTTTTCCATATCTTGTGTTGAGGAAGCAATTTTTTTAAGTGAGAGAAATAACCCAGTGTCTTCCTATAGCACCAGCTTTATGGGGGAAAAGACAGAAGAAATTCAATAGAAAACACCTGAAAAGAGATACCCACCACCCAGAGGCACAGCAGCATGTATCCTAACGCAGTTCTACTTGCGTTAACTTTACCCTTCTCACTGAAGTACCGGCTCCATTCGGACGGTCGAGGAGAAAGCCTTGAGCTCCCTCTAGAGGACAGAGCATGTGGCCAGAACTTCCCCATTCTGCCATCCAGGTGGGTTTAACGCGCCCGTGTTCCCTTCCCTAGAAGAGGCACTGGAACCTCTTCTACCGCACTTACCCCTTTGTGCTATTTATTA
This sequence comes from Cheirogaleus medius, assembly GCA_008086735.1. Taxonomy (NCBI): domain Eukaryota; kingdom Metazoa; phylum Chordata; class Mammalia; order Primates; family Cheirogaleidae; genus Cheirogaleus; species Cheirogaleus medius. The sequence goes on from VBSM01003204.1 coordinate 22,177,619, forward strand.
CAGCTCGTCGTCGTTCCCTTACACGTGAGCCCCTTGTGGGCAACGTGAGTGTCGTTAGTTCTTCTTCATCGGTTATAATGATGCCTGGTACGCAGTGAGCCCTCAGCAACTGTGCTTGTTAGAGAAATGAAAGTACCCATGAGAACCAAAAAACACTAACATTCCTGGAATGACCATATTTTATCTTGCAATGCTCATTTTTTCTACTTTCTTTTGTATTATTTCCCTCCATTGCATATTATAACTAACAACTTATATAGATAGTCCTTGAACATGCAATATGTCGCTTAATTTGCACAATTCTATGGGACAGATATCTGTGCCTGCCTTGACTAGGTGAGAAAACTGAAATTCAAACTGGTGAAGTGAGTTGCTCAAGGCCATGTAGCCAGAAAGTAATAGAACAAAGAAACAAAGCCATGTTTTTCTGATTTCAGATTCCACAAGCAATTAGGACACTTTACCATGTTTCTTTGAATGTTTGCCAGCTTTAGCCTTAGTTTGTCTGCGATAGCCAATATATGGTAATATTACACATGCACATTGCACATAAATTGGCAAAATGAAAGTGACTTTTCTGGCTCTCCCTCTTCCTGCTTTAAAAAATGATCACTGATTGTAAAACATTCAAACACTATAACACTAGTTCTCAAACTTGATTGCACATTGGAATTATCTGGGGAATTTTTTAAATTACTAGAACCTGGGCCTCACCTCCAGCAGTTCTGACTTAATTTGTCTAGAATGGGCTGAGCATTCAGATTTTTAATAGATTTTTAACATGCTGCCTAAATTGAAAACCACTGCAACACAGAAAAAGGTAAAGAATTTTTTTAACATCTGCAATACCACCACTCAGAGACAACCACCATTGTTAATATTTTGGTAAATTTCTCCTCTCTTTGCATGGAAACATACACCCAATGTTCCAAAAACAGGATCCCATACCAGTCATTTTGTACCTGCCTCCTCTCCTCACAGTGTGTGAGGTGCATATACACATAAATACATTTTAATGCATGTATAGTATTCCATTGTATGAATGTAATTCAATCACTTAAAGTCTCCTAGTGATGGATCTTTATATATATATATATGTATTTTAAATTTTTCTGTTAAAATCAATACTGCAATAGTAAACACCCTTGTATACACTATTATGCCACCAGGCTTGTTATACCATCACTGTTTATTTCTCTAATCTGAATTACACATCACTACAATATTCTCTCCTCATCTAAGTTTTAAAAAAGGAGAGAAGAAGGAAGGAAGGAAGAAAAATGAAGATATGAAAGGTTAGTCCAGAAAACAGAAAACTGAGCTCTCGTACACATTTTCTTGGCTTATTTTGAACCCATGTTGGAATGATACCCTTTTCTATGCTGACTTCCAAGCATACCAGTGTGTGAGAGCGCAGCTAACATCCCCTTTCCTAACTCTGATTTCCCTGCAGCTGTTTTTTTCCCTGTAGTCCATGGATGCATACAAGAAGCAACAAGCCAGGGGCATTCCAGAGGCAGGGACCCAGCAGGGAGTCCATCAGCCACAAGAGGTCACTAGGGAGGGCAACTAGGGAATTTCCCTCAGCAAACTCAGCAAACTCTTCTGGGCAAACACAATAGCTTTCAGAGTGCATGTTGGCAGTGTCAGGAATGATAGGGACAGAGTGATCTGATAGGACTCCAGAGTTATGGATTTATTGTAGGCATTGATTTGCTGCAAGATGTAAAGAAAAACATTTATTTTCCCAGTCATACTGCCAACCATTGTTTTAGGAATTTTCTTGCCATCACAGAAAGGTAGAGTAGAGAGAAGTGGTTAAGAACATAGGCTTTGGAGCCATGAATGCTGGGATTATATCTCTGGTCAGTATGACCTTGAGCAAGTTAAATAAGCTCTGTGAGCTTCCATTTCTTCATCTGGAAAATGGCCTGATGATGATGATGATGGTAATACCTAATAAATGAGTCTGCAAGATGCCTGGTACATGTTAAAAGCTAAATAAATATTAATTGATTTTGTGTCTTTGATGTTGGAGGGAAGATGAGTACAGTTTGGGGCATTTTAAATTAGAGGTGCTGATGAAACACGAAAATGGAGACAATGGCAAGCGCAGAGAGAAGCACGTGCCGTCATACACTCATACACAGCTGATGGGGGTGTTAGCTAGACATGCAGTCACGCTCTCCTGGTTATGCAATCTCGCAATATGGTTTGAGAACTAAAAGTGTTTTTGTTAGTCAGGATACAAATGTATCAAAGAGACCCCAAAATACAGCAGCTTAAACTAGATAGAGATATATTTTAATCTCATGTAACACCCAGTAGGCAGGCAGTCCAGGACTCTGCCATCGAGGGCTGGCTTTATGGGTGTTTGTCCTGTGCAGTCACACAGAGCCCCACACTCAGAAGAGCCCAATGCTTGGTTTCATGCTCCACTGTTGCCATCTTGAAATTCTTAATAATTTTATCTTTGAATTTGTGTTTTGTAAGTAAAATCCAATTGGACAATGAAATATGCACATAAGCAGAGGAATACACAGTATGTGTATCTGTCATTTCTTGACACATGTTTGAATGTAGTGGTGATAATGCTTTATGAGCACAGAATTCCAGCAGACTCACGAGGCATGGGAGTTCAGGGAGACTCAAAGTGAGTACAAATTAGGTGTGTTATGTCTGTGACTAAGGAGCTGGGGGGTGGGAGGAAATGACAGTCCCAAAAGGCCAAGCTTTCCATTCAAACCAGAACTTGCATGTATTCCAGAAAGAAATGGCATCATAAGAAACATGAATAACCAAGGAACCACATCACAACCTTTCTTACTTCTGTTATTGCCCTGTATCAGCCAGGCACTTATCTTGAAAATGATAACATAGGAAAAGAGGGAAAGATAGGCAACCTATACTTCCTTTTCTTCTTAATATTCCATGCTCATCAGTAGGTGGAAGGTAAAGGGCGTTGATAGAATATGTGTGTATCAAGGAGTGAAATAAAACACTGAGTCTGTCTTGTGCAGAATTTCTACTCTTCTGGTAATAATGAAATGCATATGCATGCATGAACTACAAAATAAAAATTGGGTAATTTCTGTGACTCCACACATGAGCTAAATGCTCTTCTACTTGCATTTAAAACTGGCATGACACAGTACAAAGATGAAAATTCAAACTAATGATTTAACTTTAAGTTTTCTTTACTTAGAATAACATTAAATAGTGATAAAAAGTACTATGAGAAATCAAAAGAACATGGAGGAAAGAGAAATTTTATATTTTATTACCTTTAATGCTACTTTTCCCTCCTCTTTGAACAAGAGGCCCCATATTTCTATTTTGCACTGGGCCCCACATTATGTAGCTGGCCCCGCTGCTATCTTCAACATGTGATTTTCACTTCCACTGAAGCAATGTGTCTGCTTCAGTTTTGCTGCCATCCTACCAGCGAAGAGCTGGAAAAAGAAAACAAACAGAGATAATTCTTATATTGGCCCACATCACTACACTTACATCCCACTAGCAAGGACTCAGTCACTCAGCCACATCAAGCTTCAAGGCTGGCTGCAAAATATCACTAGCTAAGCGGCAGTACTTCCAGCTAAAACTCTATTATTCTACTTTAGGAGAAGGGGGAAATGGATGTTGGGGAACAATTTGCAGTTGGCCACAGTATTCATTCAATTTGACCTAATATTTCTATTCCTAGAAATTTATCTGAATGAAATAAGTAGAAATGTATAAAAAGTTTTTAAGTATAGGGTTATTCACTGCATCTTTATTTATAATTACACCAAAAAATAAGAAATAACTAGATTTCCAATAACAAAAGTTTATTAAATAAACAAAGGCACATTGATATTCTGGAATATTAACAACTCATAAAATTATGTTCTCAAAGACACAGTCATAGTAAAATGCTCAAGATGTAATGGACCATGAGAAAAGCAGAATGCAAAACTATACATACAGTATTATATATACATATACATGCACACACACATACATGCACAGCTCATGTCACTATTATACCTCATTGTAAATGGTCATATTTATCTTATGATCCTGGTTAAGATGTCTCACTCTGAGAGATGTATCTGTTCTGAGTCTATAAACAAAATCCTGTTTCTGATGCTGCAGGGTTATAGTCCAAACAATTTGCCCATGAGAAATTTTCCCTGTGAGGCCTGTAGTCCTGCTCCTTTGATCCCAGATAAACCCAGATATCACCCAGGTAGTTAAAAAAAGTACATCTAAATCGTATTATATGAATATATACAGTTATATATATATCATCTTATATATATCATAGATAGATGGTAACACAACATAGCCAAGGAAATTTCAGTCCAGGAACAAGATAGAAGGGTTTATTCTTTTTTTTTTGTTTGGACAGAGTCTCACTTTGTTGCCTGGGCTAGAGTGCCGTGGCATCAGCCTAGCTCACAGCAACCTCAAACTTCTGGGTTCAAGCAATCCTTCTGCCTCAGCCTCCCCAGTAGCTGGGACTACAGGCATGTGCCACCTTGCCCGGCTAATTTTTTCTATATATTTTTAGTCGGCCAATTAATTTCTTTCTATTTTTAGTAGAGACAGGGTCTCGCTCTTGCTCAGGCTGGTTTTGAACTCCTGACCTTGAGTGATCCTCCCGCCTCAGCCTCCCAGAGTGCTAGGATTATAGGCGTGAGCCACTGCACCTGGCCTAGAAGTGTTTATTCTTAAGAAATTCTCCTTAAGGATTTTTGGAGAAAAGCAGCTAGAATGAGAAAACAATTACATTTATTAGAGACTCTGAACTTTTCTCTGCAGAGAATTATAGACAAGGGAAGGCAGAGATCCCCTATGTCCTCCAGCCATTTTCAGGAGTCTTGGTATAGCAGGTGAGCAGGAATAGAAGTTTTGACTTCCATATCCTGTGGGGAAGAGATATGGTGTAACACAAGGCAAAAATGACCAAAAAGAGTGTTCTAAAGAGTAGTCTGGGAGAGATTTGGAGGAGAGTGGAGAGGGAAGAAAGGACGTTGTTAATGTCCTTTGAGAAACATAACTAAATCTTTAAATTATTTTTTAGTTACTTTTTATTATGTGGCCTTGAATGTGTTGATGGCAGGACTAAACTCCATGTGATCTTGGTTTATAATCAAGTAAAATTCCAGGGATACAAAAGATACAAAAGAAATTAATGATATAAAAATCTTCACATTGCTAGGCATGGCAGTTCACGCCTGTAATCCCAGCACTTTGGGAGGCTGAGGTGGGAGGATCGTTTTGACAAAGAAAAGTGACTCCCAATGCTGGGAGCCACTTGAAGTCCAAGTGGGTTCTTAGCTTCATAAAAGAAAGAATTCAGGATCCAGCAGACAGCATAAAGACAAAGCAAGATTAATTCGAAAAGTATAGAAAGTCTACTCCACAGACAGTAGAGGCGAGTTCTCTCTCCAAAAGAGAACTGGCTCCATGGTTCCTTTTGCCCCTCTATTTAAGCAACAGCTTAATTATAGGCTAAACAGGGGGAGAAATATTCATGTTTCTTGGGAACGGGCAGTGTTTTACTGGAATTAGGGTGATGCCTTCCTTTGGACTACATATGGTCAAACAGGAAGTGTCATGGCGTCAGGTGCATGATGGGACTGGGAGGTATCCTTAGAAACTTTTAGGGTAATGAAGTATATAATGAAAATGTAAGGTCAAGAGGTGGTCAATTTCTCCACCATCTTGGTTCTAACCGGTTGGAACTTGTCCTGCCTTCATCCTGTTTTGATTAGGGTAGTTCAAAACTTTGTTATGAGACTTCTTGACTCAGTTAAACAATGTCTACACAATTAAGCAATGCCCGTAGCAATGCTCAAAGCAATGCCCGAAGCAGTAACCAAAGTACTGCCCAAATCAGTGCCTGCCAGGTGCCTGTCTCAGTTTGAGGCCAGGAGTCCAAGACCACTCTAGGCAACATAGCAAGATCTCGTCTCTACAACAAACAAACAAACAAACAAACAAACAAAATAGCTGCCTGGTGGCATATGCCTATAGTCCTAGCTACCCTGGAGGGTGAGGTGGGAGGGATTGCTTGAGCCTAGGTTATAGTGAGCAGTTCTAGGTTATAGTGAGCTATTAATATAATCTGGCCACTTCACTCCAACCTGGGTGTCAGGGTGAGACCCTGCCTCAAAAACAAAACAAAAAAACCTAAATCTTCATATCAACAGTAAAAAGCAGAAAGATCATTTTTTTAAATGGCCAAAAATATTTTGATAATACTCGAAATTCATTTTTTAAAAGATAAAAAAATGTAATATATATCCACTGAAGAAAAATTCTTAAGCACCCTTCAGATAGCAGTCTGCAAACCAGGCATGGTGGCCTGTGGGTATAGTCCCAGCTACTTGGGAGGCTGAAGCTGGAAGATCGCTTGAGTCCAGGAGTTAGGGGCTGTAGTGTGCGTTGATCCGGCCTGTGAATAGCCACTGCACTCCAGCCTGAGCAATATAGGGAGACCTCATCGCCCCCCCCCAAAAGAAATCAGTCTTCAAGCTGTGCCAGTGCGTCTCCAAAAATAATTTTGAGAAACTATGTATACCTTTGCACTTTACGTTAACATCTATAATGTTTCATCATAGATGTAAATAATCCCAAAGGATGTAATATCCAGTATACTTTAATACTTAATATTGATTAGCCTTTTAATTACACATAATGGAATCTTAAATTTGATGATGATTAAATACCCACTATCATCTGTTCAAGAAAAATACACATAAAAGTCTAGAACATTTATATTTTTCCTTTCCACTTCCCTAACAGAACTCTATTTTTAGGCTTGAGGTCTTAATGATCATCATATCTTACTTATATGCCACACACTAAAAGAATTTTCTTAGTTTCCTGTAACTATTATACAAGGCTCTAAGGCTGCACTGCCTAATACTGCCACTACTAGCCACACGTGGCTATTAAGCACTTGAAACGAGACAATAGTAACTAAGAAACTAAAATTTTAATTATACTTAAGTTTTAAAATTTAAATTTAAATGATTTTAAAGTTTTCTGCATAGAGATCTTACCTATTTGCTAGGTTTATTTCTAAGTGTTTTTTGTTGTTTGATGCTGCTGAAAATTATTTTTATAAAGATACACTTTCTGTTTGTTGTTCACACACACAAACACTTGTCCTTTGCCTGGTAATAAATTGTTGCTAAGGTCACACATTTTATTGTACTTCTAAGATTGGTTCAGCTGACTGTGCTGTCATCTAGAATTATGGCTGCTCATAAACTATACTTTTTAAGTAAGTTGCCTGGAGACATATGGTTTCTGTACTGCTCTTCTTTTCTCCAATATCCATCTGAGATTTGCACAGGAAAATAGCGCTTGCTCATGGAAGGTCACATTGGTTTGATTGCAGCTTTGGTCACTGATGCGTTTCAAGTGTTGGCTCCGCCGCCTGGGGAATCCAACTCTGCGGACGCCGCTGTCTCCTCGGCCACCAGGTCCCCGCGCGCCGCCTCATGGCGGCTTTTCCGCGTGCCTCGGGGACTCGCCGAGGGTCAGCCCGCTACCTATGGAGCGTCTCAGCTCCGCGCGCTTCGTTCTTCCTTTGCAGCTGCGCGTCCCTGCCTCTGCCTGGCACAGCGACTACCCTTCTTTCACAAGAGCACGACCTGGTCAGGACAGGGTCCCCACTCTATTCCTGTGTCCCGCGCCCGGCCTGGACAGACACCTCACCTCAGCGCCGCACGCCCCACCTGTCTCTGAGTGTCCCTGCCTCAAACCAGCCCCTGCCAGCCCCGCCAGCACCTCCTGCAGGCGCCAGGCGCTGCTGCCTCTCACCCGCCCAAGCGCCTGCTTCAGCATCTGCTTTTCTTTTTCTTTTTTTTAAATCATGAATTAATATAGATAATTGTCTAAAAGAAAGATATCTCAGACAAAAAGGTAATATACTGTGCTTAACAATAAAACACGAGCAGCATTACCATGAAAAATAATAAATTAGAAATAAGCAAGGAGGCCCACTCTCACGAAATTTTAGCCTTTTTCTGTAAGTTCTAACTAATGTATAAGAGGCTATTAAAAGGACTATAATTTTTTTCTTTATTTATGTAATATATGATAATTTCTCTTAGAGTATCATTTTTAAGGTGGAAGAAAATCAACTAGAAAAACTATCATAACTAGTTATGAATTTCAAAAAGGAGGTGAATTACTAAAGAGATAGTTTTTCTAAAATAAATAGACTTTCTAACAGCATTAATAAGTTAAAATATGATGGAAAAATGTCCAATTTAACATAACATCAACAACAACAAATGTTCCTAGAATAAACTTATAAGAAATGCACAGGGCCAATTGTTGAAAGAACTACAAAAATTTGGTGAAACAGAAAAATTAAGTTGTGAATAGAGGAGCATATTATTTTTCCTGATGGCAAATTTCTCCAACATATCAATTCTTTCCTAATTTTTATATTAAGTTGTGTATAATTTCAATCAAAATGCCAAATTGGGAACTTCATGAACCCATTCTAAAGTTGGTTTGGAAAATTAAAAGATAAGAAAATCCAAGAAATCTTTGAAGAAGATTGTGTGGGATACATTCTTTCAGATGTCTAAATGCATCATGAAGCTGCAATTAATTTTGACAAAACAATGTGGACAGTAGTACCAGGATAAACAAAAATGCCTGGATGTAAAAAGAGAAAGCATAAGGCATTTGTGTGTATCCGTGTATGTGTGTGTGCTGCATATGCACGGACATTTATGTATTAGTCAAGTGTATTATGGGTGGCGTTTCAAAAAAATGCTGAGTAGTTTTAGAAACAATATTGCGACATATTGATGTAGGAGAACGCTGTCATGATGGCTATCCAGTATCTTTTAAATATCCTCCTAACAGTTTGATAGTTTCCCACATTTTAAGTCCTGCCTTGGAAAGGGAATCCATAAATCTGTATGATTCAGGTTCCACAATGCCCTCTTCCATCCACCCATTCATGACATCTGATGTGGAAGGGAGCCATGTGAGGGGGCACGTTCAGAGAGACCGGTCTTCTGGCAAGTGTGGTATCAAAAGCTTTTGCTCCTTTGGAGCAACCATGTAAGAGTTGCAGGCATCCCACTGAGTCAGTTTAACAAATTAATTTATTATCATATTTATTCATTTATTTATTTTGCTAGAACCGTTCTATGATGTGGTCAGGTATTTTTTCTGAATGCCTTATTCCTGGTTGTGTCGTTTACAAGCCTAGTTCTCTGGCCCTCCCAGAGATCTGTGAGTTACTGAATCTCCTTTAATAAATCCCTTTCTACTTAAGCTAGTTAGAATAGATTCTGTTATTTGCATTTAAGAATATGCAAGAAGAGCATTCATAAGAAGAAGATGTATTTAAGAACATGCATGATGCTTACAATTTACTATTTGGGGGAAAACACATTAAAATTTCTGACTCAAAACATTCACAAAATTAAAATACATCTGGATTAGTGAGTAAAATGTTAAAAATAAAAATAAAAAACTTACATACACTGAAACACCAGAAAAAAAAACCCTAAACCTTAAAAGAACTAGCCAAACTAATTACATTAACTAACTACTAGCCCACCACTTGCTATGGGTAGATCAAAAATGTGTTTATGAATAAACTAGCAGGCAATGAGGAATGAAAATCCAGTTAAACAATTTCACAACATTGTGAGATAAAATTAAACCGATTGCTTAGAAGAATTTACAACTATTATTAGCTCTCCACTCAGGTATTTCTCTCTGAGCACTTCATAATGAGCACAGTCTGTGATGAGATTGTTGGACAATGGCCCAAGAATAAGTTGCATAGACCTGTTTCTGATGATGACCTTCAGGTAAATCAGATGTTATCACACCAAAAGCACCCAACTGCTATTCACCCAAAATGATTCCAGCAAGAAAGGTATAGGCACTAGTATATAATCTGCCCATTTTCTATACATCTGAGATCATCCAAACGAGATGAATTGCATATTCTTCAAGTAAATTTCCCTGATATTTCTTTCAGGTGGTCTTTTGATAAGTAATTAGGGGAGTTGAGCCCAAGTTTATAATGTTTTGTTGTTCAATATATATATATATATATAGAGAGAGAGAGAGAGAGATAGAGAGAGAGAGATATTCACACACACACACATATATATAAATATATAAAATCAGGTGTGAGACAGGGCCTCTCAGAGGCCAAAGGACATGTAGGCTACTCCCATAATTTTAAATTTCCTGTAAATATATTAAAAATGAAGAGGTGGCAAAACCAGAGTTATTAAAACTGTGGTATAATTTGAATGTATATATTTAGGAAAGTAAAGCCATGAATACACACATGAAACAATAACTGTGTATAAAACTCACTTTGTGATAACATCTAAACTGGATTTAAAGCCTTTCTTAAATGTGAAGCTCAGACTCTCCTGGCCCTCTGGCACTGGTCTGGTGAAGGTTAAGGAATCAGACTGTTCAGCTTCTATGCAGCAGAAAACCACATGTGGAAGCCAATACAAACATTGCTTCACTCTATTTCAAAAGTTGTTTTACTTCACTTTCAATGAGTGCCTAAAATATCAGACACTTACAGTCTTTATATTAATAACCAAGCCTTGACTAGACTTCCTACTTGGCCAAGATAAAAATACTGATATATGTCTAATTTTTAACAATGCTCTTCCTGGTTTTAGCAAGCAAATATATATGAAGGTCACTGCTTGTGAGGACTTTGATTTTTACAACCTGGTTTAAAGGAGGTGGATGTCTATCAAATAATAACTTAAGGTTCAGAATTGTCTGTACCTACCCTTGCCTTTCTTCCTGGCAATGATTAGCTAACAGGGCCAGTGTCTGTTCTGGTCATGTCTAACTCAAGAAAATGAAATTACATTATCTGTGTAGAAAGGAATGCTTGTCCTTTGTTAGTTCTTCTCTAGTGTTTTCTGTTCTCTTCCACCCTCACATCCATAGAACAAAGGGGAAGGGGAGAAAACAGAGGCATAGAAGGACTGCTCCTCATCACAGCTCAGCATCCACCTCCATCCTTCATTTCACATGCACAAACACACACACCGGCAAGTCTTATAACACTGTGCACACCCAACTCTGTGGCTTCTTTATTTTGGTTCTTCCTTGTAGTCTCATAGAGAAAGAAACTACCTTTCCTCTGAATTCACTGACAGTGCTCCCACCTGCCTCTCTTGTGACCCTCACCACACACCCTTGGAATTTACCTAAAAGATAAACCAAAATTGTAATGTAATACCAAAAGTGCATTTAAGGAAGGTGGAACATGTAATAGGAAGTCTCAAGGTTTCCATGAGTGGCTTGTTGCTAGCACAGTAGATGGCCCTGTCTCATAGCCCAGTAAGTTGATTTGTTTGGAGATACAAGGTTTAGAGGTGATTTGGGGAGTTTACTTAGTAGAGAAAAAGCAATTCAGCTCTCTAAGTGAAATCTGTGAGTAAAGAGGTAAGGAGGAGAGATGAGAGAGGAAGGAAGAGAAGCAGAGTTTGCAGCAGTGAATGGAACACCCCATTCACAGCATCCCACCCATGGAGGGGTGTTTCAAAGGACTTTTAGGAATAGGGATGACTAATGTTCAATTTTAAATTGTTCTATTGCCAACATGTAATTCCCCTTTCTCTTTGTAAACCTTTAGTTATGTCTACACAGAGGCTTTTTACAAGTAAAATTTTTGTTTGTTTGTTTTTGGTTTTTATAGAAATCAAATAAAGGAGTCTAGTTTCCCATCATGGTATGGACAGGGCTGGTGCACTGCGGCTGATTCAGTGAAATGAGAAGCTCTGAGCCAAAGTGACCTTAATGACCTAACTCCCCTCGGGATTTCTCCCACATTGGGGGAAGGCATTGGTGATATAATGGAGGATTTAGCCAATCTTATCTGGGTCTAAAAGGGCAAGAAGAGCCAAGCTGAGGTCTGAGTTACACATACCTATGGGTGGTCTTGCCTTCTCTTCGCTATGAAACCTAAGTGGAAAGGGACTTCTGCTTTTGCAGAACCACTGAGGCAGCTTCCCTCAAAGGCCCAAGATGCTCAAGAGAGAGTGTGCATCTTGAGGAAGAAGATCTCAGAGATTGTGCTTTTAGGGGTTGGAGGAGGGAAAAGGGCACTGGAAAAAGGGCTGGAAGAACAAATTCTTCTGCACACACTGTGAGCAAGAGCTCTCGCAAGAGGCAGCCATTTGTTTTCTTTGACCATGACATTCCAAAATACATATACATAATTTTTACTTATTTGTTTATTTAACAGCTTTATGAGATGTAATTTCCATGTCATAAAATTATCCATTTAAAGTGTACAATCTAATGGTGTTCAGATTTACAAAGCTGGGCAAGCATCTCCACAGCCTAATTTTAGAACATTTTTGTCACCCCAAAAAGAAACCCCATGTGCATTAGCAGTCGCTCCCCATTCCCTCTCCCCCAACTGACCTAGGCAACCACTAGTAATACACTTTCTGTCTCTATTGGTTTGTCTATTTTGGATATTTCATATCAACAGAATCATACAGTATGTGAGTTTTTGTGTCTGGCTTTTTTCATTTAGCTTAATGACTCCATGGTTCATCCATGTTATATATCAGTAGTTCATTCCTTTTATGGTTGGATAATGTTTCATTGTATGGATATATCACATTTTATTTATCCATCTGTCAGTTTATGGGCATTTAGTTTGTTTCCACTTTTTAGCTATTATGAATAATGCTGCTATATTTTTGTGTGGATATATATTTTCATTTCTTTTGGGTAGATTCCTAGGAGTGGAATTTCTGGGTCAGTTGGTATAAAATATAATTGTTTTTTAATAAATGACTACTTTGTTATTCTTCCCAATTTTTAAAGTAACAGCTTTTACATTCCTCCCTAGGATCAGAGCATCTCTGTTCTCACTTGGCAAATGGTCCAAAGAAGAGCCACCAAAAGGAGTGGTAAAGGGGGCAGGCCTGCCCTGGGACTGGGGTAGGAAACAGATTCAAAGAGAGTGAATCCATTGTTCCCCCTCCAGGGCAGCTGGGCCATCTGTTGCCTGGTCATGATCATTCTGCATGCAGCCTCCTGCTAAGGTGCCAGTGATTGGAAGCAAACCTCCTCTGGGCTCCCTGCCACAAAGATAACTTGTTCCAGCCTCTTATTTACACCTCCATCTGGCAACCCAACAGTGGCCTTAGCACGCCTAGGAGTCAGCTGTGCCACAGAGGACAGGCATGCTCTGGTGCAGGCCAGCCCGCACCTTGAGTGATGTGTGGAGGGGTGCTAATGAGGTCAGCTTGTCTGCTCTCCTGGTTGGACCTTCCTGCTGCTCAATCTGCTTCTGATTCTGCAAACCTTCATGTCTTTATTCATCTCTCCTCTTTCATTCTCCTTTATACTTTCCACAGATAATATTGCCATTTCCTCCATTCTCCTCCAACCTGCTTCTATTTCTCTTCATTGCTTTCTGTGTATAAGTTGTACTCTCCTTTGTTTCATGTAAAAGGGGAGAAAGTATTTACTTATTTACAGCTCCCCATTAATCTTTAAGGGGGAGTAGCTCTTCTTGGGTGTGGGTATGCAACTTATGAGATAGACTCAAGGTCCAGCTCAAGTTTCTGCATAATAAATGGATAAAACTTTTGAGAGTGGGAGTGGGATGGGAGGATTCCAGATGAAGGACACAGGAGATGAGGTTGGAGCAAAACTTTTGGAATGAATTCTCTTCAGTGATGGAGCGGGGAGGAATTGGAGAACGTGGAGAGGAGAAAAGAATAATGACAATGATGACAACAGTGCTTGTCTTTTGCCAGGAGCCCTTTAATTCATTATTCAACCCAATGCTCCAACAACATTGTTGGGTAAGGTTTATTATTATCCTTTTGCCACAGAGGAAACTGTGGTTCAAAAAGTTTAGATAATTGGCCAAAAGTAACACAGCCAGAAAGCTCTGAGCTGGAATTCGAAACAAGTTCCATCTGACTTCAAAGTCCAAATTCTTAATGAGTTAATTATATTGACTTGCCAAGAAAATGTATAGCTGGACCTTCAGGAGGGCAGAGGTTTGACTTTATAGGAGACTGGATTAACTTCCCCAGGCTTAGTGGCCCTACTCTTCATTTTGTGCCAGAGAAGGTGGCACTAGGGGCCACTAGGCAGTGGACTGGCCCACCCTCCGCATGTGCTGCTAGTGCCAGCTCTCCCCAGTCGGGGCCTTTTGTCCAGGCTTCCAGGACAGTGTTCTTCTGCATCTGGTTAGACTGGCATCCTTCATTCCTAAAGGGTGCCGAGGTGGGATGAAGCAAACCCAAAGAATAGGATAAAAAGAGGCATACATGCCAGCATTGTGGAGACCTCTAGGTAAGAATCACTAAATAATCCACACGAACAGCTCTTCCTAAAAGAAAGCATTTTACGTTCTAATCCAAGTTTATTATATCATTGCTTAAAATCATTTCCTTTTTTTCTAGGACAACCATGCATGTCAAAAATATGCAATTTTGGAAGAAAAGACTGTAGAATATCACGGCCGGAGAAGACTCTTCTTTGCTGTATAGATGAAGAGTTTAAGGCCCCAGGTGGTTTTAGAGTCATAGACTTGTGTTTCAGTCCCTGCCCTGCTGCTTATTAATATAATGGTAGTTCCTGGGGCAAGATAACAGATCATCTCCCTCTTCTCCAAAATAATGCCTGCCCTGCTGATATAGTGGGGATTAAATGACATATTCTATGTGAAGTGCCCAGAAAAGTCCCTGTAAGGAATAGGTGCTCAACAAATGGTAACACCCTCCCATGGGCAATGTCATGTGGCTATTAAGGGCAGAGCTAGGGCCAGACCCTTGTCTTCTGAATCTCAGACTTGTGTGTGTATGCGTGCACACATGTCACGGGAGCAGTGTAATGTGCACTCCTGTGAAGTAGCATGTTTTATTACTCTTCACAATTATGTAGAGCTTTATAATATGTTTTCAAAGCACTCATTTAGACGATATCATTAGATCAATGCAACAAGGCAGTAAAGTTAGGCAGGAGTGGTATTGCTGGGCCCACTTTACACATTAGAGAAGGAGGCTGGCAGAAGGTGACTTCCTCCAGTTTCGTGGCTAGTCAAGAGCAGAACTGGACCCACCACCCAGACACCATGTGCCTCCTCATCTGGGACCTGTCCAACTAGTGGACAAGGCCTGCTCATCTGAGAGCCAAAGAGCTTTGCCAAGGAGATAAGGAGCAGTGAAAGACCTGTTTTGCTGGGGTCATAAATGACATAAATAACGAACAACCACCTGATTAGATATCGAGGGAAAACTGGACTTTGAGATGATTGAGCAAAAGGCAAAGAGAGAGCACTCACAAGGTAGTAAACAAGGCAGTGTGAGGGAATGTGGGGACATGGGGGATTGGTGGCCGTCTCGGGCCACAGCGTTATTCTTTCCTGTCAAAAAAATACTGGTCACTCAATAATCATGAAATTCTTTCTTATTCACTCTGCCTCTGCAGCATTCTGACCACACGTGCACATTTCCTCAGACAAGGAAATCCTCAAGTTCTGCATCACATTTCAAGCTTCAATTTTACTTTCTAATCTCAAGGGGGTATTGCTAAGCCACAGAATTTGGATACTCTTAAATTTACTTATCCTGGATACTCGAACATGCACAGGTACTCTAGTCTTCCTCGAATATACAGAGTTCAGATTTCTTATCAATGAGGAGTGTCTAAAAATTATCATGAGGAAGTGGAAGGGAATTCCTGGCTCTTCTCACATCTGCTGCACCCAAATGGCTGTTGTCCTTGAGCTTTATTCTGGTGCTTTAAAACTGTATGTACATCCTCAGATTCTGAGCTGCTTAAAAACCTACCGCATCTCTCTCACAAACATTTAGTGCTCTAACTCTGAGCATACTAAAAACCATTAGATTGTACACTTTAAATAGGTGAATTGTATTATAGTATATAATTTCTATCTCAATACAGTCATAAAAGAATTGAAAGCAGGGCCTCAAAAGATATTCATACACACATTTTCAGAGTAGCGTTATTTATGATAGTCAAAAGGTGGAAGAAACCCAGGTGTCCATCAACAGATGAATGGATAAACAAAATGTGGTATCACCATATGATGGAATATTATTCAGCCTTAAAAATGTAGGAAATTTTGATACATGCTACAAGATGGATGAACCTTGAGGATGTTATGCAAAGTGAAATAAGCCAGTCACAAAAAAACAACTGTATGATTCACCTACATAAGGTACCTAGAATAGTCAAACTCACAGAGATAGAAAGTAGAATGGTGATTGTCAGGAGGTGGAGGGAAGGGGGAATAGGGAGTTGTTATTTAATGGGTATAGAGTTTTAATTTTGCAAGATGAAAAAAGTTCAGGAGATTGGTTGCACAGCAAAGTGAATATACTTAATGCTACTAAACTGGACACTTAAAAATGGTTAAGGTGGTAAATTGTATATTATGTGTCTTTTACCACAATATTTTAAAAAGTAAAAAGGCTATGGTTCTTGTGCACAATTGCAAGGGACTGAAGACTAGATTCCTGTGAAATTCCAAATAAACAATGATAGAAGAACTTTCAGAACCTAGTATAGTTTTAGAAGAGAGTAATGTTCATAATCTTATTAATTATTTCGAAGTTCCCAGGGATGAGAATTACAAGCCATTTACCCCAGAGTTTTCTGAGATTGACACTAATGTATACTCATATTGATACTCATGTATTTATTGATTCATTTATTCAACGAAAAGTGATTGGGTGCCTCCTGTGTTCTAGGTGTGGTGCTGCATGCTAGGGTGACAGTGGAAGGACGCCACTGTCCTCACAGGTCTTACAGTATGACAGGTTGAATCAAATGCTATTGAAGCATGACTGGGCCATGTAAAAATCTGAATATTTAGACTTTTCTTAGGACTTTTCTTTCATTTTACTTCATGGGGTCTTCCATGAATACTTCAGTAACAACCACCACAGCAACAATCTCTTGGTACTTTTATATACATTCTCTTTGATTTGATTTGATTCCTGATCGCAACCCTCTCTGCTAATCCCTTAGATTGTAAGTTTCTTGGGAATAGGCCAGTCTTACTTATCTTGTATCCTGTACAAGAAGTTTCCATAGCTAAAAAAACCCCTTACATACTTAAGCTGAAAAGAAAATTTGTGAACTATGCAGAGATAACAGAGGTGTATCTCTAGACCGGAATAATGACTGCTGATTTTAGGGTCCTGAAACCATCCCAACCACCAAAGCAGATTGCAATACAATAAAGAAATATCTGCACCACAGTTTGGAAAAGATATTTTAAAATGCCAATCATGATTCTTCCAGTTGCATTGCGTAGATGTGGCCTCTTTTTATAAAAGTCCTTTCTCTATAGTGTCACTAATTCTATAGTGAGTGTAACTTCATGATAGGCGAGATTTACTTGCATGTACCAGTTTGCTTGTGGACTTGGACCTCATGCCATACATTAATACATGTAACTCATGGCTTGCCAACTGACTTATATAGATATCACATTCAAACCAGTATGAAGTATCTAGAATGGGGTGTGGAGTGGAGCAAGGCAGTTGTTGGAAGTACTGACAGTAATGATCATGAATGGTATCATCATATTGCCTATTAAAAGAGTCTGCAATCAGAGGCTTCTAAACCAAAATTATATTAATATATTAGGATCTAGCTATTTAATGAAAACCTACTGTGTGCTAGGACCCTTGTATATATTATTTCATTCAAGCTTCATGATCAGTTATGGCTGGAGTCACTACTAGTCCATTTTACAGATGGGGGAACTGTGGACCAAAGAGATTGAGGGATTCCCCAATGTTCCATGGCCTCCGAGTCCCATGCTCTTTGCACATATCATAATATTTCAATTTTGAACATTTTACTGAGTTAGGAGACTTTTTAAAAAGCAAAACAAAAAACAAAAAAAAAAAGAAGAAGAAGAACAAAACCCCTGTGAGCAGTCTGTGTTGGTCAGGAGTTGCTGTTTCTCTAAAGTCCAGTAAGCCCTTAGCTTTGCTTTCCTGAACTTTGAATTTCAGTTGCGCGTCAAGCCTGGAGATGAGCAAATGCTGATGCCGCAGGAATAGCAGCAGGTGGCAACACTCAGGGACGGGAGTGCTCATGCTCCTCTGACATGACACGCCTGGCCAGGCTGTCGTTCACGTGAAACAATGCCCAGAAAGACTGGGGACACTAGGTCTGCCGACGCAAGTTATTCTTTCCTGATTAATGAAAGTTTAATGTCCAAGGTTATAAACTGCTGAGAGGAGAATAGGAAAGAGCTAATCTGTGCAGTCTCTGGTCACCAAAATGTAAGTAGGTCTGCTTTGGACCACTGACTTGGAACAAGACAGACTGTCCATGCACCTGTCCTGTGACTCTGGACAAGTTACTTGCCCTCTCTGAACCACAGCTTCCTATGCATCAAGTGGGGGTAGTAAACCTTTCCCCAGAGAGGTGCTGAGATTGGAGATGATGTATAAAAAGAATCAGTTACATTATAGAACCTCAAAAAAATGATAGCTATTATTGTTGTTATTGTCATAGTTATAACAAGAATAATTAGTATTAATACTAGTAGCATCTCTCAGCAGGTGGAATGTTTTAGTTATTTCAAAGGAACATGTTCCTGAAAACTTATACTTTTCTGTAATCATAGTCATTCCATCATTTCCTCCTTTTATTTGCCTCATTCTTTATTTGCCTCTGGAAGCATATAATATTTTTTATTTACCTTTTCTTGAATTAGATTTTGGTTTAATACTCAAGGGAAAAACCTGTGGAATGAACCCACACCCATACAGTGCCATATTGGAGGATGCTGATGGTTTAGATCAATCACTTTAATTGCAGTTTTTATCAATTTTGAACACAAAAATATAAAAATTGAAAGAGATTGAGAATAAAAAACAGTGGTTTCTGGCATTAAATACAATTAGGGAGCCCAGTTTGGTTTTAGGGGATTGGGCAGGATGGTAGAGACAATGATTTTTTTTAATAGAATGTTTTGAATTTTATTTTTCATCAAGATAAAATCTATAAATAGGAAATTCAAGGATTCAGAGTCTATTTCTTTCAATGAAAGAACATTTAAATTTAACTATAAATTATAGAATAAATTGTTAGAACTGGTTACTAATGAATCATTGAAGATAAATAATGGAAATGTAGCATTTCTTTCCTAATTTAGAAATAATGATTCTTAAATGCCTACTGCTTACAAGCACTTCACCAACCCATTTAATACTCCTATGAAGCTGAGAGCCCACTTTATAGAGGAGAAAATCAAGGCTCATAGAATTAAAAAAAATAAACTTAATCAAGGTCATATGTTTAGTAAATGCTAGAGCTAAGCTAATGTTCTTCCCAGTATTCCTTAATGAGCCCAAGAGTGCAATCATTCACTAGCTGCCTGATTTTGTTGAATTTCCTAATTCTCAATTTCCTCATCTATAAAATGGAGGGTCTGGATTAGGAACTACATGGTCTAAAGAAATTCCTTGTGGCTTTAACATTCTATGAGCATAAGGAGTGGGTGAGCATGATTATAAGGAGTGGCTGTTTATGAGCCAATCAGGGTTATTGAATAAACACCTCCCTACTAGGTCAAAGTAGAAAGGGAAGGGCGAAAGGTAAAAAAAAAACAACTTTTGATGAGAAGTCTATAAAAACTCTGTGTTCCCGAATATCCGTCCTATTTGGCAGCTGCTGCCTCACCCACGGCTTCTGATATCTAAGAGGACTCTTCTCTCCCACACTGTAAGTAAAACAACTTCCCTTGTATCCTCGAACTGCACCAGTAAATAAGGGGTTAATGATAGCACTAAGCCTGTAGAGAAGGTTTATCTGCCTTTGTTTTTAGGAAAAACTTGATAGTGGCTGAAAACTTGATGGATCTGCTGAAATTATTATTTCTCTCTCTCTCTGAGCACAAATGCCCATTAGTACCTTTCCTAGCTTTTTGAGTGGTGGCAAAACACTCAAGATTGATTGCCAGTTACATGTGTTACCTGTATGAGGCACTTCTGAGTTTTTGGTCTAGGAAAAGCAACTTGAACACTCCTATTTGGTTAGGTTCTAATCAATTTTTGAGATTCCTGTTTGTTTTGACTCTCTCTTTTCATAACAACTACTTATTTCACTGATTTATTTACGTATCTTACTGCCTTATGTCATTCTCTACATTCTCTTCCCACACCTACTGATACTAGCACTGAAGTCTCTTTGTCACAGAAATGAACCCTTGGAGTGTGTTGCCCTTTGTCTTCACCCACTGCTCACATGGGGAAATGGAACAGGGCTGGAAACTTCACAGGGCATAGTCTTCATTTGATTATGAATTTTCAAACCCTCCTCTTGTTTGACACTTTCTAGAACATTTCCTACTAGCACCAGATACTGTGAAGACCCTACAGCTTAAGATATTAGGAATCAAAAGGTGTTGTATTTTGGTACATTTGCTTTACTATCTGAAAAATAGACATGTTGTGAGGCTATGTTGCCTTTTTTATAAACTTCTATTTAAATAGCTACCTTGGGCTCTATTAGCCAATTTGAATGCATGCAGCAGGGGCTTGAGCTCTGTTGGTATAGTAGTCATCATTTTAGCCAAGGCACACCTGGGAAAGGTGCTGGGACAGGGAATGGGGTATAGTTGCAGAAAACCTACGAGTTCCTTTGGCTTGGGAGCCAGTTTAAAGGAAAGAACGCTACTTGAGCCTCTTTCTGGGCTGCTCCACATGTTTTCAAAGGCACTGGGGATCAGGCTGCTGTAGGGCTGCCCTTGATCATCTCCCTGTGCTTGTCACTGGGGCATTAGGGTGAGTAATGAAGCTGTGGACATCTTCAAGCATCATATATAAAAGGCTATGTATAGTGCCTGGCAATCATAGGCTTTCAATGAAAAAAATCCCTCATGTTTACCTTAAAAATCCACCCACCTTGTACATAGAGAAGCAAATAGACTTTCTGCTGCTTTATATTAATATTTCTTCAGGAAAATATTGGATATAAATATGGATATAAATATCCATATTTTGCAAATAATTATCTTTTCACAGATCCTCTTTAAGGAATGCAGAAAGAACCACAGCTTGGGGTTCTATCTGCTAGTTTGCTGAACGATTAGAAATAGGATTCCAAGTCATAAGCCAGCAGGATATGACTTGTGATACTAGAACATCACACCTTAGAAGATGCATCAGATACAGTCTCCTTGGGCCACAGTTTCCTCATCTCTAAAGTGACAGGGTTAATATAAATATCTCTGAGGTCCCTTGTACCTCTGTTTTTCTGTAGTTATCTTTTACCGTTAATACTCACAATCTTCCCCCAGATTTGTATACATATTGCCTGTCAAATATAATGTAATAAATTATACACACACACACACACCTGTTCATTAAGAAATCAACCATTACAAAGAATGTATAAAGTGAAATGTGGGAGTCTCTCCACACTGTCCCATTCTCCAGAGTTAACCCCAGGGTGGTAACTCTTTGTTTATATAGACAAACAAACAGTATGTGTGTATACCTTTTTTATTTTTAGTTAAAAAATAAGATGATAGTGTACATTGCATACTTCTCTGAAACTTGCTCTTTTTCAATTAAGAAAGTTGGCTTGAGACCTCAGTGAGCAGAGGCTTAGGGGCATAGGAATCATTACCCATTTCAGCTGGCCTGTCTCCCAGTGGTGAACATTGGCCTGTGACCCTGTTTTATGATTAACAGAGGGGCCATATTTGTGCTGATGTGGTACCGACCTTTCATCTCTCTGTAGAAGTTTATCTTCTTGTAAACAGTATTGGTTGAACCTGACCTTTTCTCTGTTATTCTGGTTGAATCAGCACACCCAGATTGAAGGAAATAGCTTATAAACAGATAGTAAAGAAAAACAAGGAGATTCCTTAGGTAATTATTTTTTTAATGAAAAAAAAAGAAAGAAATAGTAATACCTTACATTTTCATAATAAAGCATCTTCATGTTTATTGTAAAACTCAACAAATATATTTTGAGCAACTACAAAGAGCAGGATGCTCACAGGTTGCATTTGAATCACTTGGCAATGAGACAAACAGAGCAGTTATTAACACTATTTAATTCATGGTAAACTAAGATCAGTGAAGTTGCCTGACTTGCCCAAGATTCCAGCTAGGGGAAGCAGAGCTGATTCTTGATCCCAGGTCTATCTGATCTACTAGCAACAAACCTCTATGTGAACATGTCAGGTGTTTATGAATTAGTAATGTCATTGGTGCAATGACCAGCAGCCCACGGCACTCTGCGGTGTCATCAAAGACATTTGGAGTCATCCAAAGGCCAATTCTTTTTACAAAGCTTACTCTTTCCCTTGCATGGAAAGGAGTACTGGCCATTATCCCAACTTTGTGCTTTATTAGCTATTTGTCCAAGGACTTAAACTCTCTTATTTTCTATCCTAATCTATTAAATGGCAGGGGTTGGGGGAAGCCCAGCCACCTTCTGGGATTATTATGAAGAATAAATTATATAGTGCCTACAAAGCAATTAGCAGAGTGCTTGACAATAAATTATAACTTATTATTGGGCTGTTTTGTCCTTTCGCTTTATTAAGAAAACATCTTTATTTTTTGGTAATTGTGGACTCCTTTGTACAAATACCTCAACTGAAGGTAAAATTTGCACCTTGGTCTGCAGGTCACCATTCCCAGGTTGGCTTTTATCCACATGAAGATCTGGAGGCCAGGTTGAAAGCTAAAAATTCCTGACTCCAATATTAGAAGATAAACCGCAAACACCATCTGCTGGTGGCTGGGATGTGGTGGGGCTTTGGAAGATCATCTTTTCTAGAAATTATTGTCCACTAACTTGTCATAGCACCCATATGACAGCATTGCAGTTCCATTTTGGGGAATTAAGACAAGAACCTCTGTTGAAGTGGCAAGTGGCAACAATGAGGTTATCAGTTACACCCTCTCATGAATTAGTTCAGTAGCCATTGACTCTTCAGAGCAAGAGACAGGAGACTGGGAGCCTGCCCTGAAGGGATAAAGAAAATGTGGATAAATGGATTTGTCATGACGACAAATCATGACTAGGTAGGGAGCTCTGCCTTATCCCAGCTGAGACCTTGGGCAACTCAAATAACTTCCTTAAGTCTTAGCTTGCTCATTAATCAATAAAGATAATACTTGCTCTGATTACTTTATTGCTGAGTGGATCAAATGAGAACTGAGGTCCCTCGGCTTCCAGGAAGTAGTCTATAGGAATGGGGCATCCATCCTGCATTCAGTTTTTGCAGGGAGAGGAGATAGAGAAAGGAAGAGACCATAGGATTAGATAGGAAGCTACTCAAGATAATTTTCACTATCATTTTTTTTCTTTTATAGCCCACCCTATGCAAAAATCACCCAAAGCCTTATGGGCTTGCATTGTCAAGACTAACCCAAAGTGGCAGCTGAACAGGGGCAATGATGCCCTTCAGAGGACCACTGCTGAGGAAGTTGTTTGGGTAGAGGGTCTTTGAGCCAGAGACTCTCCTTGCTAAAACAGTGAAGCTGGAGCAGGCATCAACATATGACTTCAGCATGCTCAGAGGCCATGAGAACCCCCAGCCCAGAGGCATTTAGGAAAAATCCTCCCCGGTCTGCCCCATGTGGTTTCATAGATGGTTGAATATAAGAAAAAGGAACCTTGCAGCACACCCTCTAGGGCCCAAAGCTGAAGAGAGGGTAACTTCAAGGCTGAGTATAGATGTCTCCTCTCAAACTTATTGCCTGGAGAATAATCTGCTGGGACTACAGGCTAACAGAGCAAAGTAGAGGATAACCACAGAGGCCAAGAGCCTCACTGTCCTGGCCTAGTGCCACCCAGGGCACCCCCATGGCACCAGGAATACACAGAAGAGAAATAGTCTGTTACTGAAGTTCCTCTGTCAGCTTTTAGTAGATCGCTAACTAGCTGGTTTAATCTCAGGATCAGTGATCCCAAAGGTCTCCTGGAATTCCATTTAGAATCACTGTGAACACCTTCATCTACATGGCTAATTGCAATTACTTAGATGAGGGGTAGCAAAACAGATCTCATAAATTTGTCCAGCTATCGAAATAGGCTATAAGTATCAGAGGGGTCCACACGGCTTATCTGCATACCTGACTGTCTTGGTCATGAATCCATCTGAGCCAGCCCCAGTTCTGTGTGTGACTCTCCTGCACTCTTTTCCAGACCTGTCACCATGGCCCACCAATACCCAGCCCTCAGCTCAGAGCAGAAGAAGGAGCTCTCAGAAATCGCCCAGCGCATTGTTGCCAATGGAAAGGGGATCCTGGCTGCAGATGAATCTGTAGGTGAGTGTAAGAGTGAGCCACATGATGCAACAGCGTACTCTTGTTTTGACACTTAGCAAAGGTAACTGGATAATCTTACTCTCTTTCCTCTCCGGGGAAGTAAAGATTTATGTACACAGGAGCGGGAGCAGAAGTAAGCATAGACTGTTGGAGTCCCCTAATTTAATAGGAAAATTCCTGAAAACCAAGGAAAGAGGCTCAAGCTCTTCATTTTAAGGCCTCTTGCCAGGGGTCTTTGAATCCGGCCTGTGGCATTGCCAGAATGAGGTCAGTTACACGGCCATCTGCTGCTAATGAGAAGCCAGTTTAATGTCAGCCAAGTCAGGAAGGGCAGGGAGGTATCTGCGTCTAGAACATGGCAGGGCTTACAGCTGAGAGAATCTCAGGCTGGCAGAAGGGAGAGCTGTGGTAGAGTGGCACAGACTATCATAAGACCACAGAAGCCAGAGAAGTCAAGAGCCTGCTCTATCCCTCCTCCCACTGTGTGCACATGCAGTGAGGTTGAGGACTGGAGCAGGGGAAGGATAGTGAGTCCTGAGGGCCTTGCAGATCCACAGGACCCAGTGGTGGCTTCCACGCTGACTCCCACATGCCCAGCTCGTACACCTCCTAACCAGCATCCTGGCAGCAACCAGGGTCTTCCCTCCGGGAGGCAAAAATTGAGGCAGAAGCTTTGAAGATCCTTCCATCCCATCCTGGTGGGGGTCACAGAGATGCCCCAGCTTGCCCTTCATGCTAGCCTTGGCCTTCCCACCTTAGGCACCATGGGAAACCGCCTGCAGAGGATCAAGGTGGAAAACACCGAGGAGAACCGCCGGCAGTTCCGAGAAATCCTCTTCAGCGTGGATAATTCCATCAACCAGAGCATCGGGGGAGTGATCCTCTTCCATGAGACTCTCTACCAGAAGGACAGCCAGGGGAAGCTGTTCAGAAACATCCTTAAGGAGAAGGGGATCGTGGTGGGAATCAAGGTGAATACTTCCATTCACGCTTAACCTCTGCCCGGCGTCCTGGGCAAACTCCCAGCACAATGGCCAGGGCAGGGCCAACACGCCAAACATCCACATCATCTCATTTCTCCTCTCACTCTTTTCCATCATCATCTTCCCTCTGGGAGCCAGATCTTATTCTAGATTTTTTTCCTCCAGCGCACTCTTTTTCCAACCAAGTTTTCTACCAGGGACCTTGACATCTCAATTTTCTCATTTCTTCAAAGAGAATAATAGTGCATAGCTCATAATGGTCTTAAAAGAATGAAATGAGTTTTTAAAACAGTTCCTATCACATAACAATTATTCATTTAATGGTAGCTGTTATAATTAAAGCACTTACTGTTCTGTATTCTAACTTAGTCTTCCAATAGCACATGAACTTCCCAAGAATAAAAACTAGAATTTGCAGAATGCTTGCAATTCCAAGCACTCATTTAATTCTCCTCCCAATCTCTGGAGGTAGACTCAATTACTACCCTTATTTTACAGATAAAAAACTGAATGTAACCTGCCCACATGGCAAGGCAAAGTTGGAGCCAGTTCAGACTATCTAACTCTCAGGCTCGTGACATTAGCTTCCATGTTGAGAGTAGAGGCTACATCCTTATTTTCTTTACCTCTGTTCAAACACAATGCCTGGTATGTGCAGATGCTCAGTAAATGTCAGGCTAGACACTCTCACATTGCTCCTTCCAGGTACCTTCCCTTCTGCTATGGACTGAATTGTGTTCCAACAATGACTAGTGCACTTTCTTATTCAACTCCTTGGTTTGTAAAAGATGTCAACTATTAGTTAACATCAGGAATTCTGCTTGTGTTTTACTGACATCTGACACCTGCTAATTACTTGTTAATATCTGTATCCACAGTTGGACCAAGGAGGTGCTCCCCTTGCAGGAACAAACAAAGAAACCACTATTCAAGGTAAGGATTTTGCCTGCTGATATGAATCATGCCAATGTGGGCTAGAAATGAAGGCAAGTAAAGAAGGGAGCAAAGGAAAAATATATGAATATAACACTGGTCTTAGAGCCATGCAGACCTTATTTTCAATCATGGATCCTCCCCTTAATAATGTGTGTGACCTGGGGATAGTCACTTAAATGTCCTGAGCCTCAGTTTCCTATCTTTAAAGTGGGATAACTATTGTGGGGATTAAATTAGATAATGTATGTAAAGTATTTACCACAGTACCTTGCACAGAGAAAGTACTCTGTATCTGGAACTATTATTTTTAGAAAAAAATCTAGAAATAGTAGAAAGGAAAGGCACCAAGCTCTGGGATCAGACACACCTGGGTTTGAATCTCATTTCTATCACACACTACTTAGATAATTTTGCAAGGTATTTCACTGCCCAAGAGAACAAGTATTAAGCACAGCATTGGGCTGGCTAAGCAGAATTTGAATCTCAGTCCTATCATCCTTTAGCTGTTCAAACTTGGTAAAGTCACTTAACCACTCAGGGCCTCAGTTTCCACACTTGTAAAATGAGCATAATATTAACTATCGGTTCCCTCTATTCTACTTATGAAGTAGCCAGTATGCACATCAAAACCATATTTATTCAGGCTAGGTCTTTTGGTCCAGTGTTGTGATTAATGTTTATGTGCTTGGGTGTTTCAGTCCTCAAACTCTGTGGACCCAAAGCTAAGCCAAGGGACAATTCCTCCACTTTGTCTGAGGCCTCATGGATCAGGTACAGGGTGCAAAGAAGCCTTTCTCTTGCTTGTGATGTGCAGGGCTTGATGGCCTCTCAGAGCGCTGTGCTCAGTACAAGAAAGACGGCGTTGACTTTGGGAAGTGGCGTGCAGTGCTGAGGATTGCCGACCAGTGTCCATCCAGCCTCGCCATCCAGGAGAATGCCAACGCTCTGGCCCGCTATGCCAGCATCTGTCAGCAGGTGCTCTGCCTCCCCCTTGGGCTGGAAAGCAGTAGGCTAGAGCTTTCTTCAGAGTCTCTCTTTTCAATTTTACCATAACTGCACATGAGCCTTCCTCTTCCCTCACTAGTATATTCTAGTGGCATTTTTTCACTACTTTTGCTACAGCCCAGTATGGTGGGGAAAGATTTGGTCCCGTAAGCCTGTAGGAGTCCAACGAGGCTATGAGTTCAAAGGCTAACGTCATCAACCGATGCCCTCTGCTGAAGCTCTATAAGCTGTGTCAAAAATGGTCAGGCTCATGAGGACAGGCCACTTACTTGTCCATACTCCATAACGTCCAAGATATGACCCTCTTGGATTTCCAGCTGGAGGGTGATAGATCTGACCGAGTTCCAATCCAAATAATTTCTCCCAGGATGGTGACCTGAGTTAAAGTTTCCAACGCATATTGAGGTGACTCTGGGTCCAAGTTAAGTTTGATTTGCTTCTGTAGGTCCTATGTTGGGGTTACTGGAGTTGCGGGCACCTGGAGATTCCCAACTAGAACCGTAAACACTGCTTGAATTCCTTCATTAACCCACACTAGAGGTATCTTTCTTAGTAATTTAAGCATGACTGCCCTAAAAGGGTGGCAGCTAGGTATCGAAGTAATTAGAATAGTCTGTAGTATTAATAAAAAATACAGAAATTAAGGATTTGTATTTATTTTTTACCCCATTCTGAAAAGCTTTTTAAAAATCTCACTGTTCTTTTTTGGTTAAGCCACAAATACTCACTAGGTACCCCATCAATTTCTTTTCACCGTTTTTAAGTCATCTATATTGCATTTCTCCTTAAGGGCTTCACTTTATACCAATGCAACTGTTGAAGCTCCTCCTCAGGAAAGGATCACAGTGAGCACAGCTTCACTTTTTCTCCTCACTTTTCCTTTCAGAATGGGCTAGTACCTATTGTTGAGCCAGAGGTAATTCCTGATGGAGACCACGACCTGGAACACTGCCAGTATGTTTCTGAGAAGGTACGTCTTAAATATAAAGGTCCCCATTCTAGTTGAAAAATCTTCTTTTTAAGTAGCAGCTGTTACTTAACATATAACAGCTGTACATTTGCAATAGTCTTTAGGTTAGAATCACTACATAGCATTGAGAAAGCAAGGAAGTGCTTATCAATCCTTTACATTTTTGGTATGTGGAATGCCCCTTATGTAAGAAGCACAAGATTTGCAGTACCAACACTTGGGTTGGGGAATTCACTTTTCCCCACTTGTGGGACCTTGAGCAAGTGATATTATCTCTCTTGGACCTCAGTGCATACTAAGAAATTTAAAAATAAGATATGAGCCTCATATAAGAAAATGTAATGAGAAAGTACTTTATTCACATTTGACTTTCTAAATTAGACACAGTATATCTAAAAGAGGGTGGTTCTTATACATGGTGAGAAAGTAAGAGAGTCATAATATCACCTGACCTTAGTTTCTCCACTTGCAAAATTATGTGAGCTGAAATGAGATCTAAAAGCACTTCTGTCTCTAAAATGTATGGGGGTTTGGGGGTTTTGTTTGTTTGTTTGTGTTTGGTTTTTTGTTTTGTTTGAGACACTGTCTCACTCTGTTGCCTGGGCTAGAGAGCAGTGGCATTACCAAAGCTCACTGCAACCTCAAAGTCCTGGGCTGAAGCCATCTACCTGCATTAGCTTCCTGAGTAGTGATGACTACAGGCATGTACCACCATGCATGGCTAATTTTTAAAAATATTTTTGTAGAGATGGGGCCTTGCTATGTTGCCCAGGCTGATCTCAAACTCCTGGGCTCAAGTGGTCTTCCCGCCTCAGCTTTCCAAAGTACTATGATTATAGGCATGAGCCACTGCACCCGGCCTCTAAAATGTATATTTTTATGACCACTCAGCTTCTATGGGGATGGAGAGTGGAGGCCAGTTTAGATGTCCCCCACTAGTGAAATCAGGGGATGACATTGACCAAGGGAGTAATGGGTTTTGAACTCCTGACCTTGAGCGATCCACCCACCTCGACCTCCCAGAGTGCTAGGATTACAGGCGTGAGCCACTGTGCCCAGCCCAAGTAATGAGAAGAAAGGAATGAAAGGCCTCCAGGAAGCAGAGCCATGCCCATAGTTCGTACAATGGAGCAGCTGTAATAGATTAGGGGTTGTGGGGAAAGGCCAACTTGATTGTGCTCAGTGGCTATTGTTTGCAACACATTTCCCTGATGAGGTCGAGAGACTGGTTAGGAAGCTTTGGCCAAAATGGGAATTCTTTCATCCTGCATCCCTGTAGTGTAGAAGTGCTAAGGTCAAATATCTCTCTAAGACTAGCTTTGCATTTCACCTGTTTGGACCTCTTTCCTTCAGGTCCTGGCTGCTGTCTACAAGGCCCTGAGTGACCATCATGTTTACCTGGAGGGCACCTTGCTAAAGCCCAACATGGTGACTGCTGGACATGCCTGCACCAAGAAGTATACTCCAGAACAAGTGGCTATGGCCACCGTCACAGCTCTCCACCGTACTGTTCCTGCAGCTGTTCCTGGTGAGGCTTTCTTCCCTAACTCGAGGTTTTAGCCCTCATCCTTTGAAGGAGAGCCACGAGCATTTGTGTTTGTCCAGAAGCCTGCTTCTATTCATTACACAGACCTCTGCTATCTCACAGGCAGCCAGCATTTCCCCTCCCACTCCAAGATGCCGAGCATCTTGAGTCTATCCAAATGCACACAATCCATGTATTTCCTCAACATTTCACTGCACTCTTTACTTATTTAAAACCCTTCTCTCTTTAGCCCAACTAGCCTCAGCAAAGGTAAAGTGATTTCTCTGACCAAGTCTCACGCAAATCAAGCAGAGAAAAGATTGAGGCATTACATTGCTTTTCAGCTCACTGCTTGCTTTCTCAAGCAGGGCACATAAGCTGGGACTAACAGAGTGGAATGGCTTCTCTCCTACCAGGCATCTGCTTTTTGTCTGGCGGCATGAGCGAAGAGGATGCTACTCTCAACCTCAATGCTATCAACCTTTGCCCCCTACCAAAGCCCTGGAAACTAAGTTTCTCTTACGGACGGGCCCTGCAGGCCAGCGCACTGGCAGCCTGGGGTGGCAAGGCCGCCAACAAGAAGGCAACCCAGGAGGCCTTTATGAAGCGGGCCGTGGTAAGACGCTGCTACCTCTTATCTACTTGATCAAGTTCATACTTGGGGCTTGATGTTTTCACATGAATAAGCATGAAGATACTTTCACATGAAAGTATCTACAGATGATGTCTGCTGGGTATTTGAAAGTGTGGCATTGGGGCTCAGTAAGAGGATTGGGGCGAGAGAGAGTTTTGAATTATCCACACCGGCAGCATAGTTGATGACAGCAGATTGAAGGGCAATTTCAACGGAGACACTGCAGAGGGAAGCAGATAAGAGGGCCAAGGACTCAACTGGGGACACCTTTCGTTTTGGGAAGATGAATAAGAAAAGCTGCAATTATATGATAGGATGAACCAAGGGTCTGGCAACAAAGAGTAAACAGTTTTGAGGGGTCAATAATAACATGCTACAGAGAGATTCAAAACAGAGGCTGAGAAAAGGCACTGAGATTGGCGTTTAGGGGCATGTCAGTGACCGTCAACAAACTAGTTTCAATAGAAAGAGAAGAGGAAAGGTGCTCATTCCAGAAGTGTGTCAGGAAAAGACCCAGAGAGGTTACCAGGAGAAATGGGAACCAGAAAAAGGTTTTATTCAACTAGTAACCATTATTTTTTTAACACCCTCTGCAAACCAAGGACTGGGGTGCACAAATCAGACATAGCCATGGCCCTCAGGAAGCTTGGAGTTTAGACAAGTAGGAAAGAGCCTGGCATGTTTACATGTAAAGCAAAAGAAGCCAGAGGAGAGAGTAAAGACCTGGAGAGTGGAGATAATTGAGGGGAGAAGGGCTTAGAAGAAATGGGGCTGCATGAGATTAAATATTAAATAAAAGTGGCATAGTTGGTCTTAGAGACAAAAAGGAGGGAATAGACAGAAAAGAAGAAAGAATGGGGTTGGAATCAGCTCTGTAGCGGTGAAGGGGTGTAGCAGTTGATGACTGATTACAGTGAGGGCTGAGAATGATAATGAAATATAGATTTCAATCCTGACAGTGGGAAAGGTTAGAATAGCTATTGAAGGAATTTGCTAGGAAATTGACCAGATATTATGGCCAGACATTATAGCCAAGCATCAAGTAAGGTACAACTGAAATATGAGTGAGTTTGTAGTACGTTAGCTTCATTCCTGAATTTTCCTAACAGCTCTCTAAAGCATGCAGAGGATTCAGAGAAACTTGAATGGGGAACAGCAGGGCAGATGAGTAAAAGTTTAATAGAGAGATGGAAGAGTGACAAATTTTAGTGGATAGCCTTATTTAGCCTGCTGACCATGGAGAGAGCTGGTTAAGGAATCGAGTGTAGTCAGAAATGTACTCATGAAACCCTAAGGGAAGCTAAAAAATCATCTCAGGGGCATAAGAGAGGTGTGAGATTTTAGAGTTAAGTGCTTTACCTTGGTGTGTGGCTGATGGGGTAGGGAGAGGTACTTCACATGCTGGAGGGATTATGAAAGTACAGGTCAGACAGGAAGCTGAGTTTCATCCAGGATGCCACTTCTCAAGCTCAAGTGTGCTGATGTTTTTATTAATACATAGTTATATGTATTTATAGGGTACCTGTGATATATTCATACATGCATACAATGTGTAATGATCAATCAGGGTAATCAGGATATTCATCACCTCAAACACTTATCTTTTTTTTTTTTTTTGAGACAGAGTCTCACTCTGTTGCCTAGGCTAGAGTGCCATGGCATCAGCCTAGCTCACAGCAACCTCCAACTCCTAGGCTCAAGAGATCCTCCTGTCTCAGCCTCCCGAGTAGCTGAGACTACAGGCATGTGCCACCATGCCTGGCTAAATTTTTCTATATATTTTTAGTTGTTCAGCTAATTTCTTTCTATTTTTAGTAGAGACGGGGTCTCGCTCTTGCTTAGGCTGATCTCGAACTCCTGAGCTCCAACCATCCACCCGCCTCGGCCAAAACACTTATCTTTTCTTTGTCTTGGGAACATTCTAAATCTTTGCTTCTAGCTATTTTGAAATTATATAATAAATTGTTAACTACAGTCACCCTACTGTGCTATGGAACACTAGAGCTTATTCCTTTTATCTAACTGTATTTTTGTTCCCATTAACCAACCTCTTTTCATCCTCTGACCCTTTGAAGGGCTTGTTAAAATACAGATTGCTGGGCCCCACCCACCCACCAAGTTTCTAGTTCAGGAGGTCTGGGTTGAGGCCAGAGAATTTCTACTTCTATCAAGCTCCTAACTGATGCTGGTAGCCCATGAAACATACTTTGAGAACCACTGATGTAAGATGTAGAAATAAGTCCTGGAGAGAATGGACAATAGCATCAGAAACTGGAAGAAGTGGTAGCACCGAGTGGCATTTGAGTATCGCTATGGTTTCATAAGCAATAGTTAGGTTTCATAATTCTGAATTTACCTTTAACTGGAATTTACATGGGGAATCAAACGATGCTATGAAAACAACTACATAAAATTTACATATTCTTGCATATACTAGTTAGAAGTTTCTCAACTTTAATTTCTAGTACTGTTGTTGCAATATTATTGGTACTAAAAAGAGATTTTTTCCCAGTAACTGATATAAACCTCAGATTTGCCAAGGAAATGCTCAGAAAACTGGGATAAAAAAGGGACATTAGGAAGGCGGTGGTGTCAGCAGCAATATTTAGCAACATCACTGTAAGGAGAACAAAATCCAAATGAAGGTGTGGCTGGTCTCCCATGGCTGGTTTCCCATGCAAAGTAGGCAGGGTTAAAGCGGGGCTGCATTTACTCTAATTCTGTCTCCTATCTCATGCTTGTCTTCTAGGCTAACTGCCAGGCAGCCAAAGGACAGTATGTTCACACCGGCTCTTCTGGGGCCGCATCCACCCAGTCGCTCTTTACAGCCTGCTATACCTACTAGGACCCGACGCCCGCCAGCCTGGCTCCAGTGCTTCTAGGTGTCTCAGCAGGAGGGCTGAAAGGGAATGACCTTTTGACCAACATTGGAAATGAGAAAAAATTAGATTGGAACTGCTGGAAACACAAAACATGTTAATCTTAAACATATGAGAAAAAAAAACAAATCAAATGAAACATCTCAAAAGCTGAGTATAGAGAAGTAGAGAAGTGCATCTTATGAAACAGTCTTAGCAGTGGTAGGTTGGGAAGGAGAAATCTGCAACCTTAAGAAGAAATAAAATGCTCTATAAACCTTCCGTTGGTATTGGGTTTCCCTTTTCTGCTCTTGTTGTTGAAGGACTCAGTATATCTCATTACCTTTGACTTTACGACACATGACTGGTGTTAATGGTCAGGGCCCTCAACTTTGGCTACTCACTGGAATCAAATAGCAAAATTTAAAAAACCCAGATGATGCTCAGGCTACACTCTAGCCCAAATAAATCAGAAACTCTAGGTGTGGAATCCTCTAACTATCAGATTTCTTAAAGCTTCTTCAATGATTCCAATGTGCAGTCAGGTTTGAGAACTACCAATCTGAATTTCCAGTTTGAGGATATTTGAAAATTAAAGCCATCCTAAGCCTTTTGTAATAGTCTAAGTAGTAAGTACTGGGCATAAATACACATGAACATGCATAAAAATCAGTCAACAAGTATTCACTCAGCACCTACTGTATACTCAGCACTGTAAAGATACTACATGGTCTTTGTATGCTTACGATTGAGATGAGGAAGACAAGAGTACAGTTAGGAAACAAATACAGTGGTATACAATAATGTGCTAAGTTGCAGTGGCACAGGCTTGGTACTGAGATCAAAAGAGGAGGAATGCTTTACAGAGGAGGTAGGATGAGCTGCTGGCAATTTATTACTAGTTATATGGTCTTGAGAAAAATACTTAGTCTCTCTGAGTCTCAGTTTTCACATCTATAATGTTGTTGTGAGGGCTAGCAATATTTTATGAACAGTGCCAGATGCATGAGTTGTGAATAAATATTAGTTATATTTGTTCCTTGTTAGCTGGCTCTTGAAGAATGGTGAAGGCACTTGAGTAGGAATGAACATAAATTATCTTTGTCCTGAGTAGAGTACAGACTCTATTGAGGGAACTGTAGGAAGTCAGCCTAGAGTGGTGAAGCCAAATGGAATGGCATAGGGGGAACGGCAGAGATTTTTTTGGAAAGTCTTGCTTTGAAGTAATGAGAAAAAGGAAAATGTGGATAACTTTTAAGCAAAGAAGAACATGGTAAAAGCATTGCTGAAAATTACTTTTTAGATGTAGAGGATTAGAAGGGAACTGGGAGCAAGCTAAATGTCTTTAATACCAATCCAACACAGCATCCAGCCTTTTGTTGGTGGGGGTGAATGGACACGACATCTTTAGGGAAAACAACAAAACTCTAAGTAGTGTAGCCATTTACCACCCTAACAAAGTCTGTTTCATTGCAACCTGATAGGCAAGCACTTGGGACAAATGAAACCTCAAGATTCTTCTTCACCTAGTTTTCAAAAAGAGACATACACACACAGACTCATCCCTTTGAGTGCTGGGACACATGAAAAATAGGGCACCTCTTAAACATAGCACTAATTCTTCTGGCAGTTCAGAACCACTGGGGCTAGGCTGTAGCTTGAGGTCTCAGGTGTCAGAGAAATCTACTCTGCCCTCCTAAAATATTCAAGGTCAAGACATCTTTCTGCAGCCACTTCCAACTTTTCCTTGTCCTACCCTGGTTTTGCCCTGGGGGAATTTACCAAAGAAGTCAGAGTGCACTTGGTTACAGGGATGCAATGACTGTCATGTGATGTGGAGGTTTACCTTAGCCATTGGACTAACATGAGAAACCCATTTATAAAGCATGGCTTCTGGACAGGAAACAACACAGGCAAGAGGCACACACCATGTTTTATTTGTGCAAAATGTAGAGTTAATAAAAACTCAAGTGTTTTGGAAAGTTAGGTGATTTCCCCCAGTCTTTATGATTACATATAGCTTATTATTCATTCTCCAAGTCTCCTTGAAGATAAAGGATTACTTAACACAGCTGTGCAACTAAGGTTTATAGAATTAACATAGCAATACTTATAGAAATTACATAGCACCTGACAGGTATTTAAAAATACATGTTAATTGGACTCATACCACTTGTGCAGGAAAAGTAAATGTTTCTGTGTTTCTTCTGTTTGTCCATGCATCAGGGTTATAGAGATGGCCTTAATTAAAAAGAAGCCAATCAATCCATCCTCACCATCCACCTGAGGCCACAAAACACTTTTGAAAGAGGTAGAGAAGGAACATCAAAGGTATCAAATACTGACTTGGAACAGCAGCTTAAGAAAAATAATTGGTATATTTGGACTAGATTTTTTTTAAAAAAGGAGTTGAAATTTATTCTCCAAGCACTGTGCTCCACTAGGTATGCTGCGTATGTTCCTAGATTTGCGGATGACATTCTCCTTCAGGAAGACAGATGAACATGAAATGTATCACTCATCAAAATTACAGAGAAATGGATTATTATAGTGGTTTTATATCTTTTTGCTACCAAAGACTCCTTTTACCTGCTCATTTTGAAATTTTATTAATAATTTGCTTCATCTACTTTAAATTTTCTTTCAAAATTGTTCCATATGTTAATTCCCAGAAGGAATCAGCTGGACTTTAAACAAAATACCACAAGCTCTTTCCAAGTTTGTGTTTCACTCTCCCACTTTCCCCAGCTGGTCCTTCAAACCTTTATTACTGACTCTACCCCAACCATGTCTACTCCTCTTCCTTCCCTCTCCAACCATGAATTTAATTATTTTTTAAAAATGGGTCATCTCAAGTTAATTCAATTTTCCCCTCCCCCAACCAGACACTAAATCTGTCCTCCTTCCTTTTCTGTCAAATTCGAGGAAGGTCCCCAAAGAAAATCCTTCCACTGTTGCTAAAATTCATTTTATCCTATCCAGTAACTTAATCAATTTTCCTCCTGCTCTTCTTTTTCTTCAGCCTCTCCCTCAACTGGCTATCTTTTTAGAACAGAAAAATATACTCAAATTTTTCTTTAATCTCGACTTATAGCCTTCTTTATATTCACAGACAAGTAATCTACTTTTATTCTGACTTTATAGACTAGTAAAATTAAGTGAGTAAAAAAATAATCATCAAAGGGTTGCCTCAAAAACAAAACAAAACAAAACAAAACACTAAGACACACACCTAATAGACTATGCTCCCAAATCACTATTATTAATATTATTTCATGAAGGATTTTTTTAAAAGTCCTTTTATTTAAAAAAGGACATAGTTTCAGAATAAAGTAAGGTCTTGATCTTGAATCAATTCAGCCTTTTTTTTTTTTTAACAAAGACACCATATTGTCCTTATTTTTACCATTTGAATGTACTTAAAATTCCTGTCACGAATTGACAGTAATTGGGAGCTGATGATCTACTCTCCAGACACTATTTAACCCCCTGAAAACTGGCTCTTCCCAACTTCAGAAGCTGCTCCTATAGCAACTCATTAATAGCTTTTGTTGTTGTTGTTGTTTCTTTTTAAGTGATGAGGTCTTGCTATGTACTCAGATTGGTCTTGAACTTCTGGGCTAAAGCAATCCTCCTGCCTCAGCCTCCCAAACTGCAGGAATGACAGGCATGAGCCACCATGCCCAGCCAATGGCTTTCTAATTATCAAATTCAAAGGACACTCTTCAGCCCTTCCTTGACCTCTCTGCAGTACTCTTCCAGGTCACTTTCCTATAGCAGTTATCACTCCATGTTGGGTTTTCTGTACTTCTGGCTGTTTCTTCTTTCTCTCCTTTGCATCTTGCTCACACACTAAGCAAGAGCAGCCTAGAATTAGGATTCCATCTCTAGACTTCTTTTCTTGCTTTATTCTTTCCTTAAAGCTGATTCATTTTGTGTCTAAACAGTGGCTAAGTCAATTTCTAGTCTAGATTTCTCCCCTAAGTACCATATCCATATTTCCAGTTGCCTCTGGATATCTTTCTGTCTCACACACAGACAAAACATGTTCAAAATGACTTTAATAATCTCCTTATTCCATACCAGGCATACTTTACTTTGTCTCTGAATAACATCAACCACCCAAAACCCACTTTCAATCTTGACTGTTCCTTACCTTTGTTGCTCAATTAGCAACCAAGTCTCACTTTGTATATAAATACTTCTCAAATCCATCTTTTCCTCACATTCCTACTGCCTTAGTTGAGGCACCATAATTTCTGAACTATACTACTATAAAGACCTCTTGAGGTTAACATAGAAACAAGTCCTTGACATAATATTCTGCATGTGCAAATTTCTGAGAATAAGATCCACAGACCTAAAAAAGGTCAAGAGCCATGGTCTCAAATCCTTTCCTTCCAATTCACCTTCACATTGCTTCTTGAGTTGAAATGGAGGAAACAGAAGATGTATTGTTTGTGGTATTTGGAAAGGTGCACAAGTGGAGTATATGGGGTACCAGTGACATTGTTTCATAAGCTGCATGCTGGTTACATAGGGGTTTAGTAGTGAAAACTCAAGAGCTGTACACTTCAAATATGTGCCCTTTTAATATATACACAGCACATTTAAATACAAAAGAAATAACACAAAATTTTAGGCAGAAGAATAAAATCTCCTTAGTATGACAACGGTCATGATATGCCCTTACTTAAGGGCAGCCTTACCTCCTGTCACATTTCCGAGTCACCAAGCATCCAGCAGTTTGCCTGTAGATCCTCTCACAACTCATCATTTTCACACACAATTCATCTTCTCTGGCACTCATCTTTTAGTCTTATCTTGAGCATCACCCTCTCTTGAGAGATCAACTTTTTCCTTCCCCCCTCTTCTAGGCACTTCATTTTGTCTCTTTTTATTTATTTATTTTATTTTTACATTTTTAGTAGAGACAGGGTCTTGCTCTTGCTCAGGCTGGTCGTCAACTCTTAATCTCAAATGATCCTCCTGCCTTGGCTTCCCAGAGTGCTAGGATTACAGCTGTGAGCCACCACATCCAGCCCATTTTCCTCTTTAAAGCCCTCTGCATATTTCTGTCATTTTCTTGGGAAACAGAAGTGAACACATAATTGCTTAAAACAAAACACTTTTGGGGTAGCTATGTTTTTTTATAAGCAACGATTGTACATATAGTCAGGAACTAACCACTGCTACTGGATTTTTGAGTTGTCACTCCAAATTCACATCCAAAGCTGTTAAAAGTTATGTAGGAATATCTCATACAACCATGGCCTCAAAGTACTATGAGATCAACAACAGCCAGGGTTTCTGCTAAACAAGGCAACCATACATGAAAGTGATGTAATTCCAGCAAAAAGCAAATAAATGCTTTAGTGTGCATGCAGCAAAAACATATACTTCAGGTTTTTACAGGTCTAAGAGCCTCAGGATTAATTAGGACCCTGGTCTGGGAACCTCTGATAGAGAATAAATAAAACTGGGAAGACCCAGGGCAGGAGGATAATTTTATTGAGAAATCAGATGCAGTTTGTTATTTTGTGTACTTTTAATTGACTACAAGCTCTGTTTTGAAATGTTAACTGTATAGTAACTATAAGTACCTAACTTGAATAACGGAGTGCAGAAAGATAGGTATCTTTCTATACAGGTACCATAACCTCCACATTTACGTTCAGGCACACACATAAAGAGATGGGAAGATGAACGTTTGGAGGTGATTTTTAGAATAGCTGGGGTACAGGAGAAAGGGAGGTCATTTGCCCAAACCATTAGGAAGTTAGAATTGTAAAGTTCTGGTGATTTGGAATTCTACACTCAAGACACTAAAGAACCTGGACTTAATTGAACTATTCCAGAAAAAGATAACCAGTCAGAAAAAGTTAACTAGGCAGAACAAGTGAGAGCAATTTCCTTCAAATCCTTGGTTCTAATTTTAGAAACACAGTAACATATAACAGGATTGATTTTATACTTAAGTAACAAAGAACTTTTACACAAAGCAAAAAACAAAACAAAATAATTTTAATGATTAAAACAGATGAATTAATAGATTTATAGTAACTATTAACTAAGGGAAGCCCTAGAACCAGAAATAAAGATTTTAAAATTGCATGCAAAATCTAGTTACCATAAAAAAAAAAACAAAAAAACAATGCAATACCAAAATATCTCAGCTTCCTAGCATAGACTCCAGGTCCTTTTATTTCCAATTCCTGGTAATAAAAATATGTACATTTCACATGCTTCTGGTTGTGAAGGGATAAGCTTATTCATACAGGATTATAAATATCTTTTACAGATATGGGAGGGCACAAAAGAACAAAATCTTCCTCCACCTTTTTTAGGCCCATCTGGGGGGTGGGGGAGAAGGCGCTCCCAAAGGTTCCTTGGTAACACCTTTGCTGGGTTTGCTAATCACTCACGTAATCTTTATATGTAAAGTTAATGGTTCACTCATTTCATAGATCTGGGAACTACCAGGCATTGGTACTGCCTTTCTTTAACTCACATGCCAAACAACTAGCTTTCTTAAACCATGACAAAAACTTTGTATACTGGTTTCAAAAACATCTGGGCTTTGTTACCTTGACAACTTACATATGCTTAATCACTGGACTTTGGCATGCATAGCCAAACATACATGGAATTGAAAGGGCCATGGTGCTGGTGACAGAAGACTCCTGGAATCATTATTCTCAGTTTTCTAACATTAGCTCCCTCATATTAATTCAACTTTGTCTTTCAGAGTACCTCCCATGTGCTCTGAACCTGGGTTTAACCTCTCTGCTGAAAGATTTATTAAAGAAAGATGCTTAGATAAATTACCAAGTCTTTATGATCATCAAAACAAAGAGCGATGGAAGTCAATTGACCATGGGCAGTTGTCCATTATTCACAGAATCTTTAGAAACCATTTGCCTGAGGCCACGGAAAATCTGCTTTATTTAACACTAAATATGACCCATGTTGAGCCATACTAAAACTGCACTTGGGTAGTCTCAAATAAAACATTTGAGCTCACATATTTCTCTACATTCACTGCATCCATGCAGTGTGCAATTTCTGATGCTGAATGAGAGAAATGCGGCAATTGAAGGCTTCACCACAAGCATCACATTCATGGGTTTCTTGGATTTTCACCTCTGCATGGATCTTCTGATGGTTGACAAGACTGCGCTGTTGACTGAAACTTTTGTCGCACTTCTCACACTTATAAGGTTTCTCTCCTGTGTGTATTCTCTGATGCTGAATAAGACCTGAGTTCCGGCTAAAGGCCTTCCCACATTCATCACATTTATGGGGTTTATTACCTGTGTGAACACCCT
Organism: Cheirogaleus medius; assembly: GCA_008086735.1. Taxonomy (NCBI): domain Eukaryota; kingdom Metazoa; phylum Chordata; class Mammalia; order Primates; family Cheirogaleidae; genus Cheirogaleus; species Cheirogaleus medius. The sequence continues at coordinate 22,218,199 of VBSM01003204.1, forward strand.
GATGTCGAATGAGATTACAAAGCTGACTGAAGCTTTTGCCACACTGTCTGCACAGATAGGGTCTCTCACCAGTGTGGATTCTCTGATGTTCAATAAGAAATGAGCTCCGACTGAAGCTTTTCCCACAAACAGTACATAAGTAGGGCTTCTCACCAGTGTGAATTCTTTGATGCTGTACAAGATGAGCACTAACACTAAAAGTTTTCCCACATTCATCACACTTATAAGATTTTTCCTTAGGGTAGACCTCCTGCTGTATAACAAGACTGCAATTTGGATCAAAACTTTCCTTAGTTTCATTGTATGGGTAAATCTTCTCCCTCGTGTGGATTCTCTGATGCTGAATAAGACCTGAGCTTCTACTAAAGGCTTTTCCACATTCCTCACATTTATGGGGTTTGTCTCCTGTGTGAATTCTCTGATGACGAGTAAGGTTGCAAAGCTGACTGAAACTTTTCCCACACTCTTTGCACTGATAAGGTCTTTCACCAGTGTGGATCCTCTGATGTTCAATAAGGAATGAGCTCCGACTAAAGCTTTTTCCACATTCAATACAAAGAAAAGGCTTCTCACCAGTGTGGATTTTTTGGTGTTGTATTAGGTATGTACTTAATCTAAAGGCTTTCCCACATTCACCACATTTATGGGGTCTTTCCCCAGTATGAATTCTTTGATGCTCAACAAGCAATGAATTTCGACTAAAGCTTTTTTTACATTTGGTACAGTGATAGGGTTTCTCACCAGTGTGAGTTCTCTGATGCTCAATAAGGTGTGACTTCCAACTGAAGGCTTTCCCACAGTCACTACATTTATGGGGTTTCTCACCTGTATGAATCCTTTGATGTTTAACAAGGCTCCTTCTCTGGCTGAAGCTCTGTTTACACTGATTACACTGATAGGGTCTTTCTCCAGTGTGGATTCTCTGATGTCTAATAAGGGTTGAGCTTACACTAAAGGTTTTTCCACAGTAATTACACTCATAGGGCCTTTCCCCAGTGTGAATTCTCTGATGTTCAATAACAAATGAACTGCGACTAAAACTTTTCCCACATTCATTGCATTGAAAAGGTTTCTCACCAGTATGGACCCTTTGATGTTGAATGAAATGGGCCTTGCGGACAAAACCCTTTCCACATTCTTCACATTTATGGCATTTCTCTTCTGAGTTTGGTCTCTTACGGATGTTAGTGTTTCCTTTGAACATTCTCTGTTCCTGGGTCAAAGATTCCCTTGGTATTTCCCATAAGAAGATCCCTCTCTGTTTATCTAACCTACCAACAAGTTCAAAGGTGTCTCTACCCATGGGATCCTGGTCAATTTCACTTTTGATTCTTGTAACTATTACACCCTGTGGTTCCACTTCTTCCTCAATTTCTTCAATTTCTTGTTTCACAGTTGGCTCCTCATCCTTATCTCTGTTCAAAACATCTGGAACAATAAACAGAAAATACAAATATTAGCCAAGCTCTTTGATGGTAAGGAGAAACAAGAAACAATCAAAAAATGAGGTGATCAAGATAAATTAATTTACTATATCTATAAAATGTAGTTTACTACCTCACAGTATTGTTGTGAGGATTCAATTAGTCCATATACAAAACATTTAGAATAGCACCTGGTAAAGAGTACAAAGTACATATTTATGCAATGAAATGGTTTTCTTGGAGAAGAGTATGATAAAAGTATTCAGTAGGCAAAGAACAAGACAATCAAGTAGAGTTGGGAGGAAGGGCTACCAAATCAACACTGAATTATACAAGGTAAGATGGGCAAAGAAATAAAACAAGTAAAGGTGGGATTAACCAGTCTATCAAGGAAGAAAGGGTAAGAGGAGAAGAAAATAGTAGGTTCAGGAAAACTTAGAATGAGAAAGAATTATTGGACCGTGAACAGATCAAATAATTAACAGAAAGAAACACACGAAAACATGCTAAGAAGGATAAACAACAAAGAACCAGTGGAAGCAATAATTCATTCACTAATAAGAATTGATTTGCTGCCCAATAAAAACATTCCAGGCACTGTGTAATTAGCCAGGATTCAGAGATAAGACATGAAGCCCTCTACCAAATGGAATAATGAATAAAAATGGGGAAAGAAAATAATACGATAAAGAAAATATTAAAAGTAGCTACTATGTGGAGACCAAACAGCTTTTTTAAAAGAAAAAAAAAACAGAGTTGAAATGACATGGAATCTAGGATATTAAGAGACAGAATAAAATAAGTACAAAGGAACATAGAATTAATGGAAGAAATGAAGAAAACAGAGCAGTTGGTGGTAGCTTATAACTTCACCTACCACAAGTACAAATGATTCTCAACCCTCTAAAGATGTAAGACCCAAGGTTCACCATCTGTTCCAACTGAGAGCCAGCATGATACCTGAGAAATGAAAATCTTATATGTGTTGAGGAAAAGATGACATTAATGGTCTATGTTATAACAGACTGGCATCTAGGACACTTGAGCCTGCTTCTGATTTCTTTCCTGATTTTCCATCTCTTGTTGCCTATTCAGTAATGCCACCAGATGATTCAATCATTTCTCTTCTGAGTTTGGTCTCTTACAGATGTTAGTGTTTCCTCTGAACATTCTCTGTTCCTGGGCCAAAGATTCCCTTGGTATTTCCCATAAGAAGATCACTCTCTGTTTATCTAACCTACCAACAAGTTCAAAGTTCATTTACATTTGACTCTAAAAAAGTTCCGTTTTCATACATCCTCTTTTCTCTCAATTTTCTAATCTTCTAACTGTGGAGTCATCTTTAAATTTTCTATCCACTTACTTCAAACCAGTCATTCAGTTATTTTATTCCAATAAACTTCTTGTCTTACTCCTCTAAGAAACTGCTAGAGGCTGGGCGCGGTAGCTCACGCCTGTAATCCTAGCACTCTGGGAGGCCGAGGCAGGCGGATGGCTTGAGCTCAGGAGTTCGAAACCAGCCTGAGCAAGAGCAGGACCTCGTCTCTACTAAAAATAGAAACAAATTAATTGGCCAACTAAAAACATATAGAAAAAATTAGCCGGGCATGGTGGCACATGCCTGTAGTCCCAGCTACTCGGGCAGCTGAGGCAGAAGGATCGCTTGAGCCCAGGAGTTGGAGGTTGCTGTGAGCGAGGCTGATGCCACGGCACTCTAGCCGGGACAATAGAGTGAGACTCTGTTTCAATAAATAAATAAATAAATAAAAGAACTGCTAGAAACTTGGTTTCTTCCTTGGCTACTTACACAGCATCTCTTCTAAAATTTGCTTTAAGTGGATTGTGTTTTCTTTCACACAATAAAAAAGGATGAAAGAACTCCCTCAACTTTCCACCCCCCTACCTACAGAAGTATATGTCAATGATACATAAAGATATATTCTATTCCTATCCAAAGCTAATTCATCCACCCCTTTTTGATCCTGCTCACCTCTGGGCAGTTGTTTAATCATCATCATTCTTTCTTTAGTCTATACTCTCCATTGACACATTCCTACTATCACATAAATACATCCAACTTTATCTTGAACCTGACATCCTTTTGTTGATAAAAGTCAAGTTTTGGGGTAAAAAAAAGTCTTAGCATTGTAGCTTTTTAATGTCTATATTTTCTATGCCCAACCCTTTCCCATTCAATCTATCCCACAACCTACTATGAAATGTGGTTTCTGTTTCTGCCATCTAGAGAAACTTCTCATTAAATCACCAGTGACTTTCAAAGAAAATATAAAACGGTAATTTCTCAGTCCTTGTTTTATTCAGCAACATTTGACAGTGTTAACCACTCCCATTTCTTGACATTATCTGTTTTGGGTTTCTATGCTATTACATTCTTTTAGTACACTCCCTACTTCTTTGGCTTTTTCTAATAAATTTCCCTCATTTATTTATTTTTCTTTGTCAACTGTTTTACATTATTGTTACCCAGGTTTACATCCTTACTTACTTTATGCATATACTCTCTGGATATTTCCACTTAGATGCTTTACAAAGAGCTCACAATTAACATGATCATCATCTGTTCTCAAGTCTCTCACCACCTCTATTCATCTCTTGAGAGGGATCTCCATCAATTACCCTAAAGTCCCAAAGGAGGAAATCATCCTAGATTTCTCCTTTTTTCTTACTGTTAATCAATCACCCAAATCACGGATTCTTCTCTAGCATTTACCTTCTCCCTTTAACCCTTATAATCATGTAGCCATCTAATAATCCTTGACTCTGTTCTTAAGGCTGCACTCATATTACATGTGCCTTACTGATTCCAGAAGAGATCTTTATAAAATGGAATTCTATTCGTGTCATCACTTGTAGATTTCACCTGTAGATTCAGCAGCACTGCATCACCTTTAAAATCAAATCAAAGCTCTTTACTATGATAATCAGAACTCTTCATGACATGTTCTGTAAGTCTCAACTCACTTTCCTACCTACTTTATCATACTTTATGTGGACAAATTACTTGTTTTATGGTCTTTCATGCCATAGCTTTGCATATACTGTTTACCAAATGTCCCTCAACACTGTTTACCTGGCAAACTTGGTTTTTTGTTAAGATTCAGTTCAAAGCAACAGTTTCTCTACAAAGCATTCACCAAGTCTACCAGACAGACTGAGGTGTTCTATTTTTTATTACTAGCCCTTGTCCATAACTCCATTATAGCTATTATTACATCATATTTTTTAACAGTTTGTTATGTGTTTGTCTCTTTCATTGTATTATAAACTTGTAAGAAGGGAAAATCTATTCATAATGTTATTATTATTCAGTGGATATTGTTCTGGGTTTTAGTGAATAGAAATGAGAAAAAATTACTTGAAGATGATACAAGTGTCTACCTAAAATTCCCCCCAAATTTTTATATATAATAGCTACAAGATTAAAAAACTGTTTTTTTACTATGAAAAAAACCCAGTTAGTAAATATTATAGAAAAATGAAATATGTTCTTTACAATAGTAACAAAAACATTAAGTTTAGGAATAAACATAACAAGAAATATGTAAGGTCCATAAAAATAATTCATAAAAAGACAAAAGGACAACTCCACAGAGTCAACCAAATGGCTAAAGAGATCCAATATTATAAAGACCTCAATTCCTTCCCAAACTAATTTATGAAAGTAATCACATTCCAATCAAAAAATCATATGAACCAATAAAAAAATCCCAATGACTCTAAATTTTAATTTGAAGAATGTAGACAACCAGTTAAGTACATTCTGAAAAAGAATATTAAAGAACAACTTATCTTACCAAATATAAAATGTAGTATGTTGTTAAAGTAAATAAAACAATGTTACTGGCATAAAAATAGATAGGACAGTAAGATAGGCAGATGAAGAAAATGAGTGTAGGCTCCACAAAGAGCAGCTGTGAAAAGACTATTCATTATAACTGGGCTTGGTAATGCTTATATGATATCATCTCATCCTGTGGTCACAGCTAATATTTGTCTAGAATGGACAGATGATTGAAAGTGGATCTCTCTCAGGAATTTGGAATAGAAACTGAAATAGCTCTTTAATCAGAATGTGGCTAGAATTGTAACTTATCAAATCAGAAGCTAAAAGGACAGAAGTATGTGAATATAAGAAGGAAGGACTAGTCTGCCAAGAGGAAAGAGAGATCGAAAAAGGAACATTATAGACTGAATGTTTGTGTCTGCCCCCCAAATTCATATATTGAAGCCCTAACCCTCAATGTAATGTTATGTGAAGCTGGGGCCTTTGGGAAGTAATTAGATTTAGATGAGGGCATGACAGTGGGGCCCCCATGATGTGATTAGTGTTCCTGTAAGAAGAAGAATAAAGACAAGAACATGCTCTTTCTCTCCCTCTACCAAGTGAGGATATAGTGAGAAACCAGGAGGGCCTCATCAAGAACTGAGTCTGTCAGCACCTTGATCTTAGATTTCCCAGCCACCAGAAATGTGAGAGATAAATGTCTGTTTAAGTCACCCAGTCAATGGTATTTTGTTATAGCAGCCTAAGATAAGATGAAGAGTAATTCCTAATTTTCTGAGAGTGATTCAATTTCTGGTGTCAGTCCTTTTCTATGTCCACCTGTAATCATGTTCATATATTCTATAAGACATCTCTATAATAATTTCCCTTGTTGGCTTAAGCTAGTTTGAAGAAATTTCAAGTGCCTAGCACAGTATTTGATAATTATTTATTGAATGATAAATAACTGAACAAATAATTGAAGACAGACTATAATCAAATAAAAACAATGAGTTCAAGGTCTTGTTGGTACAGAAATTCCAGTTCTGTCAAGGTTCAATGAGGCTCAAGTAGACTAAACAGAGTCATTAAAATTGAAGATGTCAAAGAACTGAGAGATCAAGCTATTAGATGTATCATCAATGTAGTCATTCAAGCTTTTCTAAGGTATGAATGAAGAGCCAAAATTAAAAACCTAGAAGAGACTTGTGTTATGAAAAGCAGTAAGAGGAAGTAGAAAGAACACTATATTGGAACAGCAGAGTAATAGCCATCTCTCATCAACGGGATAGAGATAGGGTCCATTGAGGAGGATGAAAAGACTACGGGAGGAGAAATAATAAATGATAGAAAGTTATATTTAAGTTGAAATAAAGGAGAGAGCCTAAAAGTACAAGATCACAGATGGGCTCCCCACCATGCTTTTGTCCATATGGTATACACATGCTGCAGTACTATGGGCAAGCAGGGCTGGGTACTTGCCTGGTTTTATCAACCAGAATACCATATGTATAGGTAAGCTGGCAGTGACTCAGAGACATCATGGCATACTTAAAAAAAAATCAGCAGTTGATAGGGCTGAAGATTGAGTGGCGTGTAGGCAATAACAGCTGAGGCAAGAAAGCTAGGCAGAGTCTACATTTGGGAGGTCTTAGTATGATAGGATAGGATAAGAAATTAAGATTGTTATTCTTTAAGCTATCAAGAACCATCAGAAGGTTTTTTGTTTGTTTGTTTGTTTTAGATAGGGTCTCACTCTGTCAGGCTAGGGTACAGTGACTCAAACATACACTGGTGCCTTGAACTCCTGGCCTTAACCATTCCTCTCGCCTCAGCCTCCTAAGTAGCTAGGCTACAGCTACTACAGCTGGCTAATTTACTTTTTGTAGAGACAGGGTCTTGCTATGTTATGTCTCGAATTTCTGTCCTCAAGCCATCCTCGTACCTTGGCCTCTCAAAGCATTGGGATTATACTTATAAGCCATCACATCCGGCCAGGAACCATCAGAAGTTCTAAGTGGTTAACTAACACGAAATCACTTTAGCAGCAATAGACAGAACATATTAAAAGAAAGGGAGACTAAGGGCTCATGCAATAGTCCAGTTAATAGATACTGAGTCTTAAATCAACTGTACTTATTTAGTCACACAAGTATTTAAGAAGCATATAATATAGGCCTGGCTCTATTTTAAGTGCTGGAGAAAACAAATAAAAAAATATATTTACTGTCCTCATGGTGATCAGTGAAATTAGAGAAATAACATATAAAAATGATTATAGCATAGTATGGTAAATTCAGCAACTAAAGTATACACAAGGTAGCACAGAGAATATAATGCTTCACTCTGAAGAGTAGGCCCTTGAAATCATAATGGATTGAGACTTGTCAGGTTTGAGTTACTTATGTGGCCCTCAGAGGAATATGACTAGGGATTTGAAGTTCAACAGGGAAAATGATGATGACAATATCAATCAACACTTATGTTGTACTTACTACATCCTAGTCAGTGTCCTAAGTGCTTTACAAATATTAACTCAGTTAATGCTCACAATAGAGATGTTTTATTTCCATTTTATTAAAAAAGAAACCAAGGCACAGAGAAGTTAAGGGTGTCACCCACAGTCACAAGGCTAAACAAGTGGTGGAACCAGCATTTGAACCTAGGCAGTTAGGCTCCACATTACCTTTCTTAGGTGGCGATGAAGATTTGAGATTTATCATCACATAGTGGTAGCTGATGAAGTGTAAAGTCCCCTAAAGAAAATGTATAGTCTGAGAATGCAAGCCCATGGAGGGAAGCAATAAAAAATTTCAGATATTCATAAAGAAGTGGAATAAAATAAAGCCCAAAAAGAGTATACTGCATTTGATAATGAGGTTATTATAGACCATTGTTAAACAATTTAAGGGGAGTGTTACAGCCAAGACAAAGGGGCTTAGAGATAAGGGGAGGTAAAGAAGTACAGAAGTAAACTACTCTTAAAAAACTTGACTGTGAAGTGAAAGGGTAGCAAGTTATAGGGAGAAGCAAGAGAAAGACTCTGGCTCCTAGGAGGGTTTTTTTTTTTCTCCTCTTTTCTCCAATTAGAAGAGTCGTGAACATACCAATCATCAGCATAAAGGTACCAAGGGAGAAGAAATAGAATGAAGCTATAACAGGGGGAAAAAGATGATTGATCATAAGTTTCTGAAAAGTAAGATGATGGGAGCAGAGTTAAGTGTGCAGATGAGGGGTAGAGAAGTTGAGAGTTCATACTTAGCAGCCTTTATTTTCTCTGTGAAAAAGAGGGTAAGGTCTACTACTGAGTGATGGACCCAAGGAAAACTCCTTAAGTTTTATGGAATAGTCACTAATTAGAACAGGGGAGTGAGCATATCAAAGACAAAAAAAAAAATTGCTGAGATATAAAACCCCATTGGAGACTAGAAGGAAAAGAGCCATGCATATAGACAGGACATCAATCCTTTTAGAGATTTCTCCTGCCGTGTTTAGCAACTCAGGTAGGAGAGAAGAAAAGGTGAATTTTATAACAAATACAGGATTTGAAGTTTGTAGAATTGGTAGAACACGATGACAAGGTGGCAAGAGAGCATGCTGGTGATTAGATGGGGAGGTGAAGCTGGGAGAGGATTGACACCCTGGGGAAAAAAAACAAAGATGTCAAGGGACGGGAAACATCATTAAGAATGAATAGGTTTAGGTGGAAAGGAGCAGGAAAGAGAAAGATAAGAAACTGTCGTAAGCTCCACAAGGACAGAAAGCATGTCAGTTTTGTTTACCTTCGTTTAGTTTAGTTACAGTCAATAAACATTTATTGCCTGAATCTAGTCAGAGAATAGGATATTCAGGTTTAAGATTTTCCTGTTATGACAAAATTGAGGGTACATGAGTTGCTGAAAAATAATGGAAAGCAGGGTCCCTGAAGTCAATATGGTAGAGATCTACTAAGACTCAAGTATTGACTGGGTCATCAATGACATGAGTTAAGGTAGAGAAGACTGCAAAACGTGACAAAGTTATATCTGAGGGATCAAAAAAAAGGTGACAGATGATAGTGAAAAGGAATTGAGTGGGTACAGCAAGACTGCTGAGGCCTCAAAAGAGGAGAGATTTTATTTGAAGGTGGAAACCTAATGCTTTGGGAACAGCATTGAAAAGCTGAAAGAACAATAACTTCTTCCTGCCAGCTTTGAGACAAAGGATGGAGAAAGAGGAGGATGTGGGAGAATAAGCAGCCCCCACTTGAAGGACTGCCAGAGAAGTGGTGTCCTTGGGAAAGTGCCAGGTTTCACTTAAGGCCAGGAGGGGTAAGGAACATTATGTGAAGAGGAACAGGGGCTCCAGAAGGCAGAGTGAAAAGAGGTGGGAGGAAAGCAGTGGGAGGATGAGCCAGGAGGGAAAGTACAGAGCAATATGGGAATGAGATTATGAAGACAGGAAGCCAGAAAGGCTTGCATTTTAGTCACTGCAAGGAAGTTAGGGATGACAGTCATGGAAACAATTAATGGCTGAGAGGTTTGAATCAGAACTTTGGAACAAAGCAGTTTTGGTACTGGTTTAATCCAAGTGTTCTGAATCTGATGTCTAGTACCTTCTTAGTTAATGAGAGAAACAGCAGATTCTTACCCAGTGAGACCAGGTTTCCATAATTCTCCATCATGACATCTTTATACAGGCTTCTCTGAGCTGGGTCCAGATAATCCCACTCCTCCTGGGTAAAAAACACAGCCACATCCTCAAATGTCAGCAACCCCTGAAATAGTATGATTTCTGTAGTCAGTTCCTGTTGTCTCAAGGACAATTTTCCACTCGAAGTGGCAGAAGCAATCACTTATCAGGGCCAAGTAGGCTAGGAGGAACATGGTAACGAAGAGTTCCATATGGTGCCCAATTCTGGGAAACCGACTATAATTGACAAGCATCTCAGATTCGAGGATAAATGGAGTTGATCCTTGTCCTCCGTAGTGAAGGACCTAAGGACAAGGTTTTTCTGGTTTAATAATTATACTCTAACATCTTAATTTTAGTAAACTGCTCCAAGGCCTCTCCAAGCTTCCCTCACCTCATTGCTCTGCTCCAATTCTCCATTCGCGCTGGCTTGTGACCCTATTCAATTCCTTGAGATTCTGTAAGCGTATACCTTGGGTCCAGGCATAGTGCCAGGAGCAGAAGACACAGAGGAAGGTAAAAAATGGTGCCTTACCTGGAGGAACTTACTAATGAGACAGTTAGCTTTGAGCATTACTAATTTTCTCCAGCCGATTTATCAAATCTCTCTTGGAAAAGGAGCCACTAGGCAGTTTGTTTGGGAACCGCACCCCACAAAACTAGGGGTGCAGGGATTCCTTGCACGGTGAGGGCCCTAAAGAAGGCAGTCATGAGGCGGGAGGGTTGTGGGGGGAAGCTGTGGTGCGGCCTACCTAGGGCAGTGGCGAGACAACGGGGATCCCCACAGGAGCTTGCTTACCTTTGGCTCCAGCGGGGGGCTCGGGGAAGCCATCTCCCGGCCAGAGAATGGGGGTAGGAACCCGAGGCTGCCGTGCGGAAAGGAGCCTGTGGTGAGGCCTACCCGGCTGCTGGAAATTAGGCCCCACGAAGAGAAGGCTTTCCGGGTAGGTCTGGCCAGCGCCTGCCACGGTCCCCAGCCGATCACGACCCCAGCAGCATATCAGACACGCTCCCTGGCTGGCCTCCAACCCCGAACCCCAAAACCCCAACCTCCTCCCTTGCCTGGTTGCGCAGCCTTTCAGGCCTCACTATAGCCTCCTCCCCACTGCCAGTCCCTCCTCCTTTCAGCCAAGCAGCGCTATGACCGCCCGCCCCCGGACCAGAAGGCGTCACCCGGATCTTTCTTGGGACGCCCCCAAACTACAACTCCCGTCATGCTCCGAGAGAGGGTCGTGGTCCAGCCTCCGCCGGCAATGGCTACCGGACTACATTTCCCAGCTTGCAAAGGGAGAGGGAGACGCTAGGAAAAAGGGAACACCTGCCACTAAACTTGCATCCTATTGGTTAGCCTGAGCGCGACACTGTCGGCTGAGGGTTGAGCACAAGCCGGTGGCTTCCATTGAAAATGGCGGCCCTGACTGTGTCCAGCATTACCAGAAGAGGCTTCATGTGGATAGTCTCAGGGGCGCCTCGCAGAGAATTTTGGTCTCGATCCAGGTAAAGCTGAAGATTGGACGATGGGTTTCGTTCACGGAAAGTAAGGAGAGAAACTGAGGAGGATGAAGGGACCAGTTCAGAAGGCAGTGCCATAGTATTAAGACGGGAGGGACCATGGTCCTGCGACTGATTAGGGGAAGGATGAGAAAGTCCGTTAGGGTCCCGAGTTCAGAAGTTTCAGTGCCGGACTCCGCGAGCAGTGGGGCCCGGTCACTTACTCGCTTGGCCTCAGTTTTCTCATCTTATATCGGAAATACCGACCCCTTTCCCTTCCACCGCACGCATTCGTTTATTAAGCAAACAGTATTGAGCACGTGTGCGAGGCACAGGAAACAAATGACTCGTTTTTAACGATTAATTTAGAATCTGAACGTGAAAGCGCTATATTCTGGGTGTTGTAAGAATACAGTGGTTACTAAGACCAAATTTTTGTTCTCATAGGGCCTATGTTCTAATGGAGGAAGGAATGAACAAATGCTAATGTAACTACAGGAAGTGGTCAATTATGAAGAAAGCTAGTGAAAATAAGAGATTACTGAGATGGAAGGAATGAATTACATTATTTATTTTTTCAAAGTTGTATGTATATTTACGGTATAAAACTTGATTTTTTAATATACATAGTGAATTTGATTACTACAGTCAAGCTGATTATCATATTCATCTCGACATAATTACTATTTTTTTATGTGTGGTGAAAACACTTAAGATTTACTTTTAGCAAATTTCAAGTATACAATACCAATTCCACATGTATAAGAGATTGTGCAGTATTTTTCTTGGCTTATTTCTCTTAGCATAATGTTTTCCAGATTCATACATGTTGTAACAAATTTCGTTTTTTAAGGTTGAATAATATCCATTGTGTGTTTGAATATCCACAATTTTTAAAATTTTGACATATAGGTATGTATCAAAATTATATATCAAATTTCATGATCCATTTGTCTGTCAAGGGACACATAGGTTGTTTCCATATCTTGCCTATTATGAATATTGCTGCAGTGAACATGGGAGTGCAGATATCTCTTTCAGTTATTGATTTTGTGTCCTTTGGATATATACCCAGTAGTATATGTTGCTAGATTATAGGATATTTCTATTTATAATTTTTTTGAGGAATCTCCATACTGTTTTCCATAATGGCCATACCAATTTACATTCCCATAAACAGTAGATAAGATTGCCCTTTTTTTCCACATCCTCACCAACAATTCTGTTTTTGATAATGACCATCCTAATGGGTGTGAGGTGATATCTCATTGTGTTTTGTTTTTAAAAATGTTTATGGATGCATAATAGTTATATTTATGGGGTTCATGTGATACTTTGATATAAGCATACAATGTGGAATGACCAAATCTGGGTAATTGAGATATCCATCCTGTCAAACATTAATTTCCTTACGTTCAGAACATTCCAAATCTTCGCTTCTAGCTGTTTTGGAAATATACAATAAATTATTGGTAACTATAGTTGCCCTATTATGCAACTGAACACACTAAAACTTATTCCTTCTGTCTAACTGTATGTTTGTATTCATTAGCCAAACCCTCTTCATAGCCTTCTCACCACTACTCTTTCCAGCCTCTGGTAAGCACCATTCTATTTACTACCTCCATGAGACCAATTTTTTTTAAAATTCTCCTACATAGCAGTGAGAAACATAAGGTATTTGTCTATTTGTGCCTGGCTTATTTCACTTAACAATGGCCTCCAGTTCCACCTGTGTTGCTGCAAATGACAGGATTGCATTCTTTTTTATGGCTGAATAATACTCCATTGTGTATATATAACACTTTTTTTTAATCCATTAATGGAAACTTATTATTCCATATCTTGATTATTGTGAATAGTGCTGCAATAAGCGTGGAAGTGCTGATATCTCTTTGGTAGACTGATTTCTTTTCTTTTGTATGTGAATCCAGCAGTGGGATTGTTGGATCATATGGTAGTTCTATTTTTAGTTTTTTTGAGGAACTTCCATACTGTTTTCCATAGTGGCTGTACTGATTTACATTCCCACCCACCAACAGTTTACCATTTCTCCACATCCTTCCTAGCATTTATTATCTGTCTTTTTGATAATAGTCACTGAGGTGAGATAATATCTCATTGTGGTTTTGAGTTGCATTTCCCTGATGATGATTAGTGATCATTTTTTCATATACCTGTTAATAATTTGTATCTTCTTTTAAGAAATGGCTATTCAGATCTTTTTCCCATTGTTAAATTGGATTTTTTTTTTTTTGCTTTTGAGTTGTTTGAATTCCTTTTGTATTCTGGTTATTCATCCTTCGTCAGATGGATAGTTTGCATGTATTTTCTCCCATTCTGTAGGTTGTCTGTTCACTTTGTTTATTGTTGCCTTTGCTGTGCAGAAACTTTTTATCTTGATGTAACCCCATTTGCCTATTTTTCCTCTTATTGCCTGTGTATTTGAGGTCTTACTCAAAAGGTCCTTGTCCAGACCAATGTCCTGAAGCACTTCCCCAGTGTTTTCTTTTAGTAGTGTCATAGTTTCAGGATTTGCATTTAAGTCTTTAATCCATTTTATTTGATTTTATATACGATGAAAGATAGGTATCTAGTTTTTTTCTTCTGCATATAGTTATCTAGTTTTTCCAGAACCACTTATTGAAGAGACTGTCCTATCCCCAATATATGTTCTTGATACGTTTGTTGAAAATCAGTTAGCTCTAAATGTGTGGATTTACTTCTGGGTTCTCTATGCTGTTTCATTGGTCTATGTGTCTGGTTTTTTTTGCCAGTACCATGCTATTTTGCTTACTATAGCTTCATAGTATACTTTGAAGTCAGGCAATATAATGCCTCCAGCTTTGTTCTTTAAGCATTGCTTTGGTTATTTAGGGTCTTTTGTGGTTCCATACAAACTTTAGGATTGTTTTGCCATTTCTGTGAAGAATGTCATTGAATTTTTGTTTGTTTGTTTAAGATGAGATCTCACTCTGTTGTCTAGATTGAAGTACAGTGGCATGGTTACAGTTGACTGCAGCCTTGAACTTCTGGACTCAAGTGATCCTCTTGCCTTAGCAAGAGTAGCTAGGACTACAGGCCATACCACCACGTCTAGTTAATTTTTCTTATTTTTTGTAGAGACTTGGTCTTGCTATGCCACTCAGGCTGTCTCAAACTCCTGGACTCAAGCAATCCTCCAGCCTTGGCCTCTCAAAGTACAGGCCTGAGCCTCCGTGATTGGCCACATTGGAATTTTGATAGGGATTCTGTAGATCATTTTGGGTAGTATGGACATTTTAACAATATTAATTCTTCCAGTCCATGAACATGAGATAACTCTCCTTTTCTTTAGTGTCCTCCTCAATTTCTTCCATCAGCGTTTTATTGTTTTTATTGTAGAGATCTTTCTTGTATGTTAATTTTATATTCTGCAACTTTACTGAATTTGTTTAACAGTTCAAACAATTTTTTGGTAGAGTCTTTAGATTTTTCTAAATATAAGATCACATCACCTGAAAATAAGGACAATTTGACTTCTTCCTTTCCAGTTTTGATGCTGTTTCTTTCTCTTGTCTAACTGCTATAACTAGGCCTTCCAGTTCCATGTTGAATCAAAGTGGCGAAAGTGGGCATCCTTGTCTTATTTCAGATCTTAGAGAAAAGGCTTTCAATTATTCTCTATTTAGTATGATGCTAGCTGTGGTTTTGTCATATATGGCCTTTATTGTTTTGAGGTATGTTCTTTTTTTTTTTTTTTTTGAGACAGAGTCTCACTCTGTTGCCCAGGCTAGACTGAGTGCTGTGGCGTCAGCCTCGCTCACAGCAACCTCAAACTCCTGGGCTCGAGCAATCCTCCTGCCTCAGCCTCCCAAGTAGCTGGGACTACAGGCATGTGCCACCATGCCCTGCTCATTTTTTCTATATATTTTTAGTTGGCCAATTAATTGCTTTCTATTTATAGTAGAGACGGGGTCTCGCTCTTGC
Source organism: Cheirogaleus medius (assembly GCA_008086735.1). Taxonomy (NCBI): domain Eukaryota; kingdom Metazoa; phylum Chordata; class Mammalia; order Primates; family Cheirogaleidae; genus Cheirogaleus; species Cheirogaleus medius. Next base: position 22,233,538 of record VBSM01003204.1, read on the forward strand.
TCAGGCTGGTTTCGAACTCCTGAGCTCGAGCGATCCGCCCGCCTCGGCCTCCCAGAGAGCTAGGATTACAGGCGTGAGCCACCGCGCCCGGCCGAGGTATGTTCTTTCTATACTCAGTTCATTGAGAGTTTTTATCATGCAGGGATATTGAATTTTATCAAATGCTTTTTCAGCATCTTTTGAAATCATATGGTTTTTGTTCTTGATTCTGTTAATGTGTGGTATCACATTTATTGATTTTATGTATGTTGAACCATCCTTGCATCCCTGGGATGAATCCCACTTGATCATGGTAAATGATCTTTTTAATGCATTACTGGATTCTGTTTGCTAGTATTTTATTTAGGATTTTTACATGTATGCTTATCAGGGATATAGGTCTGCAGTTTTCTTTTTTGTGTGGTGTCTTTGTCTGGTTTTTGTATCAGGCTAATGCTGGCCTCTTAGGAGTTTAGAAGTATTCCCTCCTTTTCAATTTTTTGGAATAGTTTGAGTAAAACTGGTGTTAGTTGGTGTTAGTTTTTATTTAAATGTTTGCTATAGTTCAATAGTGAAGCCATCATGTTTTTCATAGATGGGATACTTTCTATTACTGCTTCTGTCTCATTACTCATTATGGGTCTGTTCAGGTTTTCCGTTTCTGCATGGCTGAATCTTGGTAGGTTATGTGTATCTAGGAATTTATCCTTCTAGATTTTGGGCATTTGGTTGTTTGTTTGAAGTTTTTCTTCCTTTTTGATGTTGGTGTATATTGCTATAAACTTTCCTTTTATTACTGCTTTTGCTGTTTCCTGTAGGTTTGGGTATGTTGTATTATCATTTTTATTATTTCAAGAAATTCTTTAATTTTCTTCTTAATTTCATCATTGATCTATTGATCATTCGGGAACATGTTGATTAAGTGTCATTTATTTATATAGTTTCCAGAGTTCCTCTTGTTATTGGTTTCTAGTTTTATTTTATTGTGGTCAGAAAAGATACTTGATAGGATTTCAGTTTTTTTGAATTTGTTAAGACTTGTTTTGTGGCCTAACATATGGTCTACTCTGAAGAATGTTCCATGTGCTGATGAGAAGAATATGTATTCTGTAGCAGCTGAATGAAATGTTCTATAAATGTCAGGTCCATTTAGTCTAGAGCAGGCATCCTCAAACTACAGCCCGCGGGCCACATGCGGCCGGCCCAGGACATGTATCCGGCCCGCCAGGTGTTTTTGCTGCCGCTGCCAGTCCTGCTTAGCAGCCGACTCGTCCCGAACCCACAGTGTGCACTCTCCAACGGTCTGAGGAACAGTGAACTGGCCCCCTATTTAAAAAGTTTGAGGACCCCTGGTCTAGAGTGTAGTTTAATTCTGATGTTTCTTTGTTGATTTTCTGTCTGGTTGATCTGTCCATTACTGAAAATGGGGTGTTGAAGTCCCCTATTATTATTGTATTGCAGTCTGTTGCTCCCTTTAGACCTATTATTTTCTTTAGATGTTTGGGTGCTCCGATATTGGTTCCATATATATTTAGAGTCGTTATATCCTTTTTGCTGAATTGACCTTTTTATCAGTATGTAATGACCTTTGTCTCTTTTTATAGTTTTAACTTGAAATCTGTTTTATCTTATATAAGTATTGCTACTTCTCATTTTTTCCCATTTGCATGTAATATCTTTTTCCTGCTCTTCACTTTCAGTCTACGTGTTTTTATAGATGAAGTGAATTTCTTGAAGGCAGCATAGTTGGGTCTTGTTTCTTAATCCATTCAGCCACTTTGTGTTTTTTAATCCTGTGGTTCCCAACCCCTGGGCTGCAGCCCATTAACAGACCATGGCCTGTCAGAAAATGGGCTGTGTATGGCTGCCTGAGCTCTGTACCACCCTCTTCCCCACTCATGGCACCCCACCTCCCCATCCTCAGTCTGTGGAAAAATTGTCTTCCATGAAACCCGCCCCTGGTGCCAAAAAGTTTGGGGACCACTGTTTTAATTGGAGAGTTTAATCCATTTACACTAAATGTTATTGATGGATAAGGACTTATTACTGCCATTTTGTTATTTGATTTCTGGGTTTTTTTTTAGTAAGTCCCCTCTTCTTTTCTTTTTGGATAAGTGTCTTTCTCTAGTAGTATGTCTTAATTCCATGCTTTTTATTTTTAATGTATCTGTTACAGGTTTTTGTGTTGTGGTTACCATGAGTCTTACAGAAAATATCTTATATAATTGTAACAAATTATTTTAAACAGATGACAACATAACTTTGATCACAAAGAAACAAGCAAAGAAAAAACTAAAAAACTCTACACTTTAATCCCTTCACCTTTTTTTACTTTTTGTTGTCCCTATTTATATTTTTTATATTGCCTATGTCTTAACAAATTGTTGTAGTAATTATCATTTTTGATAATTTGTCTTTTAGTTTTCATAACTAAAGACATGAGTGCTTTACACCACAATTACTATGTTCAACTACCCTGAATTTTCTATGTTTTTTTAATCAGTGAGTTTCACATCTTCAGGTGATTTCTTATTGTATATTAGTATCCTTTTAGATTGAAGAACTCCCTTTAGCATTTCTTTTAAGATAGGTCAGGTGATGTTGAATTTCCTTTTATTTGTCTAGGAAAGTCTCTATTTTGCCTTCATATTTTAAGGATATCTTTGCTGAATACAGTATTCTTGGTTAGCATTTTCCCCCACCCCTCCCCTTTCAGCACTTTGAATATATCATTCCATTCTTTTCCTGGCCTGTAAGGTTTCTGTTGAGGAGTCTTCTGCTGGATGTGTCAGAGCGCCTTTATATGTTGTTTGCTGCTTTTTTCTTTTACTGCTTTTAGGATCCTTTCTTTGTCTTTGACCTTTGAGAGTTTGTTTATTATATGCATTGCAGTAATCTTATTTGGTTTGAATCTGCTTGGTATTCTTTGACCTTCTTGAATCTGGATAGTCATATCTTTCTCTAGGTTTGAAAAGTTCCCTGTTATTATTTCTTTCAATAAACTTTCTACACTAGTCTCTTTCTCTATATCCTCTTTAAGGTCAATAACTTTTGCATTTGCCCTTTTGAGGCTATTTTCTAGATCTTGTAAGTATACTTCATTCTTTATCATTCTTTTTCACCTCTGTGTATTTTCAAATAGCCTGTCTTTGAGCTCACTAATTCTTTCTTCTGCTTGATAATTCTGATGTTGAGACACTCTGATGTATTTTTCAGCCTGTCAATTGAATTTTTCATCTCCAGGATTTCTGTTTGATTCTTTTTTATGTCAATCTGTTTATTAAATTTCTCTGACAGAATTCTTAGTGTTTTGTTTGTGTTTTCTTGAAGTCCATTGAGTTTCCTCAAAACAGCTCTTTTGAATTCCCTGTCTGAGAGGTCACATGTCTCCATCACTCTCAAATTGGCCATTTGGTGAGGTTATATTTTCCCTGGATGTTCTTGATGCTTATGGACATTGGTCACTGTCTGGGCACTGAAGAGTTAGGTATTAATTCCAGTCTTTGCATTCTGGCTTTGTTTATGCCCATCTTTCTTCAGAGAGCTTTCTAAGAATTCCAGGATTCTATGTGTTGTTACCTAATCCTGTGGTCACTGCAGCTGTTTTAGCACTAGAGGGCACCCTGTGCCCAGGTATGCTGCAACTTGTGCAAACTCCTAAGTACTGTGCCCTCATGGACTTAGGGAAAATAAGGGAAAATTCTCTGGGTTCCCAAGTAAAGTCCCTCACTCTTTCTTCCCTCTCTTTCCCCAACTGAAAGGAATTTCTCTCCATGCTGGGCTGCATTGAGTTGGGTGAGGGGTGATGTAGGCATTCGCATGGTCACCACAGCTGGTACTGAAGTCCACAACCTTCTGGACCAGTGCAGTACTGGGGTTTGTCTAAGGCTTGAGGCCACTACTTCCTGACAGCAGCTGATATTTATTCAAGGCCTGAGACTACTTACTGAGCAGGTGGTGAAGCCTGCTGAGATTTGGATTCATCCCACTAGGGCAGCAGATTCGCTTCTGGCCCATGATGAGTCTAGAAATGCTGTCCTGGAGCGATGGCCTGAAATCAGGGGCTTCAGGAATTTGACCACTACTTTATTTTACTTTGTTTGGGCTGGTACACAGTTCCAATACAAAGTCCACTGTACTCTACCCTTTTCTTCCCGTGGTGGAAGGAGTCTTTCTCTGCGCTGCATGCCTGGAGTTCAGGGAGAGGAATGCAGGCACTCCCACGGCCAGCACAGCTCATGTCGTGCTGGTTCACACCCCAAACCCATAGCCTTCAAGACAAGCACAACACTGGGGCTCCCCTAAGGACTGCAGTCATTATGGCCTGGCAGTTGGCGCAATTTACTCTGGGTCCCAGGCCATTTTAGTCAGCTAGTGGTGAAGCCATCCAGGACTTGGATTCCTCCTGCCAGGGTGGTAGATTCCTATCTGGCCCAGGTCTAGTCTAAATGCTTTGTGGGCACCAGCAAAATTCTGCTTGATTCTATGTTCCATTTTGACAGGGCAATGCTAAGTTCTAATGCAAAGTCCCACATTCACTGTGCTGTCCCACCCCCAAGCATACAGATTCTCTATCCTAGCTGCATTGTCTGGGGTTAGGGATGGGGTGGTAGCGTAAGACTATCCTTCCTTCTCTGTTCAGTGCTACTTTCCTTGTTACTATGCCATGAGGTATTGTGATCCCTCACCTGCTTTTTTTGTTTTTTATGAAGGAGCTTTCTTGTGTGGATAGTTGTTCAATTTGATGTTCCCATGAGGGTGGGGGGACAATCACTGGAAGGTTCTATTCAGCTCTCTTGCTCTGCCTCCTCTCATTATGATTTTGATTTAAATTTCCCTGATGATAAGTAATGTTGAGCACCTTTTCCTTGTTGGCCATCTGTATGTTGTCTATGGAGAAATGTCTTTTCAAGTCCTTTGCCCATTGTTTAATTAGCTTATTTGTTTTTTTGCTGTTGGTTTGCGTTCCTTATATATTTTGTATATTGTCAGACATTAGATTTGATCAATTGTATTTTTTACAGATACTTTCTCCAGGCTGTAAGTTGCCTTTTTCATTTTGTTGCTTGTTTCTTTTGCTGTGAGGAAGCTTTTTAGTTCTATGTATTGCCACTTGATTATTTTTGCTTTTGTTGCCTGTGCTTTAGGCATCATATCTAAGAAATTAATGCTAAGACCAGTGTCAAGGAGCTTTCCCCATACCCCTTTTCTTATAGGAGTTTTTGTGGTTTCAGACCTCACATTTAAGGCTTTACATCTCTTTTTTGTTTGTTTGTTTTTGGTTATTTATTGTTATTTCTTTAGTACCTGGAATAGAACTTGGTACAAAAAAGTACTCAATAAGTTAGTAAATGGAAAAGGCACTTAGTATAATACACAACATTCTTACAGTAAACACAGTGATCTTTTCATAAGGCTATTTTTATAAAACTTTTTGATATAGGTCAGTGGCATTAAGTCATATTTAGAAAAATCAATTTTATAGGAAAGGGCAGAGAGAGCTGATTTAATACAGTCTAAATGTAAAGCTCTGCTTTTAGGATTAATCCAAGGACATATATTAATGTATCAAGAGGAATTGATAGACTCTATACCCATCAGGCAGTTCTCACATTTTCCTCAATTATGTTTTGAAGTATGTTTTGTGTATAGAGCAAGATAAAGATCCATTTTCATTCTTTTGCATGTGGATGTTTGGTTTTCCCAACACCATATTGAAGAGATTATCTTTGCCCTATTCTTGGCACCTTTGTCAAAATTTTATTTATTTATTTATTTAGAGACAGAATCTCACTCTGTTGCCTGGGCTAAAGTGCCGTGGCGTCAGCCTAGCTCATAGCAACCTCAAACTCCTGGCTCAAGTGATCCTTCTGCCTCAGCCTCCCGAGTAGCTGGGACTACAGGCATGTGCCACCATGCCCGGCTAATTTTTTCTATATATTTTTAGTTGGCCAATTAATTTCTTTCTATTTTTAGTAGAGACGGGGTCTCGCTCTTGCTCAGGCTGGTTTTGAACTCCTGACCTTGAGTGATCCACCCGCCTCAGCCTCCCAGACTGCTAGGATTATAGGCATGAGCCACCGCGCCCGGCCACCTTTGTCAAAAATTACTTGACTGTGTATGCATGGTTTTATTTATGGGTTCTCTATTTTGTTCCTTTGGCCTATGTATCTTTTTTATGCCAATATCATATTGTTTTGATTACTATAGCTTTGTAATAGAATTTTAAGTCAGGAAATATTATGCCTCCAACTTTGTTCTTCCTCAAAATTGCTTTTGCTATTCTGGGTCTTTTGTGATTCCATACAAATTTTAGGATTGCTTTTTTTCTCCTTCTGTGGAAAATGCCATTAGAATTTTGATAAGCATTGTGTTGAAGCTGTAGTATACCCATTGCTTTGGGTAGTGTAAACATTTTAACAATATTAATTCTTCCAGTGTATGAACACAGATATCTTTAAAGTATTTTGATTTTGTGATGCTATTGTAAATGGGTTTGTTTTTAAATTTTCTTTTCACATAGTTTGTTATTGGTGTAAAGAAATGCTACTGATTTTTTTTTTCCAGCAAATTTTGGGGGTACAAATTTTAAGGTTTCAAATAATACTCTTGCCCCCCCCAAATCTGAGCTTCAAGCGTGACCAACCCTCAGATGGTGCACGTCTCACTCATTATGT
>VBSM01003204.1:22280632-22300705 GCA_008086735.1 Cheirogaleus medius
AGGCTGGTCTTGAACTCCTGAGCTCAAATGATCCACCTGCCTCGGCCTCTCAGAATGCTAGCATTACAGGCATGAGCCACCACGCCTGGCCAGGGGCTCGGTACTCTTAAGTGTTCCTCCCATTCTTGTCAATCAGAAGATCGAAAGCATCCTTATTTATTTACGCAAATAGAATTTTTAAGCCAGTATATATTCCATATTATTTTATTTCTTAGTTTCTCAAGGTAAAGTAATTATAGTAACTTTTTTAAAATTCCCAATACTACCTTCAATCAAGCCACTCCTTTCAAACATGGATGGGATCAAGTTTTCTTAGCCAAAGTCACTTATAAAAGAATAGAATATTCCCAATAAGTGCATCATAAATTTCTTTCAGTATGTGGGCTCTACTTTACTTTGGGGAAAAGCTGCATTCGCAGAGAGTCTGACCACCCCTACTTTTTACCACGTGTTAAGCTCCAGGGAATGAAAAGAGTGTTATTGAGTGAAAGGGTTCATCATTTCCACCTGCTTAGGTGTGAGATTTCATCACTGTATAGTCAGATGATTGTAATGGAGCAGTGTTAAGTCAGGATTTTGGCTAAACTATCATTTAAAAAAATTTTCGAGCCATATACTTCATTGAGAACCCAATTAAATCTGTGGAATCTCTCATAAGCAAAATGCACAAATAAATATTTATACCATATTTTGCATATGGTGTGATTTCAGGACCTTCATAGATTTCTTGAAACCTATTTGTGTACCTCTTTTTAGGTTATAAAGCCCTGACCTAATTTCTATGGCTTTCTTTACACCAAGAGTATAGAAATGAACCATGATGACTTCCCATTGTCTTTGGATGCAGAGATTAAACATGTCAATGAACACAGTTCCCAATCAAACTTCTAGATGTTATGTTCCATTATATATTTAATAGTCTTTAATTCTTCCCCATATGCAAGGCTAAAAAATTTGAAATTACATTTGAAAATTTATATATTAATTAAAAAATTTGTGATACTCTTTTTCTTTGTATTCTCATATTTTTATTATCTTTTCCTCACTTTCCCTTCATACTTAATTCTGTTTTGTTCTTTTTCAGGAGAGGGACGTTTCCCAGGGGTGATTGATTTGTTTGGTGGTGTGGGTGGACTGTTTGAATTTCGGGCCAGTCTCCTAGCCAGCCATGGCTTTGCCTCCCTGGCCTTGGCTTACTGTGGCTATGAAGACCTGCCACCCCAACTAGAGATAATAGATTTGGAGTATTTTGAGGAAGCTGTCAACTTTCTCCTTAGACATCCTAAGGTAATCTTTGCCTCTCCAGTAAGTTTCAGTCCGTTTTTTAATAACCATGATATTTTGTGACTTCTCTTAACTTTCAAGTATGGTTCTTCTTCAGTGAACTTGAAATTCTATTGCATGCCCATATTATTCACTTATTTCTCATCCAGTGTCTTTTGCTCAGAAAGACAAAATTAATCAGAAGTTAGTCCATGTCCATCATAGAATCAAAGACATTGCCTTTGAATTCAGATAAAAATGGGTTGCATTTCTGGTTCCATTCCATTTGGTTAAGAAAATTGGGGCAGGTTACTTAGTTACACTCACTCATTCTCCGTTTCTTCATCTATTAAATAATATTGTAGTGATACTACTTTATAAGTCTGTTGTGAGAATTAAAGGGCATAATGTACGCAAAGTGCTTATCATAGCACCTGGTAATAGTAAGCACTCAATAAATGTGAACAATTATCATTTTCTTATCACCATATATAACCACACAGATAATCTGTATTTCTTTGAATAGTGGGTCTGAATCTTTAGTTACTTGTGAGGCCTTAAACATAATGCTGTAGTACTTTCCAATCCATATACCTACTTGAATCTTATAAAACATGTGCTTTGCTGCTATAACATGTTTGCTGCATATTAACTCTTGTTAATTGCCTAATATTTTTTCTTAAACAGAATTGAAGGAATATCAGATCTCTGTACTACATAGGTTTTCATATATGGATCACTAAAATCTAATCAAAATTGCAATAATAAGATGAGCAACTATTACTGACAATCTACTGCTGTATTGACATTTCAAATGACTACTTTTGGTACATATAATGGAATTGCTTTTGAACCATCAGATAGTCAATGTTACCATTGTGCTAGCCCTCTGCTTGGCTTAGATGAAAAATAGAGAGGCTATGTGATTCTGCTCTTCAGCTTTCTTAGCCTAGTTCCCCTTATGCTTGCTGCGTGACATTCATCACTGTTCTTGCCAGTGTCACATAGACAGCTAGTTAATGACTAATCCAGGCCTGGAGATCAGATTTCTTTCCTAGGCTCCGAGAACTTCTATTAACCCTACTTCACATTCTCTCTTCTGCAGGATGATAGACCACACATCTTTCCACTCCTTTTGGGTCTTCCCTAACTGTTGATTTTATATTACTTCTAAGAACTTAAAATTCCCTGATCCCAAATTTGGTAGCAAAAGTTGTAATAAGAATTACTGTTCTGGCAAGGATCAGAAACAAATTAGGTAGTCTGCACATATTTGAGTCACCCTTTTTTGTTCACCCACATTATGCTTGCTTTTACTTTATCCTCCACAGCCAAATCCACTGTGAGTTCTCATCTCTCCTTGCCATAACTGTGACTCTCTATTATATTAAGATATAGAATTTTGGGGATCAGGAGTATATGAGGAAAAGGAAAATGTTGGTCAAGGGTACAAAAGTTTCAGTTAGACACAGCGTGGTCACTATGGTTAGTAATAACATATATATTTTAAAATTGTTAAAGAAGTAGATTTGAAATGTTTCAACCACAAATAAATGATACATTTGTGAGGTGATGGATAGGTTTAATTATCCTGATTTGCTCATTCCACAATATATACATGTACTAAAACATCACATCATATCCCATAAATATATATAATTATTATTTGTCAGTTAAAACTTAAAATTAAAAAAGACAGAATTTCAGAGCTTGAAAGGACCTTTTAAGAGATTTAAACCACCCCTGTTAATATTCAGGATAGAAAACAGGGAGTATATATGAATCATTCCTTTTGTTTTAGGGTTTTTTCCCCCTTACCCTAAAAGTTCTTCACATTTCTTTCAGCTTGGCATAAGTCATACATGCATTCCTGTTTTTCTAAATAGCAGAGAAAAAACCCCAAACATTAGTTAATAAAATTCTTTGAAAATATAGGAGATCAATTAAGATAAATACAGGAAATCAATTATGGTTTTAGAAAAGAGGTGTTTCTCTCTGAAACTCTGTCTCTGCATGGAGCCAGTGCTGAAGGAGAATTGGAACTTTATTTTGTGGCACAAAGAACAATTATCTTTAACTCCTTTTCTTTTCACTCCCATACCAAATTGGTGACTGGGAACTGTACACTCCACACTCAAAAATAACTCACGAACGTGTTCTGTCCTTTTTATCCTCATTGGCGTTACCTTAATTTAGGACATCATCATTTCCTGTCCAGTCCATACCATTGCAATAAGCTCTGGTTTTTCTGCCTCTATTTTTGCAAGCCAGAGTTGAAGATTGGCCTTTCTAGAGCATAGCTATTTTACTTACTTGCTGACCAGTCACCCTATTTACCATAGGATAAAGGCCAGGCTTCCTAACATGTTAGGCAAAACTTTCTATGATCTGACTTCTCAATACTTCTTCAGCCTTATCTTATGCCCGTCTTTAAAATTTGTCCTAATTCCCCTCTTTAGTTAGGAGAAAGGAGTCAAAGCTGTTTAGCATGTCTTTGAAAGCTATTCACTATCAGGTTGCTGTTTTCTTTTCCAGACTGACTTTGCTATTTCCCACCTTATAAAAAAATTCAAGTAATGAAGAACTACCTGTGGTTCCCTAAATGCATTTCTCTTTGTTGCCTTTGAGTTTTTGCCTGTGTTTCTCCTATGGTGAATCCATTAGGAATGTTTTGGCTGCATTTCCCAGAAAAGCAACTGATGGTGGCTTAAACACCACCACCATAAGGCAATTTATTCTCTCATGTAACGGGTCTGGAGATAGGTGGTTCAAGCTTTGGTTCAGAAACTCAGTGGAGTTTTTGATTAAGGAAACTAGATTGACATTTCTGCAATTTTCTGGCCTTATCCTGAAGGTCACAAGATGGCTCTGATAGTTTCAGACATTAAGTCAACATCTCAGCATCCTAACCTGGAAAGAATGGTCAGAAATACAGGCTTTCTCTTTAGGATTCTGTGGCACTTTACAGGGGAAAGTAGGATCCTAAATCCTTAGGTAGAATATGTTGGCCTTACAAGAGAGGCTGAAAAAATATACAGGAAAGGGAAATGGATTCAGATCCATCAGAATTTATCCCTTGGGACTGGATACATTGTTGTGCCATACAAAAGCAAGGTCATGTTAGCCTTGAAACTGTGGAGAATGGCTCTTGTGTGGACAACTAACAGTGCGACAAACAGCACAGAATACCATTCCTTCTTGTTGGCTTCCATTTTTTTGATATGAAGACTCACTTTGTAGCCCATTTCCTCTGAGAGTCTTTCTTTGATCCTGTCTTTATTCCCTGCTAATCTGGGTTGGCAGTCTTGCCTATATACATTTTTATATTATAGAATTTATGATACTCTAATCATTTTTTTTCTCTTCATCTTGCCATGAGCTCCTTGAGGACAAGAGATTGTACCTTTCTACTCTATGACCTCCCAGTGCTTGGCACAGGGTGGGTGATCTAAAAATGCTTATTTGATGACTGACAGTGAAAGAGGAAGCTGAGCCAAGCTTCTTTATGGAATCTTTCTCCAAAAGGAGAAACCTTTTGGAGAAATCAAAACAAAGCTAGAATCTTCTGTTCATGTTTCCATGCTCTATCCTACCAATCTTACCTTGTTTCTTCGTCTTTTCCAACAAGGTACCCTTTCCTCTGAACTTCTAGGGAGCTTAGAAACAAAGTTTTCCAATCAGTTATACCCCGACTCAAATTATTCACAATAGTCGCATGCCATTTCTTACTATTTTTTTTTTTAGACAGAGTCTCGCTCTGTTGCCTCGGCTAGAGTGCCATGGTATCAGCCTAGCTCACAGCAACCTCAAACTCCTGGGCTCAAACAATCCTCCTGCCTCAGCCTCCCAAGTAGCTGGGACTATAGGCACATGCCACCATGCCCAGCTAATTTTTTCTATTTTTAGCAGAGACAGTGTCTCGCTCTTGCTCAGGCTGGTCTTGAACTCCGGACCTCAAGTGATCCTCCCGCCCGGGTCTCTCAGAGTGTTAGGATTATGGGCGTGAGCCACCACACCCAGCCTACATTGGCGTTCTTAAACTCAGAACATTACACAATATGGAATCCACAGTATTCATTCAGTAAAGCCTAGCACATTTTTGAAGGAGTATTTCCTTTAAATACACATTATTCTAGAACTCTAGAGCTAGATATGTGGGTGGGATTTATACTTGCTTTGTTCCCATTGGTTATTGAAATTCTTTGGTTTTTTGAGATTGTGGGGTTTTCCTAAATGAAGGAAAGAATAACATCTTATTTCCATTATTTTTTCAGGTCTATGGCCCAGGCATCGGGGTAGTCTCTATATGCAAAGGGGCTGAGATTGGACTCTCTATGGCTGCTCACCTAAAGCAAATCACAGCCACTGTGCATATTAATGGACCCACCTTTACTGTTGGAATTCCGCAAGTATATCGTGGTCACGTCTATCAGCCTGCTCCCTTCTCTGCACAATTAGTAACCATCAATAGCTTGGGGTTAGTAGAATTAAATCACATGTTCGAAGAAACTGGAGCTGAGGCCAGTCAGTCTTTTTTTCCTATTGAAAAGGCCCAGGGACATTTCCTCTTCATTGTGGGAGAAGAAGACAAGAATATCAACAGCAAAACAAATGCTGAGCAAGCCATAGAACAGCTGAGAAGAAATGGGAAGAACAACTGGACCTTGCTGTCTTACCCTGGGGCAGGCCACCTGATAGAGCCTCCTTACTCTCCACTGTGCCTTGCCTCAGGGATCAGCACTGTCTGCTCAGCCTTACACTGGGGAGGAGAGGTGATTCCACATGCAGCGGCACAGGAACATGCTTGGAAGGAGATCCAGAAATTTCTCAGGAAGCACCTCATTCCAACTGCGGCCAGTAAACTCTGAGAAGACTAGATATTCCTAGGAAATAGAGAAGGAAATCTCTTTACCAGTACCTCTTGATTTTCGCAGAAGAATGTTTCTTTTTTTTTTCTTTCTTTCACATTTTATGTCAATTTGAATGGTAAAAATGGCACATGGGTAAAAACTTGATATTTCACTTTTATTGCACAACAAGCTAACCAAACTGGACATGGGGAATAAATTATAAAACAAATCATTTTACTTATTAGTTTTATGATGTTTCTTTCAATTAGGTCTTTCAAATAGAACTGAGGTATAGTACATTGGCAAAATAAAAAGGGGCAAACAGGAATAGTGCCAGACTAACAGATACCCCAAACCAAATCCCATGTCAGAAAAATCATATAGTAATCATTTATCAGATTAGAGCAGCAGGAGAAAGTTACTTCCAAATCATAATCATTTTAGTAATATTTGCCATCTTCAGCATGGTAACTTTACATCATTCTTCATTTGTGGAGTAGTAAAATTCATGTCAAAAGGGAAAGGGGAGAATGGAAGAAGTCAGTTCATTCCAATAAATTACCTCTCCAGTTCTTACAAACAAGCCCATCAGCACAAAATTAAATAATACCTAAGACTAGAAGATACTTGGTTTAAGTTATACAGCAAACTAAAATGGAAAATACAAGAAAATAAAACCAATGGAGTTGAAAAAGACCCTCATTCACTTAAAAATATGAAATTAAAAAAATAAAAATAGAAATGAAACTCTACTAGTACAAATTAGCTTGAGTGGTTTGATGGACAGAGTAATTGGGTCAACTGTCACTGTACTTCCATAATTGGATTTTCTTAATTCATGTTAAAGTAGCACATGAATGTAAGCTCTAACAGGAGTCCTCAAACTTTTTAAACAGGGGGCCAGTTCACTGTCCCTCAGACCGTTGGAGGGCCGGACTATAGTTTAAAAAAAACTATGAACAAATTCCTATGCATACTGCACATATCTTATTTTGAAGTAAAAAAACAAAACAGGCAAAAACACCCAGCAGGCCAGATAAATGTCCTCGGCGGGCCGCATGTAACCCGCAGGCTGTAGTTTGAGGATACCTGCTCTATAAAGACAGGTACTATATTTTCATAGGACCCAAATAATTACCATACAAGGGCTGTCTGGAAAATATCCAACCATGTAAGCATTCTCATCATATTAACAATGGCTGGATACTTTCCAGACAGCCCTCATATATCCTATGAATAAAAAAAATATTTTACTTTGATAATGACCAAATATGTGATACTCCATGTAATCTAACCACATGGTTGTTTGTTGTACAATCCTGTAAAAAAATATTTAAACAAATTTTGTTATAAGGCTCTGACCCTACAGTTTTCACAGCAACATAACTACGCTCCAGCATGTATCATATTTTGTAAGCCTTCAAGTTCAATGATCTAAATTATCATTATCAATCTGTATCATGTCCAAATGCAGCACCCTTGAGGAGCATAGTAAGTCAGTTAATCAGATAGAGACATACAAACATCTCCTGATTCATCCCATCAAGATGGGTCATTCTGATCTCCTCCACCATCAAGCAGCTCTCCATCTGCTTCTTATGCTTTGTTCTCCTCAAATTCTTCATCCTGAGAGAATTCTGTATCGTGTCCCTGATCTACAACTTCTTGCCCTCCTGGCTGTGATTTATCTGCATAGTCTACACCAACACCATACTGTTGAGATCCATGTCTTATTCCAACACAGGATGCTAACATGAAGACCTTCTTACACACCATACGTTTGTATTTTTTATCCTTTTTACACACTAGGGAATGTTTTTACATGTTCTCTTTGAGTAAACAGCTTTCCACAAATATCACAATCTCACTCCCATATGAGCAAGTGCCTTTTTTGTATTTGTATTTGGCTACATAGCTACAATGAGGGCATTTTAACTTGTTCATGATTAGAGATGATTCACCATTTTTCCAAGTTTCTTGTTTTGACCAAGATTCCAGAAATAATCGATACTTGAAATCACTAGAAGAGCCATCAAACCATACTTGAAATCATGTGAAGTACCAGCATCACCTCCATCTTGACTAGAGCTAGCTTCAGCCAATGAATTTGCATTCACACTCCTATCACCATCTGGCCCTGAGAGTAGAGCACCATCCAAATCTGGTTCTTTTTTTATTAGTAGTGTTTTTTCTTTCAGATAGGCAACAGGTGGCTGCATCACTGAGCAAACTTCTAAATGTTTCATTATTATTATAGGTGGTATATTATAAATAAATCTTTTTGTAGTTTTGTCTTTCCTCCTTTTGCCAGTCTCTTGAATTCCCTGGGAGCCCATATTATTCCAAATAAACACTTTTGTTTGATCTTCAGATTCATTTCGAGCCATTTTAGGAGATCTATCCTGGACACAACTGTCATTCACTTGGCTCTCATCAATTACAGTCATCATTTCCAATTTTTACATAAATAGGCAAATTGGTAAGATCCCATGTTGTCCCAAAACTGGCAATTTTTTTTATCCCATGTTGAAGACAGATCATCTCTGTTAACTGGTTTTCTATTTTTATAGTCCACTACTACAGACTCTGGAGCTACTGATTTATTTCTTATATTTAAGGTATCTTTAATGAAATAATTTCACTAATTTGAAGATAGCTGGCCACTGTCATCACTTCAATGGCATTTTGGCTTGTGAGCACCAGGTAGCCAGAATACAAGAAGTCCAAGATGTTTGAAAAACTTTGAACTGCAGTAATATCTAAATGGGTAGAATTTTTCTGCTTATAGCTTTCTTTGTTTGAAAAGCAATATAAAGTAAAGAAATGGCTTCCTGCAACCAGGATATTCTTATGAGCTTTAAAGATTTTTCTGCTTACCCCAATGCTGACATCACAAAGAATACCTTTCTTCCTCTTCATTTAGTTGTTGCAGAAGTTGATACCAATGAGATCTCATTTGGCCTACTATTAAAGTCAAGTACCTCTCCTCTAACAGTAATTCTGACTCTTGAGCATTGGCTTTGTGCTCTGTAGAAAGAACACACCAAGGGTGTGGCTAAGCAAACATTTAATAAGGAAATTAGTACAGATAGGCAAAAGCCAGGTGCTATTCATCAAGACAATGGAAGAACAACTCCAAAGGCATTTCAGAGTTTATTTATGCTGCCCCTCTCATCATATGCTCAGAGTGCCAAGGCCTGGGGGACAGAACTATGTCAAAAGAGGGGTCTTGGGCACCTGTGGGATCTTGGTGCCAGGTCACTCAAGTCTCCACTCCCTGCATTCCAGGGCATAGCTTCTCAGCTTCCCCGGGTGTAGTTCAAGCAGGCTCAGGTGCAGTTTGGGCCACCCCTTTGGAAGACACAGAGGGTAAACCTAGACAGTGTTTATGCAGTGCCATCACCGCCATGGTGCAGAGTGCATGAGCTGTGAGGACATGGCTGCCTCCACCTAGATTTCACAGGATCCCCTGGAGAGCCTCAGAGCAAAGAACTACTATAGGGGCAGTGCCACTGCAGAGAGCCATCACTAGGGAAATGCCCAGTGGAGCCATGGGGGCAGGGCCACTCCTGTAACAGAAGGAATGGCCTGAAAAAAAAAATGGCAAAGAGATTTTCTGTCTCCTTAAAACTTCTCCCACTCTTTTTGGGAACTGCATTCTGGCCTGCATCCCTAAGGCAGGTTAAGTCTTTTGTTAATACTCCCAGGTAGCACCAGCCCCCCAGGTGGGTGACTGGCAGAGTTCACAGGCTTTATTTTTGGCAGAGATGGGAGGATTAGAATAGTTAACCACAGTAATTGTGAAGCCTCCCTTTAAAAGCTCTGTACTTCTGCCTATGTTCAGGAAATTTGGAATTTTGAGATTAGAACGTCTACCATATTTCCTCCTTTGTCTGCAAAGTAAACTCTCTTTCTTTCCTCATCAAACCTGTGAACTAAAGTATAATTTTAAGGCTCAACCCCCACCGGCTGACTGAATGGACCCCCTCATGGCCAAAGGAATATCTTAAAATTAAATTGTCTGCCAGGAGGAGGGAGGTCAGACAGGCCTCATCATGCCCCCCTCTCTTCTTGGGGACTTCCTTTGTAACCCATTAACAGGCCTAAGGGTATGCAAGACAAACCTGCAAGTCCTCAATTTACACAACAAATATATGTCCAGTGACTTATCTCTGATAACAGCTCCTTATGTTAAAACATTCAAAGCCTTCAGACAAAGCTTCATGTCTTTAACCAATTACAATCCAAAGAATCTTTAAACCCACCTATAACCTGTAAGCCCCTGCTTTGAGATGTCCCACCTTTTTGGACCAAGCCAATGGATGCCTCCCACGTATTGATTTATGACTTTACCTGTAACCCCTGTTTCCCTGAAATGTATAAAAACCAAACTGTAACCCAGTCACATTGAGTCCACTTGCCCAAGACCTCTTGGCAGTGGTTCCGGCTCATGGTCCTCAAATTTGGCTCAGAATAAATCTCTTTAAAATTATTTTACAGAATTTGGCTTTTTCCCATTGACAAACCGCTTGTCCTCATTCTTCTGATTCAGCCTTATGGACAAGTGGCCGAGTTTTCGATAACAGGACTAGTACCTTTATAAAAGAAGTTGAAGGGTGATGCTTTCCTTGCCTCTTCTGCCACATGAGGATACAGCAACAGGACACTATCTATGGAGCAGAGAGTGAGCCCTCACCAGACGCTAAATCTGGTGACTTGATCTTGGACTTCCAGCCTCCAGAATTGTGAGAAATAAATTTCTATTACTTATAAATTACCCAGTCTATGGTATTTTGTTAGAGCAGCCCAAATGGACGAAGACACCCACATTCTATAGAAGAGTTCTCAGTTACATGGTTCCGCCTAGTTGCAAGCAAAGCTAAAAATATAATTTAGCCAAGGAGGAAAAGAAAATGAATGGCATTTGTTAAAAACATCATAGTCTCTACCACAGAATCTCACTATAAAAGAAACCTTAATAACTTTCAAAGCACCAGGTTCTTTAACGTAGTTGGTATCAGTGAGTATGTGCATTATTTGCCCTAAACTATAAAATGTCAGCTTTGAGAATTTTAGATGATCTAGTGTTGTGTTTCCTAAAATTTTATATGTCTTGCTATTGATATACAATATTTTAGCTTTGGAGCATTTTTACTTTACTAAGGCATTCAAAATAATGTATAACAGAAAAATTACTATCTTATGAAATGCATGATTTCATGGACATTATTATTTACAATGAGGCTAAGATAAAAAGGGAATAAAAAATACTTATTAAACACAGCAGTCTCCACATTAACTCACTAAACTCAGATGTACAAAAACATAATTTTCTTTATTTTCCTATAATAGAACCAGGCTTCCTTCCGAACAACTTTTTCCAATAATGGTTGTGTAGGAGGTGGGGGGAAACAACATAAAGCAGTTCATTGAAAGTATCTTAATATTTTCCTTTTTAGTATAGCTCAATTTCAGGTAAATATTTAATAAATTTGAAGGTCAAACCCTAGCAGAAATGTTTATCTCCTCCAAAAGATGTTCCCCTATCCCTTCTCCAAATGGCATCTGGGTGCAAAGGGAACTGGTATATTCTCAAGGCATTGGTGAGGGGCAGAGACCCCAGATCACATAACTGTCCTATGCCAGTTTCTCTAACTAGGTGGAGGTGCAACTCATCTGGTCTGCAGGCATTGACCTCTTATGTAGACTGGTGAAATGTCTGCACCTGGTGTAATTCATAGTTTGTCAATGCCAGGTGGCAACCTTACCCTCACACTGGGATTGGGTCTGCCCCACCTTGGATTTTGCTGTCTTTGCAAATTCTCTGAGTGTCAGTTGTATCTTTTAATGGGTCCTTGGTAGGTACCTATACCCCATATCATCTGCTAAAGGGTTAGCTCTCCCATTGCCATAATGATCCCAGGGGAGACTTGCTGGCTTTTAACTCTCAGCTGCTTTCCAAGCCCATCACTGTGAGAATATGGAAACCTCCAGAACAATTTCACAGAACAGAAAAGCAAAGAGAGCAAAGCATATGTTATCTTTGCATCTCTCTCTGCCTAAACACACAATGTGCCATTTTACTATTAATCTGTCTTTCAGAAATCCAAACAGGAAGCAGAACAAAAGCTTCCTCTGGGGCTTCCAGTTTCTCATAATCCATGCCCACCTTTGGTCAAGGCCTAGAGTCCCTAGATCTTCTTTTTAGGCAGGGGTGCCTTCTTCCCTAGGACAGTAAGGCCCCAGGGCCTTGCCTTAATGTACTAAAACTTCAGAGGAAGAATAAAGTGATTACTGAGAATGTAAATTCAGCTGGAGCTATTGTTAAAGATTATCCTTGCCTTATAAGTAATATCAGAGAGTACCCAGATATGGCAAAAATAAAAAGGTGCTACTATGGTGAATTTCTACAATTTTACATTGCCTTGGCATCCATTTTGAATATAATTTGGATTTTCTGATATCAGAAACAGACCTTAGTCACCCTTGGCATAGTTTCTATTTCTCTGCCCCTCCCAGTTTCTCAATGTGTTGATCCAGACATCTGCCTTATACAGCTGCCTCCTGGCGACCACCTTCCTAGGGACAGCTGGATACAACATACTTGACTTGCCCACTGTCCCCCACGCCCCACAGGGACCATGCAAATGCATCACAGTGCCCACCTCTCAGTCACAGCGTGCCTCTGTGGAACTGTACTTGCTTGCTCTAAACCCAGTTAGAACTACCCTTGGGAAACCTGCTTGCGGAACAGCCTGGACCCCAATCAAGGCCTCAGCCCACAGGGCCCCCTCTCTCTCTTGCTCTCCACTATCACCAAAAACTCAGTCCTTGTCCATGAGGCCACATCAGAAGGAGCACAAGTGTTTCAGGGAGGAGGAAAGATTACTTTGCCAGCAAAAGAGGAAAAATGGCAGACCTTCTCGTCTCAAAATCCAGCTTTCCTCCACATAGGCAGAAATACAGAGCTTTTAAAGGGAGGACCCCGCAGTTCTAGGCTATTGTGGTTAATTACTCTAATGTCCCATCTCTGCCAAAGATAAAGCCTGTGAACTCCACTAGCCACCTACCTGACAGATATTTCTTTTAACAAAAGACTTAACCTGCCTCAGGGATGCAGGCTAGGCTGCAGTTCCCAAAAAGACTGGGAGAAGTTTTAAAGAGACAGAAACTCATTTGTTTTTTTACTTTCTTGAGGCCCTTCCCTCTGCTACACCACCTGCTTGTTGAGTGCATGTCCCAGATGGCTCCCCACTTCCTGTTGGCCCTGTGAGGCTTGCTGCCCTCTTGTCCCTGGGATTTGTAAGTAATATATACTGCTTCTTTATTTTTTAAGAGACAGGGTCTCACTCTGTCACCCAGACTGGAGTGTAGTGGTGCAATCATAGCTCTCCGCAGCCTTGAACTACTGGGCTTAAGTGATCCTCCTGCCTCAGACTCCTAAAGTAACTATGACCATAAGTGTATGCCACCATGCCCAGCTAATTTTTTTTTCTGTAGAGATGAGGGTCTTGCTATGTTGCCCAGGCTGGTCTTGAATTTCTGGCCTCAAGTGATCCTCTCACGTTGGCCCCTCGAAGTTCTGGGATTACAGGCATAAGCCACTGCACCTGGCCTTGCTTCTGTTTTTTTAATGTTTTTTGTTGTGTTGCCTCCTCTGTCTCTCACCTGACCAACACACCCAAACTTAACTTCTTTCTAGGAAAGGGCTCTCCTAGAGAGTAGCTGTCTTGGTAGGAATAAACTGGACCCACATCAGACAAGAGCCACAAGGGCATCTGCCAGTATAAACAAGTTTCCATGAAAGAGAGACTTAGTCACAGGTCAGGCACTGAGGCATTAGGTCATCCGACAGGATAAGTATCTCCATGAAAGGTGCACTGGACATGTTCGCAACCAAATTCTCGGAGCCCTGTCAGGTCAGGGTTATAGTTTGTAGCCACTTTTCTGAGAGACACTTGATCAAATTTGAAGAAAATTCAACAGCTACTTAATGACTGAATTTTTCTTGAATACTGATTTATGCCAGCTTTCTCATTTTATGGATGAATAGTAGAGGCTCAAAGAAATGTTTACAATAATTTAATGGCAGGGCTGAGATTAGAACCCAGGGACTTAGCCCTAGGTTCTCTCTGTTACATTATGTTGAAACTCTTTCCTCCACAGACAGTTAAACTCTAGTTTTTGGAAATCTGAAATAAATTTTGGTCATATACTAACACTGTTTTTGTTGTAGGAGAGCTAGAAACACTTCAATATCTATATTTATTTTTCTTATGGAGAATATTTTTTAGGTTCGAGCAATAACTAGGAACATTGTTGGGTCTATCACTGAAAAAGAGTCACAGTTTCCATTGATTGAGTTGCAGCTAAGTGGAAGCTTCATGAAATTCTTAAATGGGTGACTTTAACCCATTAGAATAGTCTTTATTGCATAATCATTTATTTTTGCTACCTTTTCCCCTGTCTTTGCCATGACTTATGCAATCAGATGTTCCTAAATTTTAACCTTCTGGTCAGTAATTCTAGATTTTTAAAAGATACTTTTAAAGATTTTAATGGTCACGATGATATACTTCCAAAATTACAATCTATAAAGTAAAATTCCATGATGAAAGGTGTTATATGATAAATGGTAGAAAGTAATTTGATATTAAAATTTATATTAAGAAAAAGAGGACCTTGTTAGCATGGTAGGTAGCCAGAAGGAGGTCAGTGTGGTATACTGTAACAAGAGCCCTGAAATAATTTCCTGGGATTCAAAATGAAAAATGATATTCTATGATAACTGGAAGATTGATTTCAATTATGTATAATCATTGATAAATGTTATTGAAGACCAATCTACACTGTGACCAAAGGAGGGTAATGATAGAACTTATTTATTCGTTAGCCAGAAATCATTTTTTTCTCTTTACTATACAACTGAAATCTCTCATTTTAAGTATTATTTTCGTACTGACACCTTTAAAACTAGCCAGTTTTGTTCCCAATGAGCATGTTATTTATAAAATTTCTTATGTTTGTCGATCAATCATTGACAAATGAGATAATAAGATAGGGACAATGTTTTATTATTAGTTATAATTAATACTGTTGGTGCTTGAGATACCTTTGCCATTCTACAGAGTTGGGCGCTAGGCTTGAAGCACATTCAAAAGATGAAATCTATAAATTCCCCAGTCTGCGTTTATTTCTTTTAAACTCAGCCCCTAATCTAATCACTCAAGTAATCATTGGGTTTGGAGGCCAGAGCCCAGATAAGTAGATGATTGTTTTAATAGTCAATAACTATTAACTATCAAAATCTATCATTAGTATTGTAAATACCACTCATGTTCAAAAACTAACATGTGATTGCTGGGGACCACCTTGTTGGTTGACTTAATTATACACTGTCTTTTTTTCCAAACTCCTCTCCCTGATACTCCAGCCATATTGAATTTTTTTACTTTCTTTTTTTCTTTTTTTGAGCTTCCCCACAGCAGCATAGCCATACTGAATTTTTTCAATTCATTACATGCATGCATATTTATTGAGTACCCTCAGAGAGCCAGGAATTGTTCCAGGTGATTAGATACTTTAATGAGCAAAACTATAAAAAATGCCTGCTCTCATGAAGCTTTTATTATAGTGTGGTCTCATAGAGGGCATATATCTATATCCAAATTTGTCTTTCTTTCCTACATATATATGTGTGTGTGTGTGTGTGTGTGTAGAGAGAGAGAGATAGAGAGAAAGAGAGAGAGAGAGACAGAGATTTATTTTAGGGAATAAGCTCATGCGATTGTGGAGGTTGGCAAGTCCAAAATCTACAGGGCAGGCCAGTGGGCTGGAGACCCAGGAAGGAGTTGATGTTGCAGTCTTGAGTCCAAAGGCAATCTAGAGGTAGAATTCCATCTTCCTTGAAGACCTTAGTCTTTTCTTTTAAGGCCTTCATCTGATTAAAAGGCCTCTACATTATGGAGTATAATCCGCTTTACTCACAGTCTACTGATTTAAATTTAAATATAAAAAATACTTGCACAGCAACGTCTAGACTGATGTTTGATCAAACAACTGGGTACCATAGCCTAGCCAAGTTGACGTATAAAACTAGCCATCACATTGACATTGTAATATAGTCTCTTGCAATTATCAACTGCCATTGGAAAATGAAAGGAGTTATAAAAAATACATAAGTGAAAACTATCTATTAAAACAGAAAGCAGACTGAATTTGGTCTGCAGACTGTAGTTTGCTAATCCTTGGACTAGACTATGAATTTCTTGAGCAGGAATGGGGTCCTGCTTATTTCTAACATCCTTGGATATAATGCGCACTTAGTGAATTACTGTTGAATGAATATGAAATAGATATCATAATAGCTATATGATTACCATTATGAATCTGGGTATTGGCAAATTCTCAATCATCTTGGTTACTATCAAGAATTACATCTCAGCCACGCCCAGTGGCTTATGCCTGTAATCTCAGCACTTTGGGAGGCTGAGGCAGGAGGATTGCTTGAGCCCAGGAGTTTGAGGCTGCAGTGAGCTATGCTTGTGCCACACTGCATTCCAGCCTGGGCAACAGAGAGAAACTCTGTTTCTAAAAAAATAAAAAACAAAGAAAACAAAACAAAAAAACTGTATCTCACAATAGTTAAGGATGGCTGCTGATGATTACAGGTATTTTTACTTATATCTTCTAGGTGGCCATATGTATTTCTCTTCAGTTTGCATGTGCATATATTTTACTTTAGGTAAGCAAAAATGCACATATATAACCTTATTATATTTTAAGTTGTCCTATATTTTTTTCAAAATGGGATGATACAAATGCATCAAATAAAACAAGTTTATTTAAAATAATTTATCAGTATTAGAGTGTCTGGGCACTCTAAACTTCAATTATTTCCAAGGAAAATAAAGTAACGTTCATTAAGCACTAACACATGCCAACCACTTTATACCTGTAACCTCTATTTTATAGTTTCTGATCCTTCTAGATAACATGGAATATCTTTTCTCCTGAAACAACCCTGACAGTTATTTCTAGGGGTTCTTAGGGGGTGCCTCATGTGTTAATGGGGAAGTTCTACCTGCTCCCCCGTGATTCTGACCACTCCTTTTTTTCAGTTTCTTACTTTGCCTGCTTCAGGCCCTCTTCAGTGACATGACCCAAGCTGAGTGATGTCCTCTCCCCTTCACTGTGTGCATGGCCCACACCTGCTACTGACAACTGCTAATACTTCCCTGGTATATCATGGGAACTGACTGTCCAGTGCTCTGCCAATGCCCTCACTTGTCATTTACTGAATCCTTGAGAGTCCATGGAGTACCAGTTTCCCTGATTTCGTCTGGTCTGGGCGGCAGAGTGGAGAAGGCCTGGCTCAGTGCCAGTTTGACTTGTACCTCATTTTATCACCTGGACCACCATGACTTGCATACCCTTTCCTGTGTTTCTCTTATAAGCTTAGTAAAAACAAACTTTCTATTTCTTATACACACCTCCTCCCATCCTTGAATCTGGTTCTTGGAATTAGTCATGAAGATGGGAACCTTGATATCCTGCCAAGGTACCTCTCATCCAGTGTGAGAACCGTGTGCCAAAATGCTCCCCTCTTTTCCTAGACATCCCAATCTGTCTGTGAGTTCCAAAATTAGCCTCTTTTATCCAGGACCTATATTTCACTTTTAATACATTTTATCATGTTATTACTACTTTAAAAATTAGAAAGCTGAATAAAGAGGAGAGTTACTCTATTTGTCTGAAGTCAGTCACACTGAGAGTAATGAAGTCAGGGTTCCACCTGAGGTCCCTCTGATTCCAGAGATTGGTTATCTCACAACTATACCTCATGGGCTGCAAGAGATGCAAAAATGAAAAAAACAAGGTCCCCTTTCCTTAAGGAATTCACAGTCGAGAAGCAGAGTCTACAATCTGTAGATTGGCTCATTTGTAAATGTTGACAATGGCCACTGGTTGATGGGATTAGCAATGGGACAATGGGAATTTCAGAGGTTCTGGTCCTGTGGAGCACTTTTGCTCTGGGCGAGCTTGTTGCTGCCCAATTTGGTGCCTAAATTGGGATGTGCATTAGAATCTCCTGTTACAAATACTATTCCCAGAACCTTATCTCAGACCTATCAAATCAGAATTTCTGGGTGTGGGGCTCAGGAATCTTTAATAGACTGCTCAGGTGAGTCTTATGCCACCAACCCACATTGCTCTGAAAATGGATATTTGGGACTCACCTTCTTAGAAACTGTTGCAGAGGAATTTGCTTTAGAGACCACTGACTTCTTGGAGGAGATAGAGAAGGAACTAAAGCAAAGGAGACGAGAGCCAGCAGTTGAGAGAAGGAGTCAAGGGAATAGGCTTAGAAACTCGAGCTACGTGATGAAATATTAGACTCCATTATGAAACACCTGCACAGAAAGGCAGATGGGAGAGACTGAGGTTCTTCCCGGACCTCTTAGCAGCATCTGCTGGTAGCTCTGGCACCAGGGACTTATAAAGAAAAAGCAGCAGATGGTTTTTGTGCAGAAAATTTCAACTTTCAACAATAGGCTGGGCTGGTTTTTTTTTTTTTTTAGGCTAGGCAAGTAAAGCAGTGGGAGTGGAGAAGGAACAAAGAAATCTGTAAGTGGTTGTGATCTATTAGTTGTAAACACCACTGCACTCGGACCAGCCTAGGCTGGGATGTTTTAAATGATATAAATTAGCAACCAAACAGGCAAGCATTCAGTGCTTCTACGTTTGCATGTAAGTTCAGCAAGCCATCCTGCTTTAGACTGCCTCCTGCAGCTGAATTCAGGGTGAGTAGTTGGGGAGACTGGGCTGTCGCTGCCTAGTAGAAATGGTCTGCTTTCTGATCATCTGCCTGCAGGGCACCTGGGGAAGGCTGCTTTCATCTTGCTGTGTGTGTCTCTCTCATCTCAGTGTGTAATACAGTTCTCTAAGGGACCAGTAATCATCGTCCCAAGTGGTTTATTGCTCAGAAACATAGATTTCTGTCAGATGCATCAACCTAACCAAGAGATTGTTTAGAGACTATTTTGGGGACAGAATGCACAACTTGGCTGCCAGATTAAGGGTCCAGCTAATGTGAATTTAGTATTTCTTGATTCCTTCAAGAATTTTTTTTTCTGGGACTTAAGCATGGGAGTAGGGCGAGCTGGGCTGGCATGACGATTTTTCTATCTGGGCTGTAGGAGGAAGTGCCCATTATGACTGAAGGAAAGCAACAGGTTCCTAAAGAGAATAGTATTTTCGTTTGTTGATTAGTAATTTTATCTGCCACAGGTGATCTTTTGTTCTTTCATTCTTTGTTTTCTGCCTCCTTGGGTTGGTGCCCTGCCAGTTCTTGACATTCCTTTCTTGTAATAGGTCACCATCTCCCAGTGGCATAGACTTGATCTCCTTCACTGTGCGAGCCTGGGGGTCTGGGACCTCCAGCCTCAACAACACGGCTTTCATGTTCAGCCCTTAATAGGCTGTTTCCATACTGCTGAGAGCTCCCTCCCCAACCACTTCCAGGCTAATCCTTTGGGAGGCAGCAGCTTGAGGCTGTTTTTGATTCAGTTTGTTACTTACATAGACAGCGAAGGCAAGAGAAGCTAAAAACATCAGCCCTCTGGGTTCTTGTGCCACATACCAAAAGGATGACACTAAAACAAAAGGGGCAAGATGACTTCAACACCAGTTGTGGAACACCCCGTTGCTAAAAGAACCAAGTCTACACTGCAGCTAAACGGCCATATAGCTGCAACTCTGCCCTAAGGAGGCGTGTGTGGTGAATTGTAAAGCTCTGTGTTTCTCTAGAACCTGGGAGGTCTGTAAGAAAACTTCTTCGTGGAAGCCCCTCACAAGATACAGATGGAGAAAACAACCTTGTGAAGCCTCTTCTGAAGATTGCCTACCTTGCCATCCTCCTAGAAGGATCGCAGGGCATTCCACCCAGATTTAGGTCATA
>VBSM01003204.1:22303963-22320021 GCA_008086735.1 Cheirogaleus medius
AAAGCTCAATTTACTCAAAACCACACAACTAAGATTTACTAGTGTTATATCGGATAAGACAGGAGACTGTGGTGTCAGATATAGCTCGAATTCCCGTTTCTGCTATCAACTATTTATGAGATTTGGAGCATGTAACTTAACCCATTTCCTCATCTGTAAAATGAGAACAATGGGTACTCTCTGCATGTCTCTCTCTTCCTCCTCCGAAAGTTAACTTGGCCAGACGTAATGTAAGTTT
This sequence comes from Cheirogaleus medius, assembly GCA_008086735.1. Classification (NCBI taxonomy): domain Eukaryota; kingdom Metazoa; phylum Chordata; class Mammalia; order Primates; family Cheirogaleidae; genus Cheirogaleus; species Cheirogaleus medius. The sequence goes on from VBSM01003204.1 coordinate 22,304,202, forward strand.
TGTCTTGACCTTTCCTTGGAATTTAAGTCTCTAACTCATAGTCTTCTCTGCAGGGCAGGAAGCACCACTTGGTCCCCTTGCCAGTTGCCAATGTTCCAGCTGACAGCCACACCGGCAAGTGCTCTTGCAGATGATCCAGTGCACATCCGAGTGACAGGCCTAGCCCCATTCCAGGTGGTGACCCTCAAGGCCTCGCTGAAGGATGAGAAGGGGAACCTGTTCCAGTCCAAAGCTTTCTACAGGGCCAATGAGGCTGGTGAGGTGGACCTGGAGCAGACTCCAGCACTTGGTGGCGACTATGTGGGGGTCCATCTGATGGGCCTCTTCTGGTCTCTGAAGCCTGAGAAGGCTTTCCAGAGGCTACTCAAGCAGGATGTGATGAACAGCCCCTTTTGGGTCACTCTGGACCTATATGATTCCATTTGCTTCCATGATTCACCTACAATTCAACCAAGGGCCAGCCAGATGGTGCAACGCTGGTTCTCGGGCCCTGGGGTACAGAGGAAGCAGATCCGAGAAGGTCGAGTGCGAGGAGCCCTTTTTCTTCCTCCAGGTGAGAGTAATTTTTCATAATGCAGAAAACATTGTTAATGGAAATAAAAAAAATGGCATCAAATTATTGAAGAACCAGCATTTCCCATGTTTAAAAACTGATATGCTAGTGTGTGTGTGTGAAGATGGAATTAATTTTGCTTGGCTTATACTTTCACTGCTATCTAATTGACCCTCTTTTCACTCTTTCTGATCCCATTCTCTTCCCTCTTTGTGCTCTCAGGGGAAGGCCCTTTCCCAGGAGTCATTGATTTGTTTGGGGGCTTTGGGAATCTAAAAGAATTTCGGGCCAGTCTTTTGGCGACCCGTGGCTTTGCAGTGCTGGCATTAGCATATGTTGCCTATGAAGACCTGCCTGACAAACTGCTGGAGGTGGACTTGGAATATTTTGAGGAAGCTGCCAATTTGCTACTAGCTCACCCCAAGGTATTTAAAATAGTTTTCATTTCTACCTTGCAACTTTACAGAAAAAAAAAATCACAAATGTCTTCTCTGCCTATTTCACCAAACTTGGGCATATCACAGCTGACAGTTAAATGGGAATGGTAATATCTGCTTTGCAGAATTGTTGAGTTGATTTCTGATCAGTTTGGTGCTTACTGTCACATACAAGATGATAAATGGTGGACATATTATGATATTTTCAGTGGAAAAAAGCCAAGACACCTTGCATTTGAAATGCTTGTAATTTACTCATACGTGGCTCATTGATGTTTTATCAGCCACTGATTTCAAATCATGAATTCTCTGGCTTGATGTGTTTTCCAACTTTAGTGGTTATCTCTGCAGGGGGAATGCTAGAGTAAATCACACCAAAGAGTCCTGAGATTAAGAACGATGTAGAAGTTCAGAACTAGACCTGGGGCATAAGACTGTAGCAGGATTATCAGCAAAACTGACTTGGCTGCATCATCTGATTAGCCGAATTAGCTCTTTAGTTATTCATAGTTTCAGAGCTGGAGACAGAGCTACACCTAAAGCAAGTGTCCAGTGTTTAATGTCAGGAGCCAGGCTAGAGAAAGGAATCTGAAAAGGAAGGATGATTTTAGAACTCTTTGTCAAGTATCATTTCACTATTGAAAGTGTGATCCATGGACCAATGGCCTCAGCATCACCTGGGAGCTATTAGATATGCAGAATCTCATTTCCCAGCCCGAATCAGTATCTGCATGTTAACAAGATCCCCAAGTGATTCTTATGCACATTAAAGTTTGAAAAGTAGAATAGTACATCTTAAGCCCAGCTTTTTCTAAGAATTAAATATCAGTTATGATTTAGTTCTCTTGAGGAGGTCCCGAAGTACTGACATTTGTGTTAATGACTAAAAAGAGAAAGATAGGAATAAATACCACACGATCAAGTGTCAGAATTGATATTCTATGAAGTTAAAACATTGACTGCCACACTGTAAAAAAATTTTTTCCCTGGGGCCCTAGTGTTTTATTAAGAAAATAGAATAAAAACTTTGAAAAACAAAACAATCCTTTCTAATTTAATGAAAAATTTGTTATTTTTTATTGTTTTCTCTGCATGAGTTATGTGCAACTTGAAAAATAGTTCATAAGGGTAAAGGTAAAAAGATGTGTGAGTTACATATGCTTCATGAGGCCCTGGGCTCAAAACTAGCATGAGTTAAATATAACTCACATGGCAATTGATGTGTTAAACCATATTATTGTTTTGCAGGTCAAAAATGTTCAAATATCACCTAGCATTATGAATCAACCTAACAATGGTAAAGCAATAATATCAGATAATATTTATTGATTGACTTTATTAGATTTCATCCTAAATACTGTATATGCACTATTCCATTTAACACTCATAGCCTTATGAAGTAAGTACCTTCAATGTCATTCTCATTTTTTAGATGAGAAGGGATATTTAGATTAAGTTATATTGCAAAACTACCTAGCCGGTAAGTAACAGAGCCAGTCTGATAATGTCTTTGCTCTAAATCATTAAATTATCTTGACTCCCCAATGTGTATTATTCTTTCCCACCCCAACCCTAGAGAGCCTTGACTCTTCTCGAGGAGAGATAGGATAATGTTTCCTGTTAGAGCATCATCAACATCTTCATCTTTAGGGTGGATAAAACATATGTGTGATTTTTCTAAGCCTATCTGGATCTTTTTAAAGAATCATCTAAAAGGAATTAAATTCCAGATAAAATGTTTTCAAGTTAATTTTTTTTTATTTCAAATTTAACTCTTTGTGACATTGTCTGAGGAAGAAAGTCACTTGTAAAAATTCAATTTGGATTTAGATTCATCAGATGGGCTTCAAAATCCACCTCTGCCCCTTCACACTGTTGTGACCTTGGTCAAGTCTTTGAGACTTCCTGAGTCTCAGTTTTACCATTGGAAGAACTGAGATAATATGTGTGAATCACTTACCTAGGGTCCGGCATACAGTAAACTCTCAATAAATCCACCTTGTCATTTTTGCCCATCTGGTTTATCTTCTCTCTCTTTCCCCAAGTCTTCAACCAATCGAAAATACTGTTTTAGCATACTGATCAATTTCCTGTTTCCATTTACAGCCTTCACTCCCTCATCCATCCCTCATATGGATGGTTCCAAACCTATCTCATTGGATTTCCCTGGGGGACATTTTACAGTATCAGATTCTTGCATCCACTCAGACCTATCAGAGGAGACATTAAAAAAATTGGATCTCACAAAGCTCTAATTTTAAAACTTTTTCCAGGTAATTCTGATGACAGAAAGGTGCAGGGGTTACTATTGTGAGCAAAATAAACAAACTAGGTCTTTTTGTACTTGCTGTTGTCTTCCCAGAGTCCCCTTCTTTCCTCCGTCATCTCTTAGACTTTTCCCTCCCCTGGACTCCCTCAGTTTACCAGGGAATTAATGATCCCTTCTACAACCTACTACCTTTTCCTACAGGGCTGGGTACTATAATTCAATTATTTATTGAATCCAAATCTTCCATCTTTATATTCCCAGTGCTTTCAGGATTAGCCCTTGAATTTATGAAGTTAATACATGGGCAAAACCTTTGTAGCTATAAAATGCTATTTAAATGTGAATTACACTTACATAATATTTGAGAGAACCAGAGAAACGTCTTTTTCTGGCTAGAAACAAGAATTTGATTCTTCAGACAGCTTACCTGTCTCAGGTGCATTAGACTTTGCATTTATAGAACTTTACCTTTGATGAGGAGCATGTTTTTTTCTATTTTTTCCACTTCATCCTCATAACAACCTTGCAAAGTAGGTAAAATCACCTCCACAAAACAATAAAGCTTAGAGAGGGTAAGTAAGTAAGGTTCTCTGTCACGGAAACTTAGGTAAACCTGAGTACCAGGAGGACTCGACATCATGCTGGTTTATTGGCATAGGTGGGACAGTTCTTTCTCAGAGTATGACATATAATGGGTTTCCCTTTGTTCTGTGCTTCAGATCCAAAAGCCAGGAATTGGAGTGATCTCCTTGTCTAAGGGTGCAGAGGTCGCGCTGGCCATGGCCTGTTACCTGAAGCAAGTGGTAGCCACCATCTGCATTAACGGGTTCAACGCCGTCTCTAATGTTCCGCTCAGGTACAGGGATCTGGTTGTGACACCCATCCGCTCAGGTGGGGAGCGCATGCAGGTGCACATCTCTGGAGCTGTGTGCTATCGCCACTGTCACGGAGATCCCCAGGATGAGCTGAATCGGCAGAGTGTGCTTCCTGTTGAGAATGCCCAGGGCTGGATCCTTTTCATCGTTGGAGAAGATGACGAATGCATCAATAGCAAAGCGTATGCTGAGCAGGCCATGGACCAGCTGCAGAGCCATGGCAGAAGCTGCGGGAGGATTCTAGTGTACCCAGGCGCGGGCCACCTCATAGAGCCACCCTACGCTCCTTTGTGCTTCGCGTCCTATGTCCCGGGCTTTTCCTGGCCCTTCCTCTGGGGAGGGGTCCCTGCTGCCCACGCGGCAGCCCAGGAGCACGCCTGGGGAGAAATCCAGAAATTCTTCAGGCAACATCTCATTCAGACCAGAAGCAACCTCTGAGCAACAGCTGAGTGATGATGGGGGTTGTGGGGGAGAAGAGACGGGAGTTGGGGCATTACTAGGATATGGCAAGGAAGAGGTGGGGAGAGGGTCTCCCCCTGGCTTCGCTACATTCACAGTCATCTTGAATCAGTTGGAAGTCAGACTGAAGGAAAGGGCCGGGGCACACTTGCATCTGAATGAAGTATTTCTGAAAAATCTGTGCTTCAGGTTTTTGTAAATGGAATCTTAGTTTATGCATACTAAGGTAGGGTACATTGCCATTTCAAAATCATGAAGTCTTGGAAATCGAATAATCTTTTATAACTCAGTTAGAAATATTTTGGATCCAGGCCTTGCCCATCTAGATGAATTCCCTAGAACTCTAAGTTACTTGCAAAAGTACATCTTCTGTTTAAATCATTTTGAGTTGGGTTTCTGATACTTGATATGAAAGTTCTAATACTACTATTGAGTGTAATGTTTGCTGTAGATTTCCAGTACGCACTTAAAAAAAACTTCTTTTTTGCAGGAATAGCGATACTTCTCTTTCTTTCTTTCTTTCCCCCTCTCACTCTCTCCCTCTATATGTTACCATTTTAATCAGGAATAGGATTGAATTTAATCAAATGCTTTTTTGATATTTATTAAAATTAAATCAGTTAATAATTCTAAAGCTGTTAGAACAGCGCCTGGCACATAGCAATTACTGTATCAGAGTTAGCCATTATTATTTTCATAATACTTTTCCTCTTGAATGTGGTGAATTACATTCATTAATAGACTAATTTTGGTTATTTATCTAATTTTGATTGATGAATTTCTCATATTGATTAATTTGTGTTTTCTTTTAGAGCCAATCTAGTCATATTTTCTCAGAATTTCACTATGTTTTCTAGAACACATTTTTCTCTTATAATTTTTCACATAGCCCCTGTTGTTTATATGCATATTTTTTCTTTTTCCTCTCAGTCTGACTTGCTAAATATTTGTCTGTTTTTTCCAGGGACAGCTTTTGGTTTATTTATTGGTCAGACCTATTTTTTTACTGATGCATTAATTTCTGATTTTTAAAAATAAATTAATTTCTGCTGCCATTTTTGTATTTTTCTGGCTTTGTGATATGTAGTGCTCTCATTTTGTTAATTTCTAAATAGTTTCTGATTTACTTTTTGTTCCTCTTAAACCCAAGAGTATTTTTCAAAAGTACAAGTTATCATCCAGTAGATAATCTGCCTTTATAAGGTGCAGGAGGAGGGAATGTCACTTTGCCATGGAGAAAACAGGTTATCACCACCTGAAGCCACTGCTTAAATTTAGCATCTGTAAAAAAGGTCAATTTGACATAATGTGCTTCACGACGGGATGTAATGTGAAGTGCCCAGCAGTACTTAGAACTATTCCTAACAACCCTGTTGAATCTAATGAAGCCTTTAATAGTTAATTGATATATACTGTTCCTGGAGAACAGGTAATACAAGTTAACAAATCCAGATTATGTTTCATTCTATGGTACAACTGCCTTGTTTTTTCAAGTGAATTGCATGAGAAAAAGAAAAGCTGGAGTATGCTGGGGCAATGAACTTCAGAATTATTAAGTTTATATGATGGGTATAATAATGTTTGTTATAATATTCTCTCTATTTTGTGTGCCTGAAATTTTTCATAGTAAAAAGCTAAAGAAAAGATACATAATCAGAGTATCTATCTTTGTGCCCCAGAAGACAAGAACGTTAGCGTGCACTGCATCTTTTTCTTCATGGAATTCACCATTAATTTCAATTTATTAATTTTTTTACAATAAATAGTAATTTAATCATAACTATGCTTTAACAGTTTCTTTGCTACTTCCTATTTCTACAGCCCATTTAAAAAAATTTCTTGGCTTTATCTTCCATTTTGCCATTTTTCCAAAGTGCAAGCTCACATAATTCATTTAAAAGATTCATATTCCTTTGAATCTTAGCACATCTGAAAATGTCTATATTTTGCTCTAACTCCTCAATTATAATTTTTCTAGATATAGGATTTGATATTAACAATTATTTCTCTCAGCACTTTGGTTTTCTTTTTCAGCATCCATTGTTCCCAGTGAAATCTGATTCTCATTACTTTGGGGAATTTTCTCTCTCTCTCTCTCTCTCTCTCTCTCTCTCTCTCCTTTTTACAATTTTTTCTTTGTTGTGAAATTTCATCAAGATATGACTAATGGCAGGTTTATTATTATTTTTTTATTTTGCTTGGCACTGTATGTGCCATTTCAAACTAAAAACTTATCTCGATGCTATGGTTAGAATGTGTCCCCTCCCGAATTCAGGTGTTGAAACTCAGTGGCCAATGTGGTAGTATTTATTAACAGGTGAGACCTTTAAGAGGTGATTAGGCCATGAAGGTTTCTACCTCATTAATGGAGTAGGGTCCTTATAAAAGAGGCTTCAGTCTGCTTTCAGCTTTCTTGAGCTTCAGTCCCTTCTGCTGTGAGAGGACACGGTGTTCCTCCAGTACAACGTAATAAGGCGCCATTTCGAAAGCAGAGAGAGCAGCCCTCACCGGCATTGAACCTGCTGGCACCTTGATCTTTGACTTCCAGCCTACAGAACTGTGAGAAAAAATTTTCTGTATTTTATAAATTACCCTGTCTCAGGTATTCTCTTACAACAGCACAAATGTAATCAGTCTATCTTCAGCTTTAGGATATTTGCTTCTATTAATTATGTGACCACTTCACCCTTTCCAGTTTTTCTGTCCCTTCCTCTGGAACTCCAAAAAAAAGGATATTGGAACTTCTGGATGTATTCTCCATGAATATTGAATTTTTCTCAGACTTTTACTTTTTTTGCCCTTCCTTTCCTGTATTCTTGGAGAATTCTACAGTTTTCGTTCAACCCGCTGATTTGTTCTTCAGCTGTGTCAAATCTGCTGTTTAGCTTATTTCTTGGGTTTTATTTTGATCATTATTTTTAATTTCAATTATCTCTAATTGGATCTGTTCCTTAAAGCCTATTCTCACTTTATAGATAGGTCTGTATTTCCTATTCCTCCTTTCACCTGTGGCTTTCACAAACACACTCAAGTTCTGTGCAGGGTATTGTCATTGTATTTATTTATTTATATTTGTTTCAGTTACACCAAACTAAAATTTTTTAAAATTTTTAATTATTTTGGGTATGTAATAGTTGTATATCTTTATGGGGTACATGTGATATTTTGACACAGGCATACAGTGTCAACTAATCAAATCAGGGTAATTGTGGTATCTATTACCTCAGGCATTTATCATTTCTTTGTGTTAGAAATATTCCAATTCCATTCTTTTAGTTATTTTAAAGTATACCCTAACTTATTGTTGATTATAGTCACTTTGTTGTGCTATCAAATATTGTTCATTCTAACTAACTATATTTTTGTACCCATTAACCATCTGCACTTTATCCCTGCCCCTTCTACGCTTCAAAGCCTCTGGTAATATCATTCTAACTCTGTCTCCATGAGATCAATTGTTTTTAATATTTAACTCCCACATATGAGTGAGAACATGTGAGATTTGTCTTTCTCTGCTTGGCTTATTTCACTTAACATAATGTTCTCCAGTTCCAGCCATGTTGTTGCAAATGGTGGGATTTCATTCTTTCTTTGTGGCTATATAATATTCCACTGTGTATATGTACCACAATTTCTTTATCCATTCATCCATTGATGGACACTTAGGTTCATTCCAAATTTTGGCTATTGTGAATAGTACTGCAATAAACATTGGAGTGCAGGTATCTTTTTGATATACTGAATTCCCATCCTTTGGAAATATACCCAGCCCTGGGTTTGCTGGGTCATATGGTAGTTCTATTTTTCATTTTTTGAGGAACCTCTATACTGTTCTCCATAGTGGTTGCACTAATTGACATTTTCATCAATGGTGTATGATGATTTCCCTTTCTCCACATCCTCACCAGTATTTTTTCTTGCCTATTTGATAAAAGCCATTTTAACTGGGGTGAGATGATATCTCATTGTAGTTTTTTTATTTTTTTTTCTTTATTTTTTCCAGCATATTATGGGGGTACAAATGTTAAGGTTATGTATATTTCCTTTACCCCTATTGTAGTTTTGATTTACATTTCTCTGATTAATGATGAGCAATTTTCATATATCTGTTGGCCATTTGTATGTCTTCTTTTGAGTATTCAGATCCTTTGTCCATTTTTAATTGGATTATTTGATTTTTTTTCTATTGAGCTGTTGGAGCTCTTTTTATACCCTAGTTATTAGTCCCTTGTCAAATGAGTAGTTTGCATATATTTTCTCACTTTCTATGGGTTGTCATTTTACTTTGTTGAATGTTTTCTTTGCTGTATGGAGGTTTTTAGCTTGATGTGATCCCATTTGTCCAATTTTACTTTGGTTCTGTGTACTTTGGGGGTATTTATTAAGAAATCCTTGCCCAGACCAATGTCCTGAAGCATTTCCCCAGTGTTTTCTTTCAATAGTTTCATAGTTTCAGGTCTTAGATCTAAGTCTTCAGTGCATTTTGGTTTCATTTTTGTATATGGTGAGAGATAAGGATTTAGTTTTATTCTTCCACATAAGGATATCCGGTTTTCCCAGACCATTTATTGAAGAGACTGTCCTTTTCCCACTGTATGTTCTTGGAGACTTTGTCAAAGATAAGTTCACTATAGATACGTGGATTGATCTCTGCGTTCTCTATTCTGTTCCAGTGGTCTGTGTGTCTATATTTATGCCAGTATCATGCTGTTTTAGCTACGACAGCTCTGTAGTATAGTTTGAATTCAGGTAGTGTGATTCCCTCAATTTCTTTTTGCTAAGGATGGCTTTGGTTATTCTGGGTCTTTCTGTTCCATATAAATTTTAGGATTTTTTTTTTTAGTTCTGTGAAGAATGTCATTGGTATTTTGATGGGGATTGCATTGAATCTGTAGATTGCCTTGGGTAGTACGGACATTTTAAAAATACTGATTCTTCCAATCGAGGAGCATGGAATATCTTTAATTTTTTTGTGTCCTCTTCAATTTCTTTCCTCATGTTTTATAGTTTTCATTGTACAGATCTTTTGCTTCTTTGGTTAAGTTTATTCCTAGGAATATGATTTTATTTGTAGCTATTGTAAATGGGATTATTTTCTTGATTTCTTTTTCAGATTGTTTACTGTTGATATAAAAATGCCACTGATTATTTTATTTTATTTTTTCTACTTTTTTTCCAGAATATTACAGGTGTACAAATGTTTAGGTTACATATATTGCCTTTGCCCCACCCAAGTCAGAGTTTCAAGTTTGTCCCACAGATGTTTTGCTCTGCACCCATTAAGTGTGAATATAGCTATCCCCACCTCCTCCACCAGCTGCCCAATACCCAGTGAATGTTACTATTATATGTACACATAAGTGTTGATGAGTTAATTCCAATTTGATAGTGAGTACATGTGATGCTTGTTTTTCCATTCTTGTGATATTTCACTTAGTAGAATAGCTTTCAACTCAAACAAGGATAATACAAAAGGTACTAGATCACCATTGTTTTTGTAGCTGAGTAGAACTCCATGGTATACATATACCACATTTTATTAATCTACTCATATATTGAGGGGTACTTGGGTTGTTTCCACATTTTTGTAATTGTGAATTGTGATGCTATAAATATTCGAGTGCAGATGTCTTTTATATAGAATGTCTTTTGTTCTTTTAGGTAGATGCCCAGTAATGGGATTGCTGGATCAAATGGTAGTTCTACTTGTAGCTCTTTGAATTATCTCCATATTACTTTTCACAGAGGTTGTACTGGTTTGCAGTCCCACCAGCAGTGTACAAGTGTTGTGCATCCATGCCAACATTTGTTTTGGGTCTTTTTGCTAAAATCCATTCTCACTGGAGATAAGTGATATCTCTTTGTGGTTTTGATTGGCATTTCTCCGATGATTAGAGGTGTTGAGCATTTTTTTGTATGTTTGTTGGCCATTAGTCTCTGTCTTTTGAAAAGTTTCTGTTCATGTCCTTTGCCCACTTTTTGATAGGGTTGTTTGATTTTTTTTTTTTTTTTGCTGATTTTCCTGAGTTCCACATAGATTCTAGCCATCAGCTTTTTATCAGATGTGTAACATGCAAATATTTTCTCCCATTCTATAGGTTTTCTGTTTGCTCTTGTGATAGTTTTCTTGGCTGTGCAGAAGCCTTTTAATTTGATCAGGACCCATTTATTTATTTTTGTTGTCACTGTGATTGCCTTTGGGGTTTTCTTCATAAATTCTTTGCCTAGGCCAATGTCTATAAGAGTCTTTCCAACATTGTCTTCTAAAATTCTTATAGTTTCATGCTTTAGGTTTGTCTGTTATCCACTGTTTAGTTGATATTTGTGAGAGGTGAAAGGAACAGATCCTGTTTCAGTCTTCTCCATGTGGCTATCCAGTTTTCCCAGCACCATTTATTGAATAAGGATTCTTTTCTACAGTGTATGTTTCTGTCTGCTTTGTCAAAGACTAGATGGGTACATAAGCATGGTTTTATATCTGGGTTCTCAGTTCTGTTCCATTGGTCTATGCCTCTATTCTTATACAGGTACCATGCTGTTTTAGTTAGTATAGCCCTATAGGATAGCTTAAAGTCTGGTAAGTTGATGCTTCCCCATTTGTTCTTTTTGCTTAAGATTACTTTTGCTATACGGGGTCTTCTGTGGTTCCATAGGAAGCGTAGAATTATTTTTTCTAGATCTGTGAAAAATGATGTTGGTATTTTAATAGGGATTGCATTGAATCAGTATAACACTTTGGATAGTGTAGACATTTTAACAAAGTTGATTCTGCTAACCAATGAGCGCAGTATGGTTTTCCACCTGTTTATGTCCTCTGCTATTTCCTTTATCAGGGTTTCATAGTTTTCCCTGTAGAGGTCTTTTACCTCCTTAGTTAAAGGTATTCCCAGGTATTTTATTTTCTTTATTGCTATTTATTGTGAAAGGGTATTGAGTCTTTGAGTGGGTTCTCAGTTTGACTATTGTTGGCATATAGGAATGCTACTGATTTCTGCATGTTGATTTTGTAACCTGAGACTTTGCTGAATTTGTATATCAATTCCAGTAGTCTCGTGGCAGAATTTTGGGGGTTTTCTGGATATAAGATCATATTGTCAGCAAAGAGCAATAGTTTGACCTCTTCTGCCCCCATTTGGATGCCCTTGATTTCCTTCTCTTGTCTGATTGCTCTGACTAGGACTTCCAGCACTATGTTAAATAGAAGTGGTGATAGAGGGCAACCTTGTCTGGTTCCAGTTCTGAGCTTGAATACTTTCAATTTTTCCCCGTTCAGTATGATGTTGGCTGTGGGTTTGTCATATAAGGCTTGTATCATTTTTAGGTAAGTCCCGTCTGTGCCTATTTTCTTAAGCGTTCTTATCATAAAAGGGTGCTGAATTTTGTCGAATGCTTTTTCAGAGTGAGAGACTCTGCCTGGTAATCCAGGAATTCTCCAGTATCTTACCCAGTTCTGCTTAGACGCTCTGATGCATTTCTCAGTTTGTCAGTTGAATTCTTAAGCTCCAGAATTTCTGCTTGATTTTTAAAAAAATATTTCAATCTTTTTTAAATTTGTCTGATAGGCTTTTGAATTAGTCTTCTGTGTTGTCTTAAAGTTCATTTAGCTTCTTCAGGACAACTATTTTGAATTCTTTGTCTGAAATTTACCTATCTTCATCATGCCAGGATTTTTTACTGGTACCTTATTTAGCTCATTTGGTGAGATCATGTTTCCCTGTATGTTCTTGATGCATGTTCATTGATGGGCATTGAAGAGTTAGGTATTTATTTTAATTTTCACAGTTTGGGTTTGTTTGAACCCTTCCTTCTTTAGAAGGCTTTCTAGATATTCAAAGGGGATTGAGTATTGTGATCTAAGTCTTTTGTCACTTCAGCTGTTTCAGCACTGGGGATGTCCCACACCTAGTGAGGCTATGACTCTGTGGACTCCTGGTGGTACTGCCTTGGTAGATTTGGGTAAGATACTGGAGAATTCCTGGATTCCCAGGCAGAGTCTCTCACTCTCTTCCCTCACTCTCTGTGCTGGGCTGCTGGAGTTAGGGGAGTGACATGGGCATTCTCTTGTGGCTACCAGAGCCAGATCACACCTGAAGGCAACCCAGTCTCACCCAATGCCAGTGGTGACTGTTGCCTGGCTATCTCTGATGTTTATTTAAAGACCAAGGCTCTTTAGTCAGCAGGTGGTGAATACTGCCAGAACTGGGTCCTTCCCTTTAGGGAAGAATGTTTCCTTCTTGTCCAAGAATGCTGTCCAGGAACTAAGGCCTGGACTCAGAGGCTTCAGGAGTCTGCTTGGTACTTAATTTTAGTATGGCTGAGCTGGAATCTCAGTTGCAAAACAAAATCCTCTGAACTCTTCCCTTTCTTTTCCCCAGTGGAATAAGATTCTCCCTGAGCTGCACTGGCTGGCATTGGGGGAGGGGTGACACAGGCCCCGGCTTGGCCACTGGCACTGGTGTCTCCCAGGGTCATGTGCACCCAAAGTCCACTGGCTGGAGTTGGGGGACGGGTGACACAGGCCCTGAGTTGGCTGCTGCCACTGTTGTCTCACTGGGTCCTGTGCACCCCATGCCCACTGGCTAGACACTAGCACCGCCACAGGGATTTCCCAAGGACTGCAGCATTTGTGGTTCAACTGCCTTATTAATTTAGTCCAGGCCCTAGGTTGATTTTTGCCAGCTGGTAGTGGGGCTGGCCTTAACCCAGGTTTTGGAGAAGAGAACTTCCCTCTGGCCAGGCTGGTTTAAATGCATTCTCTGTGGGCACCAGCAGAATTCTGTCCTGTGCTGTGTTACCCTGTGCCATGGTGACCCTGAGTTCCAACACAAAATCCCATAATCATTTGCTCTCCCTCCCCAGGCACACAGATTCTCTCTGCTGGCAAGCGTGGGGCGCGGTGGAGGCAGGGTGGTGTAGGCAACGCGAGATGTAATGCTAAAACCAAGTAGCATGATCACGCACCTGATTTTTGGTTCTTTTGAAGGTGCTTGCTTATGTGGATAGTTGTTGAATTTGGTGTTTGTGCAGAGGGACAATTGCAGGAGGTTTCTATTTGGCCATCTTGCTCTACCCCCGCTTTCATTGTATTTAAAAAAAAACAACAGGGTCCCCTTATTGGGATTAGGAAACTCTCTTAGCAACCCCCAGATCTTACTTTTCAGGGACATGATTTCAGCAAAATGAAACATATCTTTTTCCCTTTCTTCTTTGCAAGGCTCTTCTGAGATCTCAGCTCCCAACTCCACCATTTAATCTTGGCTTGATTATACCAAATAAACATAAATTGATTTTTTTTAAGTTGTCATGCTTTAATCCTTGAAATGGTGAATTAATTCACAATTGGTGACTATTTAGGAAATTAGCCCTAGATATGGACCTCACTGGGCCAAAGGCCCTGAACCAGAGAAAGCCTTACCAGACAATGGGCAGCTGCGATGGAGTTGCACCTGCTGCCTTCCACTTAAACCCATGGCTTCTGAAGAACAGAAGAAACAGCAGAATGAGAAAACACCTGACTGCATGATCAGTACTAAAGGCAGAAACTGTTGGCTATAAAGTCGGGGAATGAGAAGAAGCCATAAATATTTTGTACAGAATTACATGTAATGAGTCTACTTGACTTAGTAAGCCTGGTTTTACCCAATTCTAAAATGCTAAAGGACATCACTTAAAATTAGAAAAAAAAAATTTGCCTTATAGGGCAATTCACTGGAGAGATAACCTTATGTAACAACATGAAACATCATCCCAAGGGAGAAGTTGTTCTCTGTTCCAAAGAACTTGAGATCAGTAGATAGATGGAAGTTCCATTATGATTAATAGGGAGATGTAAACACATTTTTCCTTTAAAGAAAATGTCTTTGAGGAGAAAAGCATCACCCTCACCCTACCCTTCATTCTTCACATGGATTTATTTGGCTTCTTCAGAAGACCATATCCTTTTGTAGATGCAAACATACAGGATACCAAAAGGAACAAGCCAGGCTGAGGACAGAGGCACCAGCCTTGAGTGGTGCAAAGTTGATTTTATTTTTTCCTGGCAGAGTCATTTCTAGTGTGTATGGCATTACCGGGGTTCCCATGAGAAGCAGGACTAATAGGGGACCGATGGATTGGCTGGGGAGTAGATCCAAACTCGACTTCCCTTTTCAGCTTTTCCTCCATCACAAGGTTCCTATGAGTCAGGGGAATTAGATTTGGAAAAGTCTCCTCTAAGAAGAAAGTGTTACTGAAAGCTGTCGTCCCCCTGTGTTCAATGCAGCTTCAAACCCTGCTGAGTCAACCTCCCAGAGGTAGACTCTTCATAATTTTCCAGCCCACGTTCTCTTCATCATTACTGCCTCTACCCTACTTCAAGTCATAATCATGTTTTGCCCAACACAATAGCCTCTTAATCATGGTCTCACTTCTGTTCTTGATTCCCTTCAACCCATTCTACACACAGATGCAGCCCAGAACAACCCTTTAAAAATAAAAATCTAACTATGCCATTCTCCTGCTTATGGAGGGCTTCCTGTCACTTCAGGACAAATTCCAAAGTCCATAACAAGGCGTCCAAGGTCTCTGATGTTCTCTCCAACATTATCAAGTGTCCCTTTTCCATTCACTAACTGGCTGTCCTCCAGTTTTTCACATGTATAAAATTCTTTCCTGCCCCAGGGCCTTTGCATGTGCTGTTCCTCTTGGTCTCATATGCTTGTTCTTCTGCTTTATGTCTAGTCACCTCCTGATTCTAAATAGTCCAATATATATGCCACTTCTTTAGGTAAGGTAACTCTGCCCCCTCTAAATCAGGAATCCCTTCAAAGTGCTAATTATATATTAAATGTTTCATGGCTATTTTCCTTTTCTCCCTTTTGATTCTAAGCTCCATGAGGATAAGAAACAGGTTTATTTTGTTGCATATCCTCAGTTCTTCACATGACTTTTAGCCTATAATAGATGCTTATTAAAAACTTATAAGTGAATGTATCAATCAATCCTGGAAAATTCCGGATCAAAAATGAAGATGTGAGCAAGAGGTTTGGTGTTCATTACAAAATCCCCACAGTAGTACATAATAGTAGATGACACAGTGGTTCTAGCACACATTTTGAATTCAGCAGGGCAGAAATAGTATCACAGCCTTAACATAATCTGTTTAAAACAAACATGGGCAATCTGGTATTTGATGTGTCTGCCTTCAAGATATTCAACAACACCCTTGAGAGATTCTGCAAATAAAGGG
>VBSM01003204.1:22320121-22356007 GCA_008086735.1 Cheirogaleus medius
TTTTTTTTTTCTTTCTGTCAGGCCATGTTCTGGGCACGGAATCAAAGTCATAGATATCCACGGGGCTAACAGTCTCATACGGTTACTTACATGAGTATACGCTGTTAGCCTTTCTTTTGTTTCTTCCCAGTTCCTTCTCCGTGAGTCAGACTTTCTCAGGTGCCCCTGGGCTTTTCTTAACAAAGGAAGGAAAAGTTCACTGCAGAATTCATTCTCTGAGGCTACAGTGAGTGACCACTTATCCTATTTGGATAGAGGGCTTTGTCCTTGGCCAGAGGCCCATGTGGAGGGGTGCCTAGCATGAAGAAATGAAACTCAAATGGCAGACTTGAGAGAGCATCGCGAGGCCTGTGCAGTGTCGTGGGCTAACTAGGAGGCAGCACTAAGGTAGCGACGGCACAGTGGAAAGGAATCAGACTGGCTCAGGGATCCCAGGAGTGTGAGTTCAGAGATTCCCCTTGTTCCAAGTGTGCCAGGGCGGTGTCCTGTGGAGCACGGCTTAGTCACGCACCAACATTTCCCAAGTCCAAGGCCGGGAAAATGGAGTCTGTGGCCAGAGCTCTTGAAACACTACAGATAGATCCTTCCAGAATCAAAACTAGAAAGAAGAATAGAAGGGTAACCTGGCTCACTTTGTCTTATGTTCTTGGAAATGCTATTTGGTGGCTAGACATTTAAATGGCCTCTTACTGTAACACGAAATGGGTAAAGTAAAAGCAACTGAGCCTGTCAGCATTTTTTCAGCATGTCTTATTATGAAAAATGAAATAACACTAATCCCTTATGGCAAGCTCAGAGCTTGCAAATTGTTCCCTCTCGTGGTTTCCTTTTCCTCCAATACCATCCCCTGAATCATCTAAGTAGGTATATTACACTGAAAAACCCATGAAACGTTGTGGACTTGGTTCAAAAGCATCTTGATGGTAGTGGAAAGAGTGAAATTTGCAGTCAGGCAGACCTGGATTCTAATATTAGTGATGACATGTATAGTACTACTTTGGGATTTTCACAGCTCCCCTGGGCTCATTGTTTTGAGAACAACCAGATTATGTTTGTGAAAGTTCATAGCTTAGTATCTGGGATGAATACAGCCCCAAATATTCTCCAGTTCCTTGTTCCCCTCCCCAGCTTTAATCAGACATCATTCAGAAGATAAGACCAGAATGAAAAGGGAGATTAGGAGTTTTATCAGAGGTAACTTTTGTTCCTAAAAAAAACTCTGACTTCTTATTGACAACTCAGAGGTTGACTCTCTGGGTAGGTTGAAGATTAAGGATTGCTAGGCCCCCAGGATGGGCTTCTGAGTATCTTAATAATTTGAAGAATTATTTTATTTGCCTAAACACACACACACACACACACACACACACACACACACATATACACACACACATACACGATGACCTCTCAGTCATGCCCTTATTAGGGTTTATCTCAGCAGACCTGGGAACTGAAAAGTACAAACACTTGTTTTTGTTGAGGTCACTTCATCGTGACTCTTCATATAACCCTTGCCCAGTGGATAAAGCTTAAAAGAAAAGACATGAGCCAGAATACATTTTGTGATAACTTTTTCTTCTCTTTAGAAAAAAAAATATGTACAAAAAAATCTAAGAAGAGCCAATGTGGAAGTGTCGAGAAAACATTCTGATAGGTACAGACAAAGGAGCTCCTTCTCTCAAAGAAGTTACACATTAGTTATCACCATGCTAGAAAAATGAGATGCAGTTAAAATTCTAGAACAATTAAAAGCCACAAAGTGAAGCTGTTGCTCTGGGGCTCTATGCTGTAGATGTTCTGATTCCCTTTCTGTAAAATAATACTGTGCAAACTGTAAAATATTCATTTTCATATAAAGTCCATACAATATGATATACAAAACTGTTGAGTTGACAGGGAAGGCTGGTGATGGCTGTTTTTTGGAAAGGAGGCTGCAGTGTCGCCTGCCTGCCCAACGACATGACTCCATGAAGATCTTGGGTTATGAGGTGGGCGAGGCCATTCTCTAAGAATCATATAACCTCAATATCCCCCAAATCCGGGATTTTATGACAACTGTTTGTATAACAAGGTGGTTTCATTAATTTATTACTTTAACTTTGAGTGCAACAACCTGTTAAGAGATCAAAATACAAAATTCCTTTTGAAGATAAATTATTTTGCACAACTGATTTTGAGATTAATCATTAACCAGCATCGTCTTTCCTGCAACTCAAAAGTTTAACTTTCATTAAAATTCAAAAACTCTGGAAGAGGCAGCAACTGTGGTAATAAAAGTTTAAAGTGAATCATTATATTTATTTCTGTTTATAAAACTGAGAAAAGAAGGTTTGTGTACAAATATCACAAAACAACATCAACTATTGAATAAATGTGGTTCTTCAATGCACACTTGAATAAGAAGAGAGTTTTGTTGGTTTTAAAATTCTGGCATAAATATATTAAAGCTGACCAAAAAAAAAAAAATTAGGGCAAGCTACATCACTTCCTTATACAAAAAATGTACAAAACATTAGCTTCTAACTAGATAAACATAATATTTGTCCTCACAGTTTGACATTGGGTAACTGTGTATTTTGAAGTATCGAATTGGAAGGTGATTAAAAAAACAGCTTGTGGCATGTCAGTTGTTTCAGGTAACTTCGGTCATGGAGGCAGAGTGATTCTGCAGAACAAACAGAAGCAGATAAAATCTTAGAGCTGGATCGATTGGCATGCACACACTCCCTTGAATAGTCCCATTTTTCTTAGTCTCCTCGAGTTTGCACAGGCTGTTCCCTCTCCCCACTTTGCTCTTCTAAGGCCCCTCAAGTTCCATTACCTCTCCTGTTAAATCTCCCCTAGTTTGTCTTAAACCAAAATAGGATCATTTCTTCATCTAAACCTGTTCTCTATATAATTCTGTCTTATACTTAACTATTTTCTTTCTTTTTTTTTTTGAGACAGAGTCTCACTCTGTTGCCCGGGCTAGAGTGCCGTGGAGTCAGCCTAGCTCACAGCAACCTCAAACTCCTGGGCTCAAGCGATCCTTCTGCTTCAACCTCCCGAGTAGCTGGGACTACAAGCATGTGTCACGATGCCTGGCTATTTTTTTCTATATATTTTTAGTTGGCCAATTAATTTGTTTCTATTTTTAGTAGAGACAGGGTCTCACTCTTGCTCAGGCTGGTTTCGAGCTCCTGACCTTGAGCGATCCTCCTGCCTTGGCCTCCCCGAGTGCTAAGATTACAGGCGAGAGCTACTTCGCCCGGCCTTAGTTAACTATTTTCTAATATAAACAGTTAAGGATCTCAAAGTAACTGTAGCATTCCAAAAGGTTTTAGTGTAATGTTTTCAATACTGAACAGTTCCAATTTTTAAAAAGCTTATGACTTATCACTTGAGTCGTGAGTTATATAGAAATGAGTTTGATATTTTAAAATGTATAGGGTTTTCTTTTTTTCTTAGAGAATATAGTCTACGTAATACAGATCCATTAAAATTTCTGGACATTTGCTCCATGGTCTTGTACATGATCTATTTTTATAATGTTGCATGTGTTTTGAGGAGGATTCTATATAATGCACATTAGATCAACCTTAATAATATATATTCTTATTATTTTTGTTTGCTTATTACTTAGAGAAATGTGTTTAAAATCTCCTATAATTGAGGAGGCCTTATATTTTATTTGAACTTATTTTAAGTCCTTTTATTTGAAGTTAAAACTCAATGCTCTGGGTCCATGAAATTGGCAAATATTTTTTAAAAACTGTGGCTTTAATTATTATGGGTTTCTTGATTCCTGTTTGTTTTAGGACATTGGGGATTTACATTATATTCTCAAGCTCGGCTATTCCCCTTAGAAACTGAGTATTTTGTATTTTTCAAGATACTTTTGTCTGCTAACCTTGAAAACAGATTTGTGTATTTCTTTCCGTAAGGCAAAAAAATAACTTTCCTTTTACTTCTATGATATGATTTTCTCTTGTAATTTTTTTGGGGGGGGGTGGGTCAATACTTTGATCATTTATATAAGATTCCATCTATGACTAAGTAGTAAAGATAATGGAATTCAATATTCTAAGATAACTAGATGGGTGACTTTGGGCGGATTTCTTTAACTCTCCCTTCAAGTCTTGTTTTTTTCCTATTTATAATATGAAGTCTATAGTGTCACTAGTTCTGAATCAAGGGGCCATCAGAATCCTCTGGGAGTACCTTTTTTATTTTTATTTTTTCCCCATCCATACCTGCTGAATCAGAATCTCCTAGGGTGAGGGTCCAGGCATCTGTGGTCTTAGTACAGATTGGATTCTTCTTTTTTGTGTTAAAGGAAAAAAATCTTTTCTCCCAAGTGGAAGACATAGGGAGTCTCCATACCACATCCAGAATGAGTTAACACAATTGCTTCATTTCTAATTTTGCTTTTAGTTAATAGAAACTGACCGTGTCAACAAGAACACAATTGCTCAATGCTAAGTCTGATAGGTGAATTGTGGGCACTTGGGGCGTAGATCTTGGACAGCTCACAGTTGGTCCCTTTGGGATCACAATAACTCTGTAAGAACATAAAACAGTGCTTTGGAAACCTGACTGTTTTGTTTTATTTGAATTTTCTATAATTTACTTTTTGGTTTCTCTTTAGTACTTGGGAAAGATTTTAGAAAATGCACCCTGTCTCAATTAACTATACTAAGGGGAATCACAGAGGGCAGATATTAAAATTTGAGTTAGAGTTTTAGAGAGAGAGCACTGTGGCTCTGGGGGCTCCATGTGGCACAGGGAAAAGAATGTCTCAGGAGGAAGGAAAAGAGGGTGACTGTACCCTCCCCATCCAGTCTTCTCCTTACAGTATTTTGAATGGCGGGATAGATTTCATGTGTATGAATGTGAGCTCTGAAGAGAGGTTCTAATTGCTCAGATCCCAAAAGGTTCTCTTCCCAGGAAGATGATTCTATTCTAGAAATTACAAACAAGCAGTTTCTAATAGAAACTGGCTGTTGGAGTTGCACAGGAAAATCTTGCCCACAGGAGAAAACACAGGGAATATTTATTTTTGAAGAACTATAACTCAGATCAAACACACCAGCCCCTGTAACATATTTCAATATTCACTGCTGGGTGTTGTAGATTTCAAAAAGGTATGTTCCTTGAATAAAATCTCAGGCTGTGTGGTATGCTAGAATAGGCAGGGCCTTTAGAATTAGATGGGTCCATGTTTAATTCTGACTGGGTGACCTCGGGCATGTTACTTAAACTCCTGGCACCTTACTTTCTTCACCTGTAAAATGGGATAATACCAATTGCAGGATTATTGTGAGGATTAAATGAGATGGCTCTCAATAAATTCTAGTTCTCTTTTCTTGACCAACAAATAAAGGATTTATCTTTCCTAACTCTCCATGTGGAATCATTTCATACCCAAAGTAGATGCTTGGTTACTTGAATCTTTCCCAACTGTATGTACAGAGTAATTTGGGAGGCAACACTTCCTGTTCAGCTTCCTGTGGCTTCATTTTGACTAGCCTGAAGAAGCCTGCTCATCTTTTCTCATAAATCTCTACTTTCCATGGGGGTTCAAATAGTGACTGTGTTGCAATGTGAGGTTCTTGGTTCTGGCTAACGTTGCTAGTTCAGGTTTTTGGTTCTAGTGCGTGCATCCAACATTTATTTCGCACCTAGTGAATGCCAGGAAGTATGAAGACTAAGACATAGTTCATAGGGTACTGATCTCAAAGATCCCTAAGTCCTTGCAGGAGGCAGATAGGAGGGAACACTTGGTTCTAATGTGGGGACAATTATATGAGATGGGCCGTGAGGGTCATTTGGCCCAAGCCTGGTATTCAGGAAAGGCCTCCAACTGTATGCAAACGAGGTGGCAAAGCTATATTGATGGGTTTGAAAGAAGTTCAACTACTGCCTGTAGTAAACAACGAATTTATGTATACATGTATTTAAGAATCCTTCTTATGAATTTATGTATATTAAAGTCTCTATCTTATGAATAGCAGTTTTTAAAACCCTGGTTAGCACTTCATTTTTCAGTGTAAGTAGAATCCCCCAAAATATGGCCTGGATGTCTCTAGGCCTGACCAACTATCATCAGTCCTGAGGGTGAAGAGAGAAAGAAATCTGGGGAAGGCATTAGAGGTAATGCTTGAGCAGTGTTGGGTGGAAGGATGGGGTGCGAAGAGAGTGTTCTCTCATCAGCATATTCAGGGAACAGTATTGACAAGGACACAGAGATTGCGATATGTTTGTGGAACTCAGCAAATATTTTGTTTCCTTTTTAAACTTTCTTCAGCTCAGAGATAACCACTCTGATGTCACTTGGCACAGAAACATCATTAGGTAGGGAAGAAAAGCTAGAGAGATTCTATATCACCTTCATTAAAAGGTATCATTATTTAGCTAATCTATCATTCAACCTGCACCAATAGTCTGTATATTAATAAACCAGAAATATTTTCAATATTTTATTTCTCATTAGATCAAGTCAAAATGTTCACCTTAACCATATGTTAAGGGAAAACAAAAATACTTGGCACTGGGTTTAATGGAGAGCCCTAAATATTTTCCCTGGAATGGAGAGAGCTTTATCGTTTTGGGGTTTTTTTTCCCCCTGGTTCATTAATATTAGATTTCATTATGGGTGAAGACATAGGATAGTTGATCTCAGATGTCTAATAGTTAATAATCTTTAAATAGTGAAATATATTACCCTGATATGAAGTACATGATAATTCCAACATGCGGTGATTTGCTTTTCCTTTGCACTAACTATAAAAATGGCTTAGTAAGAAAATGCCAAATGCAAACAAGATTTCAAGATAAACAG
This sequence comes from Cheirogaleus medius, assembly GCA_008086735.1. Lineage (NCBI taxonomy): Eukaryota > Metazoa > Chordata > Mammalia > Primates > Cheirogaleidae > Cheirogaleus > Cheirogaleus medius. The sequence goes on from VBSM01003204.1 coordinate 22,326,942, forward strand.
ACTGTTACAAAAAAGAAACACTTAAGCAGGACTCAGCTACCTGAAAAAGGTGACAGGCTAATAAATTCTATTTTATTATTAGTTGTGCCCCTCTCTGTCTGCTTAAAGAACTCCTGCTTAAAAAACTCATCCCAGCTCTCTCTCTTGCTATGTGGCCTTGGGCAAGTAATTTAACACCACCATCTTCAGTATCTTATCTCTGTTTGTGAAATAGGAATTATAGTATCTATTCAATAAGGTGGCTGTTCAAATAATATACCTGTAAAGCACCTAGCAATTGTCCTAGGCAAAAGTAAGTATATAATACCATCTTTCCAGTTGGCAAGTCTTCTCTGTGGTTTTCCTTGCTTTCTCAGAGTAGATCTTTTCCTCATTTGCTTTCACACAGCACTTTGTGGAACTCTGATTCGGCATGTAGTGTTATGGTTACTCATTTATATCCGCCTTTCCTCCTCATCTGTGAATTCTTTAAGGACAGGGACTATAGCAAATATGTTTTGCACCCCTGGCATGATGCAAGGTTCTGTTGCAGAACATTGGATCAGGAAATAATGTCGTATTGATTTTGTCATCAGAACAGGTCCAAAAGGACATTTAGTTTAGAAGCCTTTTCAATGTGCCTCTAGCTTATGTCAGTGGATATAGCAAAACTTTTTCTTTTCAAATGTCCCAATTACTAAGTTAAATTGGCCTTACATGTGATTAGTCCAAATTTCATAAATGTGGCATTATATCAGAGGCCAAAGTATCCTAAAGCAGGTGAGGTTTAAGTTAGACATTACTAAGAACTTCCTGAGGATTCATGCTTGCCAACCCCAGAGTAAAGACAGAACTAATTGAGGGAAACAGTGAAGACTCCTTTCTTGAGGGCCTTTACAATGAATGAATCAGATTTTTGTGGTAAGTTCGGTGATGTCAGTGGATGGATTGACCTCCCAAGGTTATGGGTTTGAGCCTGTGGGTGGGTTAGGTTTGCTAAAACTGCTTTACTATACCTGTGCACTTAAGGTTTCCAGAGGGCTTTCTATCCTTGGGAAAGCCATTAGGGGTACTCCACGGGGATCCTCAGGTTTGGATTTGGAAGGAGATCCTTGCGTTCCTTTAAAGTTATGAACCACACACATTCCCTGCAGGATGAGGGGGAAAAAGAGTGGGGTAAGACTCCAGCCATCCATGCCTGGCCATCTGTGAGCGTGGAGGACTTTCCTATCTTCACCATAATGACCTTTTTCCTTGGCAGGAGGGAGTAGGGACCATGGGAGGGATGGCCCAGGGTGCCTGCTGATCACCTTCCAGATGTGAAGGAAGCATCTGGAAGGGTTAGGGTTAGGTTTTATTGCACTTCACAGATACTGTGTTTTTATAAACTGAAGGTTTGTGGCAACCCTACATTAAGCAAGTCGATTGGCACCATTTTTCTAACAGCATGTGCTCACTTTGTGTCTGTACCAGCACTTTTTAGCAATAAAGTTTTTTTTTAAATTAAGGTATATGCATCTTTTAGACATAATGCTCTTGCATGCTTATTAGACCACAGTTTAATATAAACATAACTTTTCTATGCACTGGGAAACAAAACTGTGATTAGCTTTATTGTGATATTTGCTTTATTGCAAAGGTCTAGACTGAACCCATAATATCTCTGAGGTATTGCCTGTAATTTTGAATTAGAATGGAGCTTCCGAATCAGTGTTCTAACAAATGTGACACTTCCTGTGTGTATCTTAGCAAGTAAAAAAGTTGGAAAACTCTGAGAGGCTGGAAGGAACCATACGTGTATTTTGTATATTGAGGAGGGCAGAGAGGAAGGCTAGGAGAGGGAAGAGTTGAGTCATATCACTGTGAAATCCATCTACGTGCGATGCTAATATTAATGGGTCCTGGACCCGAAAGCTCAGAATAAGAGGAGGGAGGTCCTTCAGGACTGTGATGGCTTCTTTCTCCTTGCGAGGCTTCCTGAATATTGTTAGAGGATTCAATTTATGTACAATATGTGAAGAGGATTCAATTTATGTACAATATGTGAGTCTCCAGGCCTGGTGACTCACTGTATATCCTCTGGGACTATATCAAATCCTTGAAGATAAGAAATCTGCACCTGTGTGGCATGCCCATGCAATGGAATACTACATGGCAAGGATAAAGGAATAAATTAATAATAATTTTATAACATGGATGAATCTCCATATAGTTGTGCTAGGTGAAAGACATCAGAGAAAAAGAATACATACTAAGGATTCAATTTATATGAAATCCTAGAAAAGGCAAACTAACAGAGAATGGCAGACTGGTTGGGGATGAGGGGAAAGGAAGGGTGGGAGAGGAGGCTGTATGCCAAAAATTTATCAAATTATACATTTTCGGTGCCATTTACTATATGTGGATCCTACCTCAAAACTGTAAAAAATAAATAAGTAAATAAAAATTAACCTATTCCTTTCCAATCCAACTGAAATTTAGGGACTTACTAAGTGAGCAGGTGGCCAGATCTCTATCTATTTGAGAAACTAAAACATCATCAGAAATGTAAAGATATGGAGAAAACTGTATTAACCAAAACTCTTCTCCAGAAAGATATGTGGTTAAGAAGCCACTGGTAGTGAAAATAAGATTCCTAAGAGGTATTTTCAGATAACGACAGAGGCCTTCCAAAAAGTGTGGATGTGGTTACTTGCCAGGTTTTTGTATTTCTGAGTAGGATGTGCAACTTTGGAGCCAGAGCTAAGCTTCTTGGGATAGTGGAGAAGAAGCTGCCTGCTTCTACCAGTGTTCTTCGTTCTCTGTTCTTCTCTCAAGTAATACTTAGCTTCTATTCCCAATACACTGAGGACAAATATTTAAAGATTGATTTGAAGGTGTGCCTGGCCCCAATCCCATACCCAGTGTTGCAGAGAGTAGAGCCAGCTGTCCTTCCTGGGGTACTGCTCTCCCCAACACCAGAAGGAATATGGCCAACCATATTTCTGACAGGTGATTTGAAGCTATTCTTACAGAAAAAGGATGTATAATAGGTGGAGAATAATTACAACTCACAAGGTTGGGTCAAGAGGAAGACAGACTCAGACCATGAAGTCTGGGAAACATGACTCACCATGATCTTAGGCAGCCTCTCAATGAGCACAAAAGGGGATGCAGGTAGAAAGAGGGAAGGTGACCTACCAGAAACAGGGCCACAGCGGTGCCCAGGATGAAGCCTGCGATCACGTCTGAGCAGTGGTTCCGATACTCAGAGACCCGGTTGAGGCCCGTGAGGAAGGCTGTGCAGAGGGTCCCGAGGCACAGCACCGGCTTGGCCAGTCTACTGCTCTTCGTCTTGATTGTGCTTGTAATGTACATCTGGAAAAGGACAGAGGCTGGGCAGTGACCAGGCAGCTTCCTTGTGCTGGCACTATGCACACGCATGTGCACACACCAGCACACACAAGCAGGGCCAGTACCAAAGCAACCACACCAACTAGTTTTCCTTGAACAACTCTGCTAAGCTACTTAGTTAAAAAAAAAAAAAAAGGCAGAAAAACAAACAAACAAAAAACATTTAGGTAGAAAATCAGTGCAGCAAGAACAGCGAGCAGATGTACATTGATCAGTATTTTGTATTCTAGTGGGCACGTGAATACAACTTATGCAGTGATCCCTGTGTCACTATAATAATCAGATTTAGATCGTGCAATTTCTATGCAACAAATTAGAGACTCATTGTGGTATTAAGAAATCCATATATTAATCTCAGATACAAATAAACCTTCCATGAAAATAAAGTTTATGGTGGAGAAGACCAGGTAGGTGAGTGACTGTTCGTAACTGTTTGTGTTTCCTATAGTCCTAGCTGCTTTATCACACTTTCAGGCAGTGTTGACTGATTAGTTGATGGACTGAATTAGACATTCCCAATCGCTGTGTCACACATATAGGTTTCAGTTGTGCTGGGAAGTTGATTCCCATATTCCTTGGCACAGCTGTGACTAGCTCCATTCATTCATTTACTCCAGCGTGTCTTAAAATATTAAACTTTTCTGTGTGTGCCATGACTTGCGAAAGGTTGGGAAGACCTGAACTAAGTAAAGGTTGATGCCATTTATGATACCTGAGATGTAGGCTGTTGTTATTTCATTGCGAAGAGCTGTGTAAGAATTGTAAGTTTCATAGGTTCAGTTAGCAAATATGTCCCTAGTGGTTTAGAGTTAGGAAGGGTGGCCTCTTTCAAATAAGCACACTTTGTCAGACCACCTTCGGTAATAGCTATAAGTCACCACTAGAGGACATTATTGATCCAGCATTTAACAAATGAGATAAGTTTGGCAACCCTAAAAAATATGCCTATACTTAAATTTTAGTCTATAGTGTGTATGGCCTGAGTACATATACGTTCAAATAGATACAATTTCTATTGCAATGTTGTAAAATGTTACTTTCCTAGAATGATGCTTCAACACTAATGTGGATAACAGAAGCCCTATAAAACTATGGTTAGATGGAAGTTTGATAAATTACACTATTTTGAGGCCATGTTGGGAATATTACTTAAAATTTATACTGTATATATTTAGTTTCTTATGCTCCTATATTTTCTAATTATATTCTTTATAAATCTTTTCTGTAAGATCATGAACTATTAGGAGCATGGGCCTATGATTAGTTAGTATTTTTCACAGTATTAACTAGTACTTAAGAAATCTTTGAGTAATGAAAGCACTTAACATGCATTAGAGGCTCAGAAGATGTTTGTACAATTGGAATCTTATATCAGGGTTTATCTGATTATAGTCTGCAAGGCATGATTCTAATTGGATTATATCTCAATCCTTGAAAACGTGTTATAGCAGTAACTATGTGAGCTGAACATATTTACTTTTCAAAAGAAGTTTATACTTCATTTGATGATGAGAAAGTAGTTTATTATGAGTAACAGATTTATTTTTATAATGGTATTATAAAATTAATTTCACACAGCAGTGACTTGAGTCTGATAAAAATATAGGAAAAGGCATAGCACATTGCTTTGTACTATTTAGGTTCTAGATAATTGAGGACAAATCAACATTTGCAAATTGAAAACTATGCTTAATGCTTCGGATGGCTTTCTTTGTTTAAAAAAAATACATGCATAGAGGTTTTTTGTTTTGTTTTTTATAAAACGAAGAAGTCTAACCAAACTATGATTGATCTGTTTTGTAAATTGAGGCTTCTGTGTTATTTGGACTCATGTTTCCTTAATATGGGGGCAGCTGAAATAATTTTTATCATTCATTAAAGAATAGATCTAAAAGGAATAACTAGGAAGATACATATTGGACAGTTGGTGGTTGACAAATTGATCCTATGATGTGATCCTGTACATGGGACACACAGGCACTCAGCAAATTATTTTATGTTCTGCTAATAGACCAGACCTATAGTCAGTCACCCTTTTTTCCACCCTGGGGGTGATGGCGCAGCCGCTCATCCTTCAGAAGCAGAACGTGCACCCTGCAGCTGCTGTCAGAGGGATGGGAGCATACTCCCAGGGTGGGCCTGGCACACTCGGAATGCCTGGGAGAATTGGATAGTTCCAAAGGGGCCTTTCCTCTGCCTTTTCCCTCCTCGACTTTTCATTGTGAATCACTACACTAGTCATATTCTGAATATAAAATGAATGGAAGTGAGGAAAGGGGATGTTTTTGACCAACACTGGTCAATGCACTGATACCTGCCATCGATATTATGCTATCAGCATGTGGGGCCTTTGAGCTGATCCCTAGACATCTGTGTTCTGGGTACTAGGGAAACCTAGGCCAGAGAAGGGTGAAATGAGGTTATCTCCAGAATGAATGCTTTTAAAGACTAAGAAAATAAGAAGGACACCATTGTTTCTTCCTTATGATGTAGGACACACTTCAAAATTTCTCTGTGACTAGAGCAAGAAATTTTAAGAGAACGTTACACCCCAGTGGGGCAGTCAAAGGCAGTGATTTGGGGAGCAGTGAGAAGTGGACTTCTGGGTATTGGGGCTCTTCTGGGATCACCCATCTCTCCTAGCAAAGGGATCGAAGAGAGCATCAGAAAGAGCAAAGGAAAGCTGCGTGTTTACCCTGGGTCTGCACCCTGCTGGGGCAGCCACTCGCATATGGCCCACGCTTGCAAATTTGTAAGCAGGTGTGCGGAAGGTGTGCTGTTCTGGAACCAACCAAAACTCTGGCAAGAGAGTTCTGCTGGGGGTGGCAAGAGAATCCCAGATGTGGTGCCAGGAGCCTGGGTGCCAGCTCTGACTATATGTCCTTAGCTGTTCTCTGGGCTCCAGCTTCTGCTTCTGTAAAATGGGAGGCAGTACTTGGGTGACTATCAAAACTCTTTCCAGAACTAGTATCCTCTGGCTGATCAGGGAATTACACTGGGATGTTAGGAGTGGATTGGGGGTGGAGGGCTATTATATCAATACCATGATATAATACAGGAGAAACAAGTTGTATATGACTTTAAAAATCGCTAAGCGACAGTGATGAAAGAATGGGGGGGGGGCGGTGCAGAGACACACACCCCAGCAAAAACCTGGGAGAGAGACAGCAAGACTCACACTCACCGTGGCATATAAGGCGGAGTAAATGCTCAGAGCAGCGTGTTTGGAGGGAAAGGACCGCCGAGCCTTTTCTATCACTTCCAGGTCCCCGGTACAAATGTTCCCATTGTTTATGAACTGGTGGTGCGCTTGGCAGTCTGTACTGGTGTAGTTCGGCTTGCACACGGTCAGGAAGTACGGCGTTAGGTGCCCGGTGACCACTTGTCCGGCGTTTACAAAAATGTCAGTAGCAAAAAGTCCAAATGCAAACACCCCTATAAGAAGATTTAAAATAATTAGGAGTGGAGACATAATCCTATCAATTGGTTTTGCCCCTAAGAGGAAACAAAGCGGTAACAATCCATGACCCATGGAAAAGATCCTAAGTCCTTCCCAGAGTCAAAACGTCCCCTCACCTTCATCTTTCCAGGGAATGGTTGCCTGCTTCCCAAATCACCATTTCTTCTAAATTGACACAGATATTCTACCGTTAGCATCTTATTATTCTGTATAAGTAATAGAAAAGTACAGTCTAATGAAAGGAACTTGAATTTTGGAGTCATATAGCCTTGGGCTCCAGTCTCCCCTTTGACTCATTCACGGTATGAAGTATTTACCTTTTTTGAACATTGGTAGCCTCAGTTGCAAGATGAGGAGGGTAGTTTGGGAAAATAAGATATGTGCAAAATACCTGCTATTGTTCCTTTGTTAGCAGTTCTCTTTCCTTCTACAAAACACATTCTCCCTTATTCTATTTGGAAGTACAAATATTCCTAGGAGGAATATCATGGCAGGTGAGAGTGAATGAAGTTTTTAGGGAATTGTCTCTAAAAAAGAAAGATCATTTCAGAAACTTTGAATTGGATGTTTCATTTGATGTTGGAAACAGGGAGTGAGAATAAAGAAAAGGTGTTAGACAAACGTTGTTGACTGTCTTAGTTTCCTATTGCTGCTGTAACAAACTGAGTGCCTTAAAACAACACAAATATATCCTCTTAAAATTCTGGAAGCCAGAAGTCTGAAATAGGTTTCATTAGGCTAAACTTGGGGTGTTGGCAGGGCTGTTTTGGTTGTGAAGGCTCAGAATATAATCTGTTCCTTGCCTTTTCTGTCTTCTAGACGTTGTCTTCATTCCTTGTTTTATGGCCCCTTTGCAGCAATTCACATCACTCTGGCTTCTGCTTCCATTGTCACATCTCCTCTGACTCCGACCCTCCTGCCTGTCTCTTATAAGGACCCTTGTGATTACATTTCGTCCATCTGGATAATCCAGGATAATCCCCCTATCTCAAGACCTTTAATCACGCCTGCAATTTCCTTTTGTCATGAAAGGTAACATTCACAATTTCCGGGGACAAGACCATCTTTTGCCAGGGAGGGGGGCCATTATTCTGACTTTGCTGTTTGGCTGAGAACCCTGTAGGTAGGCTAACTTCCTGCATTTTATCTGTTCTCTGGTAAATACCAGAGGATTAGCTCCAATAAGCTTGAATGTAGATAAAGAGAATTCCTTATGGGAAGCTTTGTTGTGAATTTCAAAGCCCGTATATGACATCTATACATTATCTGTTAAATGCATTGAGGAAACTTGTATAGAGCTAAGGTGCTACGAGTCACTTGAGAGGATGAAGAAGACATTTCAACTGCAACTCAAGGAGAGGTAGGCAAGTGTGAGAGGTAGTATTAACTCTCATAAATGTCAAGAGTCTGCTATACTTTCAATTAAATGTCTACCCAACTTTTATTCCCATATTCAATATCCTGAATCTGCAAATTGTGCTGGTTTCAACACCCCCAGAATTAATCCATTATAGCAGAAGTGAAGACAAGTTTGGCTGAAACCTTCGTCCAGTTTTCATTTTGATCTGTATTGATTGCTATAATTTTCCTTTTCGTGGTCTTGCCAAAATGTGCTTTATCACAGTGAGAATTGGCTCTTTTAATAGCTTCGGGGCTGGCTCACACCCACAGGGTCTGACCCCTGGGAGCAGACATTCATTCCGTGATCATTTCTGGCAGTTTGTACCCCCAGGTTCTTGAACTCTGAATGGTTGGACATTTTTTTACGTCTTTAAGTAAGATCCTCAAAGACCAGGTCTCTGGCTCTTAAAGGGGCAATAAGTCTGTGCAGACACACTTTTCCAGGAAACTATAGGGTAATTTATGATTTGAAAAAGGAAAAGTGAAAGCGTTTTCTTCTGGCACTTTATTTCAGAAGTTGTTCCCAATTAGGGCAGGTTTGCTCTTTGTGAGGCTGAGGATTTCTAGGCTCTTTGGACCAGTGTCTGAGGTGCCAGCTCCACAGGCACAGTGATTCTGGGACTGTCAGCTCTCCACTGTCCTCTATGTTGTTGCTGAAAGCTGCTTTCTCTGCTTCTCTTTGCCTCTTCTAGATTATGTCAGCTTTCCTGATGGCTTAACAAGCGTCTGCTTCCCAAACACGTCATTTTGGTGCATTTGATCTAGCTCCAGAAGGGGGCCACGCCAGCAGGGGGAGTCCACCTGCCCAGTGCACGCCACACCAAGAAAGGGCGGTGGAACCTGCAGACAATGCCAGATCCTACAGGGCTGTTGTAAAGAAACTCAAGCCACCCCTCTGTTACTTATCCCTGAGCTTCTTATGGGTATTTTTATAAAGCACCGGAAGCTAAAAACAGCTACTTTTGTCCTTTAGAGTCTGAGTGAAGCACCACTTATGGTCTCCTGTATTACAAGGTATGATTTGAAGGAGATGTTTTTAAAATGTCTATGTATCCTAGTTTGGTATTGAAAATTCAAGTGAGATCATAGTTTTGAATTAAGACATTTTTCACTCCTGTAACCCGCCACCCTCTTGGCTGGTTCTCTGTGTCTGATGGCTCTGCTCATCAGTAGTGTTCCTTGCTTTTGTGGGGGCTGATTATATTTCTGAATGGATTTTCAAATTCACAACAGACACAAACGTCTAAAAGTGAAGCCCTTTTGATTGGCCAGAGCTATGTACTGGAGATACTTGTTCTTATTGCTCAAGTATTTGTTCAGAATTTGTTGTGTACAACAAATTGTTTTATTTGTTCAGAATTCTGAATGAGGCTCGGTTTGGAAGATCAAGAGATATAACCTAGCCCTAGAGCATGCAACAACTGAGTTTCTAAAATCACCGTAGAGCAGGGTAGGATGTAGATGCAGATGTCACACAAGGAGGAGACAGAACCCAGCCTGCTCTGGCTAAAGGAATGAAGAGGCACTTCCATGCTCCCTGCTTCATGCTGGGGTCAAACCTGAGGGGCTAAGCAACAGGAATCTTCAGAATGATTTTTGGAAATTCAGATAAAGGGCATCCTGTGCCTCTCAGGGCGTAGCTCCGGGACCCTGAAAACCCCCTAGAGAAGTTTTACATCCAGGTTGGCACCAGAGAGACAGGGCGACTGCATTATCCATGGCTAAGGGAGGGCCAGATTGGTTGAGGAGAGGCTTGGAAGTAGGACAAAAAGACTGGCATCTACCGATGACATCCGTGGTTGGGTCATGGTGACACGATCGTCCAAGGAAACCTGACCTTGCCTCCTCTTTGGGGCCTAGAAGAATTTAATGGGCACATGCTAGGCTAGCTAAAAGATGAAGGTGTCCCTCAAGTTCTCCCCCTCAAGGTTTTACCTGGACCCTATCTGATCTTAGCACACTGTTGGACAAATTAGGATCTTTGATCACTAGTAGTTAAGATATGGAGTAAGATTCTGTGGTTCCTGCTATGGAATCCGTGCAGGGCTCCAGCCCTTTCATTCTATCAGGAATGCAGTGGAAACAGTGGCATAACCAGGAAACAGGGGTGATGAAGATCTTCAAAGCCCCGACAGTTGGTCTACTGGTAGATAATAATAGGGCTCATCTCAGGAGACCTTCAGAACTGGGCAAAATATATATAAGCAGACTGCCCAGTGTTGAGGAGGACTCTGTTGCTGTCCACCAAGCAGACCTTCATCAGGAAGCCTAGATCCAGGCAATAGAGCAATAATTAGCAGAGGCTGATGACAACAAATTATTCTTTTTTCTTTTTTCTTTTTTGAGACACAGGGTCTCTGTCACCGAGGCTGGAGTGCAGTGGTGCGACCATAGCTCACTGTAGCCTCCAAGTCCTGGGAACAAGCGATCCTTCTGCCTCAGGCTCCTGAGTAGCTGGGACTACAGGCGTGTGTCACCACACCTATCTAATTTTTCTTTCTTTCTTTCTTTCTTTTTTTTTTTTTTTTTTGTAGAGACAGACTCTTGCTGTGTTTCTCAGGCTGGTCTCAAACTCCTAGACTCAAGTAATCCTCCTGCCTCGGCCTCCCAAAGTGCTAAGATTGCAGGTGTGAGCCACTAGGCATGACCCATATTTTCTAATCTATGTTGATGTTTCACATCCCTGAGTCTATAGAATGTAGGGTTGACCAACCATTTAGCATGTAAATTGTAGAGATCATGTCTCTTTTTATAAATTTCACAAAATCCAGCATAGTACTGGACACCTGGAAAATAGGATAATTGAAAACTGGGACATTATAAGTGTCTCATGAATTGGGAAACTTATAAATCATAACTTGGAAATCAAAGCACTCTGTTTTCAATGCAGCAAGAATGACAAAAGTCTTAGCGCATGAAGATCTATGTTATACACCGGAAACATCTTTTAACGGAGACCTTTGTGAAGCACATGGAATTGAGGTCATGATGAACTTGGGAAATACTGATGGGCACAGTTTTACTTGGACTTGCACATGTTAGAAATGTCCCCATTTCTGATTCTGAGATGTCACAATGATTGTCAGTTTAAATGGAACACATGAGCACATAAAAGTATGGCTCCCACACATTTTCATGTGGGGAAACTAGCACAGGGTACTTTACAAAAGAAAAGGACAGTGAAAAAGAAACAAAAACAAGTTATCTGGGTTGAGTTGGTAGCAATACTCTGCGCCTATGTGACAAGGGAAGGGGAGGGACGTTCCCACCCTGAGAGGTCCTGGCATCCACTGCCCCACTCTTCCCTCAACATTCCTTCTCAACCTCTTATCGGTAATTGTCAAGAGGACTATTCTCTTGTCTCTGCATAGTATAATGCTGTAATGAGAGAGCATTGAAGAGGTACTATGTTGTGTGATTGAGAATGCTTGAACATTTCCTTATTTTCAAAACTTAACCAGCTCTGTGGATCTTTTAGTGGTAGCTTTTCTATCACGATGCTCACAAAACAAGGAAACTCACCCTCAGATCAGTTTCTGACCAGCTTGGGTTGTAAAACTGATAGGAAATCTTATCCCACACAGACGTGTACATGCATATGGCATGGGTTCACCAGCTCCCTTTTTAGCAAAGGAAAGGGAACATTTGAGGAATTCTTATGTTCAGTTTCCTCAAACTACTAGCTGTTGAATTTTGATCCAACTACCAGCTCTCAATTCTAGATCACATCTTTCATTAAGTCACCATTGTAAACGGAACACAGGATACAAAGATATGGATACAGTTACTTTTGCTTTTTCTTTTGCCACATCAAGGTCCCTAGTGGAAAATCTCAATGGAGAAAGTAACTCAGCTGTTGCCAGTGTGACTTCAATTCAGCTGGGAAGACCATCTCTTCAGGAAACAACTTTTTTTTTTTTTTTTTTTTTAGAGACGGGGTCTCGCTCTTGGTCAGGCTGGTTTCGAACTCCTGACCTTGAGCTATCCACCCGCCTCGGCCTCCCAGAGTGCTAGGATTACAGGCGTGAGCCACCGCGCCCGGCCTTTTTTTTTTTTTTTTTTTTTTTTTGAGACAGAGTCTTGCTATGTTGCCCAGGCTAGAGTGCAATGGCATCATCATAGCTCACTGCAACCTCAAACTCCTGGGCTCAAGCAATCCTCTTGCCTCAGCCTTTTGAGTAGCTGGGACTACAGGCGTCTGCCATCAGACCTGGCTAATTTTTTTAAATATATTTTTGTAAAGATGGGGTTTTGCTATGTTGCCCAGGCTGGTCTTAAACTCCTGGACTCAAATGATCCTCCTGCCTTGGCCTCCCAAAGTGCTAGGATTTATAGGCATGAGCCACTGCACCCGACCTAGGAAACTACTATTTCTTTAGGAAAAGGAGAAATGGTGAAATTTTTTTTCCTTAACATGCTTTACTCAAACTGGAAGTTTCTTAATGAAGGTAAGTTATCTGCAGTTATCATGTTCATCACATTTCCTCATAACGATATGCTGAGCTGATGAGATGTTTCAATATGACTGCCATGGATACTAGGTAGAAATACTCATAATAAAGATAATGGTAGCTAATACATGTGCTCAGTATATACTAGTTACTGTACTAAGTGCTTTGTGATATTAGTTCACCTAATGCTCACCACAACTCCATGTGATGGACACTTGTTATCTTCACATTTCACAGATGAGGAAATTGTGGTACAGAGAGGTCAATTAACTTAACCAAGGTCACACAGCTAGTAAGTAGAGGAGCTTGGCTTAGAAACTAAACAGTATGGCTCCTTGTCTTAATGGCTTGGTTTAAATCATAAGAATAGATTTCATTTAACTCAATTAATCTGAACCTTAATTATTCTATCTACAAAATGAGTTTAAATAATGGGGGGCTATTTAAATCATTGAAAATAGTTGTAAAAACACCCCATAAATTATGAGCTCTATACAGATATTAGATGCTATTGTAACCAAGGGAAGCAGATCTTATTATAACTGAGGGAACTAGTTATAAATTGATTATAAAATTATTTTTTAAATGAAGGAAAGAGATAAGAAACCCATAATTCTAACAACCTAAAACAAATATTCAACTCTGTGTTATTTATCCTTTGTGTTATTAAAGTATGTTTTACAACATAAGCTGGTGGTTTTTAAAAACTCTGCATTTGTCATTATTTTAATTACTCATAAGTGAAGATGAAAGATAAGATAATGAGTAATCAATCAGAAAACCCCTCAAATATTTTTACACATGAAAGAATGAACAAATACATTTTTACTTCCTCAAGGCACAAAACCTGCATGACTTGAAAAAAATTTTTTTTTTTAGTTTTTTTGAAAAAGAGACAGAATCTCACTCTTGCTCAGGCTGGTCTCAAACTCCTGAGCTCAGGTGATCCTCCTGCCTCGGCCTCCCAGAGTAACAGGATTACAGGCGTGAGCCACCGCGCCTGGCCTTAAAACCACATGACTTCTTGACAACAGGGTTTTATCTCAGTGTTGTCTTTACTCTCCCTTTCACAGGACTGTTCCCTGGTGCTTTTATCTCTCAAAAGTCCAAGTCTCTCACCACCTAGCCTCTAGATATCTTCTTCTGAGTCCCTCTAGGCAGTGTGGATTCAAACACTGATCGATAGAGATAAAAAAAATCCTAAAAGTTTGCCAGAGGCAATGGTAACTTAAAAATAAAATAGAGGCTGTGGATGCAGGTAAACCTATGCCCTGGGTACAGAGCACATGTGGAGAAAGAAGTGTTATCTACTAAGGAATCTAGAAACGGGAATATCAAAGCCTGGATTGTCACAGGGCTCCCAGAATCCCTCCAGGTCTGCCTTTGTGATTGCACGTTCATATGTTGTAGAATCTGATCTGAATCTATTCCCATTTCTCCCACAAGGCCAGCCTGAAGCCCATGTAGGCAGCTGCCAGCCCTGGTGATTTACAGATACTGATCTGGTGCTGTTCTCTGCTTGATGCTTTTCCTAATCACTTTTATGTTGTAATGTAATAATTTAAATTTTTTCCAAAATGCTTTTATGTTTTTTAATAATAGAAAGCTTTGTAACCACTCTTTTCTGTTGGGAGTCATTGCAGATGTTCAGAGAGCAGTTTTGTGTCTTACTGGGCCTAATTGTTATACGATAGCTTGTGTAGCAAAAATATTCGTAACTTTAAAATGTCTTTGAAATATACTTGTTTCCTTAGTATTTATCAATGGAGGATGATCCTGCCCCCAGGGGACATTTTGCAACGTTTGGAGACATTTTTGATTGTCACTAGTGTAGACTAGTGTAGGACGGGGTGCTACTGGCATGTGGCAGGTAGAGGCCAGGGATGCTATTTAACATACTACAGCACACACAGGCCTTGCTCTTGGTATTTTTCTTTTATGGTCTGGACTCATGTGGCTCAGAAACAAAGTTGGGTGCCTGGGCACTGTGACTTATTTTTAGGCCACCTGGACAGGTTGAACTTCCTCGGCCATCACACATTCCTTGGACACCTGGTTCCCTGGCATTGCCCCTGTCTCGATTGCTCTGCCCTACTATGAGGTCACTGTCAACTCAATTCTCATTGTATAACAGCCTCGCCTCCCCATTTGAAATTGCATATCTGCCCCTGTAAAGTCCGTCTTTTGTTTCCCTAGTTACTATTCTCCTGAACACTTATCTTCTGACACTATAATTTACTCATTTTGTTTAATGTCTGGCTTCCTCCATTAGAATATAAACTCAATGAGGGCACATTTATATTTGGTTTACTAATGTCCTCTACACTTTCATCAGTGCCTAGCATGTAGTAAGTGTTCAGTAAGTCATTTGTTGAAAGTTAAACGAACATGACCAGTCCCCCAGCCTATACGCTAATTATAAGCACTGAATGTGAGCACAAATGAACTGAATCAAATAGTGTCTCTTTTCAGATAAAGTACATTTAAATGACTTTCAAAATTGAGAAGGATTTTCTAGTTCTCAAAGGCTGACATTCAGCTTGTCTCAGGGTATCAATTCTTCCAACCATAAAACACCATGACCTTTGAAAATGCATTTAAAATACTTATGCTTCATTTAGATCGCACTTAATTTATGGCAATTAATTAGTGTTATGTGAATTAGCTGTTTACCGTGGCACTTTCTATTCTGTCCAGTGCTACCTAATCCTTGGACCTGACCTAAATGGCAGAAGACTTGGTGTTTAATTACATTTTTATTAGAAGTAATAATGGAACAACTATGTAACCCCCAAATGAAAAGATTATAATGAATAGCTTCTGGACGAATGCTATTTTAGGTGCTAATGGTTTAATCTTGCTATATTTGAATCAGTTTTTTTTTTTCATTAACTCAGAAGAAAGTAGCTATTCAGGAAGGGAAAGTTAATTTGGTTTTCCTTCTATTCAGCAAACAAACCAAAAACCCTCATCAAATTCTAATGCTTTCTATTCATTACTTTTAATATTAAATCAAAAAGTTACTATCTAACATAAGAATATTGTTACTCAAGAATATTTTAAAAATTGAATTTATCTGAACTTCATACATTTTGGGGAGAATGTGACTTCCTGATTTAGTCTTTGCTGCCAAAAAAGAAATGCAGGGGTTTGTCTCTCCTGAGAACGTAAATCTGTATATTGTTGCTATGCAGTGTGCTACCAAACAAAATGGTACAAGAAGGGAGAGTAATGGAAAGGAAAAAAAATGGAGAAGTCTAAATACGTGTTTCTATTTTCACTACATTTGCTTTTAGAAAATGTTGGTCAAATTTGTCAGCTCAGCCAGTTCCTTGCCTGCCTTCCCACATCATGTAAACACACCTTGAGAAATTACACAACAGTTGAGAATGGGTAGAGGAGTTTGACTACGAGGGTTTACACTTAAGACTTGGGAGACCAGGCATCCTTCTGATAATGAGTACCTTGGGAAAAAACATAGTGTTGGATTCATGTATCAGAGGAATTCAATTCCCTCTGTCAAGGTCAACACAATCAGCATTTGCTAAAAGAGGAGATGATTTCATTTGAACATTTCCTATTTGACTTCACTATTCTTGCTGTTTTCTTATTTGGGATCTGTAGGGCGGCTTCAAGTCTATGCCACACAGGCTAGCGAAGACAAAGAATTAGAGAACCATGGTGTCATTTCAGCTCTCCTGTGTACGTTGAAGATCATATTAGAGAACTTGGCCATGCTTTTGGATAGCCTCTATTTTGACGCCCACCTGTCTTTGTTAAATTACTTCTCTGATTTTTAAAATTATACCTTAATAATAAAAAAATTAAAATTACATAATAATAGAAAGCAAAAAAATTATTTGCTCACTATTCCACAACTTAGAAGTGACAACAGTTAACTTTTAGTGTATTTCTTTTGGGTCTCTTTTCTATGGGTCACATACATATACAAACATATATAATGTTATATCCTTTTTATTTAGAAATAATTATAGATTCATAGTATTCTGACTTATCACATAACGAATCATGAGTATTCTCCATTAAAAATTCTTAAAAGTACAATTTTCTGAGGTGGTAACTATGGTGGCAGCATTATTTTTAAAAAACTGTTAGATATTTCTAATTTATATTATGATAAAATAATTTTAGTCGATAAAAATCTCCATTTTTTTTATCATTTCCTTAGGACAGATTACTCTTTTTATTTAGAAATAATTATAGATTAATAGTGTTCTGACTTATCACATAACAAAACATGAGTATTCTCCATTAAAAATTCTTAAAAGTATAATTTTCTGAGGTGGTAACTATGGTGGCAGCATTATTTTTAAAAAACTGTTAGATACTTCTAATTTATATTATTATAAAATAATTTTAGTCCATAAAAATCTCCATTTTTTTTTGATCATTTCTTTAGGACAGATTATTTGAAGTAGAATTTGAGGCCAAAGGACACTTACTTTTCAAGACTATTGAAATATACTGTCAAACTGCAATGCAGAAAGGTTGTACCAACTTTAACCAGAAATGTACTAGAATCCCAAGTTTTTCTCATCCTTGAAAGCACAAAGTATCGTTTTCTTAAATTTTAATAATTCATTGGCCTTTTTTGCAATGTGAAGCTGATGGTATTTGCTGGGAAATACTATTTGTAATGGATTCTAAAATAATTACGTAAGCTGCAAAAGAAAAGTCATGCAATTTCAGCTTTATTAGAATGGTTAGCTGAAACAGTTGTCATTTTCCAATTTCAATTGCATAGTATGTATTTTGGTGGCTTCTGGGCTAGAAAAAACTGTTAAGCTCTTTACAATAACATTTTTAGCACATTTTGATTACTACCTTATTTTACCCTAATTTTTCCAAAGGAAACACTTTCATTTAAAGGGTCTTTATTCTAAGTTGTTCATTTTCTTCTTATGAAAAGATTAATTCATATATACTCAGAAAGAATAAGTTACCCTCCTCAAGATAAATAGACCCTTCTCTCACCTCTCTACCTCCAACCCTCTCATATAAAAAGTCAGAACAGACTTCTCCAGCTTTCTCTTAGACATTGCCTTATTTATACACTTTGATTTCCTTGAACTAAGCTGAAGAGTAGTAATAAAGTTAAACAGGAGGCAAATGAATATTTAAGAATCAGCATTTATGAAAATAGTTTTAGGCAATCTGTGATTTAACAAAGTTTATCTTTGCTCTTACTCATCTTCCTCCCCGCCCGATAAAAACCCCACATTTATTGAAAACCTGTGTGCCAGGCACTCTGCAAGATGCTGTTAATACAGAGTGAAAAAGATACAGTCCCTGCTCTTTAAGGGATTAAAAATCAATAGAAATAATAGATTTGAGTAATTACAATAGTCTATAAGTGCCTATAACAGATGTAGGTGCAAGGCTTAGTGTGGGAGTCTAGTGCAACCAGTTGTCTGGATTGGTAAAAGGTAATGTTTAAATATCATTATGAAGGATGAGTAAGATTTGGCCAGCTTTTGTTTGTTTTTTGTGGGTTTTTTTTGGTTTTTTATTGAGACAGAGTCTCACTCTCTTGCCCAGGCTAGAGTGAGTGCTGTGGCGTCAGCCTAGCTCACAGCAACCTCAAACTCCTGGGCTCAAGCAATCCTTCTGCCTCAGCCTCCCGAGTAGCTGGGACTACAGGCAGGCGCCACCATGCCCGGCTAATTTTTTCTATATATTTTTAGTTGGCCAATTAATTTCTTTCTATTTTTAGTAGAGACGGGGTCTCACTCTTGATCAGGCTGGTTTTGAACTCCTGACCTTGAGCGATCCGCCCGCCTCGGCCTCCCAGAGTGCTAGGATTACAGGCGTGAGCCACCGCGCCCGGCCCAAGATTTGGCCAGCTTTTAAAGTGAGGCGGTGGCGATGGAATATTCTGGGCAGAAGAAACAGCACATGGACAGGCTCTGAGGCAAGGCATCACATGGTCCTTTGGACGCCTGTGAAGCGGTTTAACTTGGTGGGAGAAGAGGTTCTCCTATGGGAGTGGCTTGAGATGAGGCTGGGGACATGTGAGGACCTCAGATCAAGAAGGGCTCTGTGGTCTATGATAAGAACACTGGAAATCCACTGAAAGGTTTTAAGCAGAGAAATGATTTATTCATAGTTTTGCTTTGGAAAGATCAATGGTCTTAACCAATGCAAAATGGTCAATAGATGGTACTTTTGTGGGGCTGGGGTGAATGAAATGAAGCTGCAAGACAAAATGTAGGGAGATCACTTAAAGGGGCAAGAAATTTTAATGCCCTACACCAGTGGGTCTCAAACTTTAGCATGCATCAGAATCACCTGGACTACTTTTTAAGACAGATGATCAGGCTAGAGCCCCAGATTTTCTGATTCTGTAGGTATGTGATGAGGCCTAAGAATTAGCATTTCTAACAAGTCCCCAGATGGCTCAAGATGTCCCCTAGGTTTTCAACGTGAGCAACTGAGCAGATCCTGGTGTCATATGACAAAAGAAGGAAAGCATGAAGCAAGTGCTATTTTTAACCCAGCATTTCCCCCCTGCCTTTCAATGCTGTTTCCTCTAATTCTCTAAGTTTTACTCATTACCTGTTAGCTATCTCTCTACTCTAGCACCCCTTCCTTACGAACAACATTTCATGCTGCTGAACTCTAACTGACCTCACTTGAATGTGTCTGGCTTATGCCCCCAGGATGGAGCTATTAGCTTATTATGATAGATCCAAGTGGACTAATGTGTCATTGATTATGACTATGAAAATTTGCTCCTCCAAGATGAGAAATTTCTACTTGAACAGTGGTTTTCCTGAAACCATGCCTCAGCCCAATGTAGTGTCTCAAGTGGGAATTTTAGGCACCAAAACAGGTAATCTGGAGGGTTCATTTCTGGATGTCAGGGGTCTTCTGACATTCCTCAGTAGACAAAGACTTGCTCTGCCAATGCACAGAGGCCTATATAAATGACAACTGCTAATTGCTAGTTAAAATTTCTATTTTTTGGACCCTGTCCCAGCTGGAGTGGGTTACAAATAGGTATGACTTATCTTTGCCAAGGAAAAATAACAGTGACTTTTAAAGATATTCCATTTGATTGTAATAACACTCTACTTGGAATAACCAGCTTTCATTACATGTGTAAAAACTAGATCAGACACTGACCATAAGATCTTCTTCCCTGAATCAAATTATGTACATGTGTGCATGCATGTATATGCACACTCCTTGGGAAAAGTTACTTTACCCCATTTTCTATCAGATTCTTCATGTGTACAACTAGGATCCTAAAAGGTGTTGGGTGGATTATATGAAGTAAGAAATATCTAGTTCAGTGTTTTGTATAATATTCTCTCTCTTCCTCTTTATCCCTTGATGATTTATTATCTAGCCAGTCTGTGAACTGATCAAACTCTGAACATCTTTGAAAGGCACTATTGTTTAGAATGAGTGAACTAGACTGTAGTGGCATCATGTTGCTCAGGGTATATCCGATGAGTCAACTGCAGACTTCCATAATCTACAAAAACTTTTATTCTGCAAATATCATCAGTAAACATCTGAGACTATTTTAATGTTAAAGGTTGCTTCTTTTTTTATTTATTTTTTATATCAGCATGTTATTGGGGGTACAAATGTTTAGGGGGGTGGACACGCTTGAAGGGTTACTTCTTTTAATTTAGATTTTCTTAGGCTTGCCACTATACTACTTCCCTCATTTCCACTCCAATCAGAAGTTGTTGCATATTTTATTTTGAGATGGTCATTTGCTTATTACTTGAAGAAATCTAACCCACTCCTACAATAGGAAAAAAAAAAAAAGGATTAAGGATTACCAAAAAGGTTGTTAAAAGCATGCTGTATTTTGGCCTTCCCTGTCTCAGTTGTCAGTTCTGTGTGTTCTAAATGGTACTGTGGCTTGTTTTAATATCACCTATGTTCACACTTTGGGAGTTTTGTCATGGCTCCCAGGAAAATCTGGTCAATAGGGATTTACAGGATCTTATTTGGACACCGTAATAGTTATCATCTATAGAGTACTTAAAGCATAGGAACTCCACAAGGTCTCTATTCCTGCCTGTACATACACATTCATTCCCATATCTATAAGCATTATCCATAGCACCTCAAGAGTTTTTATGAAAGTCTGAGAGGGATGCAGAACATGCCTTCATTACTCCTTGTCATGAGCATGAATAAAAATATTTGTTTTCCAACTTTGGAAAGGCATTATTTTTTTAAAAAACTTGATGGATGACATTTCCCACCCTGTTAAATTTCTTGCATAATGAAATTACTGGATAGGAAGTCTTGGTCAGGAAACTTGATTATTTCTAAATTCATTTTGTTGGTGTCTCTACCTTTGCCTGCTTCAGATCAGGGTATATAGCATCCTGCAGTAAATATGAAAATATATGTCCAAGGAGAATCTGAGACAAATGCTATGTAGTGAAAAAAAATCAAAGTTGAAATCATTCATAAGACAATTTAATAAGTACTACTGCAAGGGTCAACAATTTGGCTTGGTACTAGGATCAGGCTCAGTTTCCATACTTCCTGGAAAATCCCCAAAGCAGCCCTTGCTTTTAAAGTTGATAGTTTCATAGTTTATTTTATCAAGCGTGTTCACCTTTTGTAAGTTGTACCTACATGCAAGGGCTTAGTTCAGCATGCTCTTGTACTCACCTGTGAATCTTATGATCCTTCGGAGTAAAGGGTTCAGGTAACAGCATTCTCCGGTCAGAATTGTTTTCTCCTGAGCAATCAGGGATTCTCTTGTTGATTTTATGAAATACATGGATATCTCACCAATAAAAATCTGTGGAAGGAATGTTTAAGAAATATCAAGTTGGAGAGTTGTTTGATAAGATGGACCAATGGCTTTATTTTTTTAAATAACTTTTGAGGATCCACAATCCTTTTAAAGGTTATCATGTTGGAGAGAGAAAGAGTTAGATGGTAGTTTGGATTTAGCACCTCAAAAGAATTAGAGAAAGCAATAACTGATCATTTCAGATGGAGTTAAGTCTACGATATTAAATCCTAAGGTCATATAAAGACAATTTGAAATAATAAATTGTAATCGAATTTATGACAGGATCATGCTGGGATTGAATTTTTTTTCAACTCAGTGTGTGAGCTACAATGATGAGGAATGATTCAGCCAACATGCCCAAGAAGGCATTATGAACATATATCACAATAAGTTATAGTGAGACCTCACTTAACATTGTCGATATGTTGTTGAAAACGGACTGTAAGCAAAACGAAATATGGTAGCTATAGGAACGTAAGTCTTATATCAATCAGTCTATGGTAAAACTGGTTTTGTTTGTTTCATTTAATGTTGTCGATAGGTTCTTAGAAGCTGCATCTTAAGTGAGGATTTACCTACTGCATCATGTGGTAATACTATTATTTACAGTATGAATCCTTATTTGATTATGTTTGAGAGATATTTCTCCTACTCTGAACTGATTGACAGTCCCTTGTTTATTATTGGCACCTCTCTTGTTACCTTGAACTAATAAATATATATATTACCATTTAAATCATAATGCCCCAGGAGATTGGAAGCTCCATAATGGCAGAGAACATATCTTATATTTCTTTATTACCTTTGTAGAACAGCATATTCCCATTTACAACAAGGAACAGGCACGAGTCAGATTTTCACCAAATCTGACACTGCCATAACTGAAGACTAAGACCCATCAATGAAGAATAAAAAGTTAATCTATTGAATATTGGGTGTCAGACACTTTAGCATAGTATTTTTCTTGCTTACTAGATCCCTACTGTAGGTATAATTATCCTTGCTTTATGGGTGAGGAATGAAAGTTCAGCAAGTTTAAGTAATTTACTCTCTGCAAACAGATGGCACATGGGGGCACTGGGCTTAGTGTCCAGGTCAACTGGGTTTCAAAGTCCATACTTCTATATCACATGCCATTTTCATTTTCCTAATCCTAATTTCAACATTGACCCTGGAAAATGCGATCTTATAGATGGTCGTCTTTGCTATACATAGACCTATGATTTTAGAGAAAACTTGTCAATGTTTTAAGAATTCCCATATCTCATATTCCTCCTGTCATTTTGGAATATCTACTTAGATAGATAAAGATGATGATGTCATAAAAGGCACATGGGTAATATAAATTAAAGTATAAAATTTCAAAACTGGAATCATTTGTAAAGTTTGTTCCCTTCCCTTTATGGATGAGGGAACCGAGGGTCTCAGGAACCTGTACACACACAGCCAGAGAGACAGTGTTGGAAGCAGCTATAGAATATGACCCATAGTTCTATTTCCACTACTCTATTCCACCACATTCTTTAACATGATATAAGTCTTTCTGCATTTAACCTGTTTTGTTTCCTCAATGTTAAGTACACTTCAGCATATATTTTTTACTGAGTCACTACTATGTACAATGTGGTAGTTAAAAGGAAGAACTCTGAAGCTAGACTTTCTTGGCTTCAAAGCTTAGGTTTATGACTTATTAGCTTTGATGACCTTGAACAAATTGTTTATCCTTTCTATGCCTCAGTTGTCTTATTTGTACAGTGAGGATGACAGTGTCTCTGTCTAATCAAATATGTATACACATACACATATGTACACACGTGTGTGTATATGAATTGCTTAGAACAGTGCCTGGAATAAGATATGCACTATATAAGAGGCAGAAGTTGTTGTTAAAACAATAACAACTGCATTCACATTGTTGTCATCATTATTACTATTATATCATTACTACCAAGCACTTTGCCAGATCACTGGGGAAGCAGATTCCCAGAGGAATAAAAGAATCCTGTCCTCCATAAGTATGTAATCTACTGAGGAACACACATACAAAGGTGTTGTAACGTCAGACAGATTATGTCTTATATACATTACAAGGTGCTAAGAGGCCAAGGCTCCTGGGTAGAAGAAGGGGATTTCTCTCTTCTAGGAAAACCAGGTTTGCTCTAGTCATTTTTCATCCCTAATGCCAAATGTACCTCATGGCTAGGCGACCACTGCTTGTTACATTCTGACAATATGCCACTTTTATTTATAGGAAGATCTTTTTCCTTTTCCACAAGCACTTGATCCAGACCTCTATTACAGTTCTTACCCATCACATGGAAAACGTCAATCTAGCCCTAAAGATCCTGAGTTCCTCCCATTGATGGCCACTGATATCTTAATTTTTGCTCCCACAGCCTACCCAGAATCTGGAATGTTTTTCTCTTAAAAAAAAAAAGGTTTAATATGAATTTTATTTAGAAGAGAAGAAGAAAAAGTAGACTGCACATTTTATGTGGCCTAGAGAATTCTTGCTGTCTTACAGGCAGGCAGGCCCCTGACAGCGCCATAGCTCAGCGAGCCTTTCGAGTTCTCTTGGATTCACGACCCACTTCCCTAGAGACATCCTAAATCTGAATGGCATGACCTTCACATGGACAGTACTGGTTCACATTGACATCAGCGAGAAAATGGGGAAGGGAAAGAAAAACAAAGAACCATCGAAAAATAGAAGTCACTAAATGTACAGGCTAAGATGATTATTAACAGTCACAAAATAGTTTAAGTATTTTGACAGAAAGCTATTTTAAAAACTTTAGTAGATACATTTAGTCTAGCAATAAATTTATTATTACTACATCTTAGCCAGAATTTTTTTTGTAACTGAACAAAGTGATCCTCAGCCTTTCAGTCTGAAGATCCTGTGTTACCGCATTGTCACATTCTAAAAAGTGACCAGGCTTCCTTGGGGTTGAAGGCTCCTTGGGATTCAGCAGCAGCCCCAGCAGGGATGAGGTCACATGTGTAGAATAACGTGGTACCCTGGGGGTTTAATGAGAGAGAACTCTACCAGGGAGGGCCAGCGAAGTCCAAAACAGGGGCTCAGCACTGGCACAGAGGATCCAAGCAAGTCAGAACTGGGGTGGAAAGCAGGTGGGAATAGACAGAGTTCAGGGTCACAGGCAAACAACAGCCCAGCACAGATCACCTTGGCAGGCAGTGTCTAGATACGGTTGTGCAAAGTTAGAAATACTTTGCACCTAACTTCCCTTGGTATTAACAAGGACTTGATGCTCTGCCATGTAAAAGTATCCAAACGCCTTCAAGAACTCAGCCCTCTCTCTTTTCTCGTAAGACCTATCTCTGCCAAAATAAGGTGCCGAGGGGCTTTGTTTGTCCCTAATGTATATGATGAAACTGCACAACTGTTTTTCATCTCAGTGAACAGATGGGGAGAAATTCATGCATGATTAGATAAATAAAATAGCATTTCCTTGAGGGAGCTTTCCTTGGTCCTACAGACTAGATTAGGTGTACTTAATTGAATCTCTTACCTTGAGTTTCTCTTTTCTAGCTCTTATCACGATTACATATTATTGTGTTTCTTAGGGAGGGGATGTCCTATTTGTCTCATCCTCGGTTGTACCCCCGGAGCCTAGCCTAGTATAAGTACACAGTAGCTGCTCAATGTTGAATGAAGTAAGCGTATCAGATTAATGAAGGTCCTTTGGAATACAGGTTTCACTAAGCAGATGATAAAGAAGAAAAAATGATTGATATCATTTATCTTTCCAGATCCAGTGAAAATGTCACTGCCTTAGGTGGAGACTTTGCCAGGCCCCTCAGAAAAATGCAGACCTTGTCCTGTCACTGCTGAAGCATGTTATACAGATCTCTACCCAATTAACTGACTTATTGTTTGTATGTTCCTCTTCATTTGTCTGTGATCTCCTTGAGGGAAGTTTTGCTTTTCCTTGTACAGTGCCTTGAACAGAGCCAAGTAAATAGCAGGCTCAGTTGATGATTGTTAAACTGAATCCTTAAAGGACCTACTTGTGGATAGAACCCTCCAACCTTAATTTCTCTATAGAAATCACAGAATTCTTGATGTATTGCTTAAGAATAATTAAAAATCAGGGACTAAATAATGAGTTCACTAAATAACTAAAATGAACTATTTCTTTTCTACTAAATTTACTTATTTACTCATTTAGTACACAACAATTTAGGGGAAGGGAGTATGTACTCTGTACCTGGCATTGTACTACCACTGGAAACACAGAAGTGAACAGATACATAGTGGGGGAATACAAATGAATACATGTTATACAGGGTGTGATATTGTGATATAAGAAATATATACATACTGGTTTCTGCCCCCAGTGCCTGAGACTAAGCTCCTAAGACCTTTGTGATTTCCCAAGTGATGGAAGCATCTTTTGTTCTAATGAAGAGACCTGGTGGGCTCTGGGATAGCTTAAGGATGGGGCCTGGTTGCCAGGGGAACCAACATGTGATTAGTGGGTTGGAACTTTCAGACCTATTCCTACCTCTGGGGAGGGAAGAGGGGCTAAAGGTTGAATTAATCATCAGTGGCTAGTGCTTTAATCACTTATGCCTACATAATGAAGCCTCCATGAAAAGCCAAAAAGGACTGGGTTCAGGATTGCTGAACACGTGGAGGTACCTGGAGGGTGGTGCATCCAGAGAGGGGATGGACACTCTGTACCCCTTCCTGCATACCTTGCTCTAGCCATCTCTTCCATCTGGCTGTTCATCTGTATCCTTTGAAACATTTTATGATAAACATTTATAGTAAACATTAGTAAAGTGTTTCCCTGAGTTCTGTGAGCCATTTTAGCAAATTAATGGAATCTGAGGAGGGGGTCATATGAACCCTGATTTACAGCCATTTGGTCAGAAGTATAGGTGACAACCTACCTCTTGCAAGTGGATTTGGAAGTGGGGGCAGTTTTGGGAGACTGAGCCATCATCCTGTGGGATCTGATGCTGTCTCCAGGTAGATAGTGTCAGAATTAAGTTCAACTAAAGGACACCCAGCTCCTGTCCACTGGAGAACTGCTTGGGGTGTGTGTGTATGTGTGGGTTGGGGGGCCCACACCTAGTGTCAGCATGTCGTGTTGAGCGATGTTGTAAAAGAATAGAAAAAGTTTTTTTCTTTGGAAATGTCAGGCAATTACACATGATTAAAAAATAAACCAGAGAAATGGAAGAGGGAATGACAGACACATGAGACTATCTAATAAAAGAAATAAGCATCATTTGCATCAGCTACCGTGTTTCCCCAAAAATAAGACCTACCCATAAAATAAGCCCTAGCAGGATTTTTAAGCATTTGCACAATATAAGCCCTACCCCGAAAATACGACCTAGTGATGGGCGTGGCTACACAGCATATCTGCACAACCCATGCATTTCCTTGCAGAGTGGTAAAGAAGACGAGCAGAGCAGCCCTTCTCATCTGCCCCATCGCGTGACAGCTACTCTCCCGGGCAGCCCCATCAACAAGGTCGCCCCCCCTCCCCCATCAGGTCCCGGTCATCCTGTGCGTGCTGCAAGCTGAGGCTTTGAGGGGAAAGTCTCCTCAGTGAAGTGAGGAGAGGGACGCTCCGCTTTAGGTATTGTGTGTCCCCAGGGGGAAGAAGGAAAGCTGTGGCTGCCATTTTACTCAGCACTGTGGGCCTCTCTCACCCCCCACAAACACCAGGGGATAGGGAAAAAGTTTCAGCAAACAGTCTCCTACTGAGCCCAGAGAGATCATTTCTGCTCCACTGTGCAGATCGGACCTAGTGCTCACTGGATCTCTGATAAATAAGCCAGCCCTGCTCATTTAATGAGAGCTCTATTGCTCGACATGAGAGATTGGGGCCAATGGTTCTAAAGGAAATAGAGTCGCAAGAAATTCAGGATGGAATTCGGGGTTTAGAGAGTTATGATGTTCCAGAAGAAGATGACTTAACTATATTTGACTAAATGTAGACTATTGTACCGTATTTTAAAAAAATAACACATCTCCTGAAAATAAGCCCTAGGGTGTCTTCTTGAGGAAAAATAAATATAAGACCCTGTCTTATTTTCGGGGAAACACGGTATTTCAGAAGCCCAAAACATTCCTACTCTATGGGAAAGGAGATGTGTAAATTCTAGAAATTCTCCATTCAGTGAGGCTTTACACAAAGGGGCAACAAAGCAAGATGTGGAGTGAGAAAATTTACACACAACCTATCTTCATTAAAACACATGAGTATGTACACATACAGATTTAAACAAAATCATTCCAAGGTGTATACCAGGCTTTTAAACAGAACTTATGCAAAAGGGTATGGGACTCAAATCCATAAGTAAAATGTCCTAAGACTCTCATGTCAAAAGTGATAAGTGGTACAAGGATTGTTACTGTCAGCCAACAATATTCAAATCACAAATGAGGTACAGAGCATAAAAGAAAAGTCAGAGCAAAGGGCATTTACTAATATGTATATCTAGTTGCTGACATAATGCTGGAATATATTAAGCAATAATGAATATTTGCTTAAGAAATAAGAGGGAGGGAGGAAGGGGGCCATTTTATAATTAAAATGTAGTGAGATATTCTTGGCTTTCAGTTAAAACTATGACGGACATAAAGGTTGCTGATGAAACAATCCATTTCTCATGTGCCAATGAGTGGGCTTCAGGGACATTTATTTTCCTGTATTTTATTGACCGCACATAGGGGTCTATTCACTGGGTCATATAGTCCCATACAGGGCCTGATTCTGCTTGGATAGAGGGAGATCATGAAGGTAAGGGGCCTTTCCTCTTTCTGCCAAGCTTTCAGCTCACGTCAGATGCCATGTTGTGCATGATGGCAGATTTGTGGCTCTGGTTTTGGCAATGGCTGGGCTCTTCCATCTGCACCTTTGCTATTCCACTCTGCCTCGACCTATCACTCTGCTCAGAGAGCAGCTGGGGCATGCAGGACTCTCCATGTTTTTGGACCTGGTTGCTGTGCCTATTTTGGCCTTTCTGATTGTTGGCTAACATATGTCGTTATACTCATGGCAAATGAGAGTATCCCCCAGTGAGAGATGGTCAAGGCCAAACTAGATATGGCGATGAATGAACTGCAAATACATTCCATTGGGGCATCTCTCATCCCCCAACTATGCTAGCTACAATCCCAACTGACACATAACCTTTGCATAACAGCGAATAGGCTTTAAGTAATGATAACTGTTCTATCGTGAAAAAGTTATCTTTTAAACAAGGAAACCCAAACAGTAAATATAATCCTCAAACACAATGCATCAGTTTGGCGTGTTATCTTTGAGACTGCATTTCTTCACAAATTCTATTTTTTTAAGAATTGGAGATAAACTCATATATACTGAGTTGACAGATAAAAGTATACATATGGAGTATAATATGATGTCTTAAAGCCATCTTGCAACTTTACTGAACTTGTTTATTATTTCTAACAGTTTTTTGTGGTGTATTTAGGGTTTTCTATGTATAAAATAATGTCGTGCAAACAAGGACAATTTAACTTCTTCCTTTCCAGTTTGGATACCTTTTCTTTCTTTCTTTCTTTTTTTTTTTTTTT
>VBSM01003204.1:22356107-22428339 GCA_008086735.1 Cheirogaleus medius
TCGGCCTCCCAGAGAGCTAGGATTACAGGCGTGAGCCACCGCGCCCGGCCGATGTGCATATTTTGAATCATCATTTCATCCCTGGGATGAATTCCACTTAATTATGGTAAATGATCTTTTTAACGTGCTGTTGAATTTTGTTTGTTAGTATTTTGTTGAGGATTTTTGCATCTGTTCATCAGGGAAACTGACCTGTAGATTTCTATTTTTGTAGTGTCCTTTTCTGGCTTTGGTATTAGACAAGGACATGTAATTTTGGCCTATAAAATGAGTTTGGAAGTAGCCACTTCTCTTCAATTCTTTGAAAGAGTTTGAGAAGAATTGATATCAGTTCTTTAAATGTTTGGTAGAATTGAGTAGGGAAGCCGTCAAGTCCTGGGCTTTTTATTTGACGGGAGACTTTTTATTACTGATTCAATATCCTTACTCATTGTTGGTCTATTCAAATTTTCCATTTCTTCTTAATTTCAATCTTGGTAGGTTGCATGTGTCCAGGAACTTATCTTTTTCTTGTAGGTTATCCAAAATAGTCTCTTATGATCCTTTGTATTTCTGTGGTATCAGCTGTAATGTGTCCTTTCTCATCTGATTTTATTTATGTGAGTCTTCATTTTTTTAGTCTAGCTAAAGGTTTATTGATGTTGTTTATATTTGCAAAAAGCCAGCTCTTCATTTCATTGATCTTTTCTATTTTATTTCTTCTCTGATTTTTATTATTTCCATCCTTCTAATAACTTTGGGCTTAGCTTGTTCTTATTTTTCTAGTTCCTTGAGGGTGCAATGTTAGATTATTTGAGAACTTTTTCTTTTTTCTTTTTTTGATGTAGGCATCTTCTCTTTTAGAACTGCTTTTGCTGTATCCCATAAGTTCTAATATGTTGTATGTCTATTTTTCTCAACAAATATTTAAATTTCACTTTTAATTTTTTCATTGACCCATTGGTTGTTCAAGAGCATGTTGTTAAATTTCTATGTGTTTGTGAATTTTCTAAAATATCTCTTATTACTGATTTTTAGTTTTATACAATTATGGTCAGAAAAGATAATTGATATAATCTTAAATTTAAGACATTTATTGTGACTTAACATATGATCTATCCTGAAGAATGTTCCATGTACACTTAGAACAATGTATTCTGCAGCTGTTTAATGAAATGTTCTGTATATAGTAGTCTATTTGGTCTAGCATTTAGTTTAAAGTCTGATGTTTCCTTATTGATTTTTTTTTTAATCTGGATCTGTTCATTGCTGAAAGTGGAATGTTGAAGATTCCTACTATTGTACTGCAGTCTATCTCTCCCTTCAGATCTATTAATATTTACTTTACATATTTAAATGCTATGATTTGGGTTCTTATGAGTTTAAAATTGTTATATCCTCTTGCCTAGTTGACCTCTTTATTATAAATGTCTTTGTCTCTTTTTACAGCTTTTGACTTAAAGTTTATTTTATCTGATATGAGTATAGTTACTCCTGCTCTTTTGGTTTCCACTTGTGTATATTTTTCCATACCTTCACTTTCACTGTATGTGTGTACTACTTACAGGTGAAGTCTTTTGTAGGTAGCATATAATTGGGTCTTGCTTTTTCATCCATTCATCTATTCTATATCTTTTGATTGCAGAATTAATCTAGTTAACATTCAGAGTAATTGACTTGCTGTCTAGTTGGTTTGTAGATCCTTTGTTTCTTTCTTCCTCTCTTGCTATCTATCTTCCTTTGTGGTAAAGTGATTTTCTCTAATAGTATGTTTGGATTCCTTTCTTTTTATTTTTTAAATATCTATTATAGGTTTATGTTTGTGGTTACCATGAGGCTGTTTACCATGGGTTGTTTTAAGCTGATAACAACTTAACTTTGATTCCAAAAAAAAAAAACCCTCTACACTTTTACTCTACTTCCCTGCACATGTTTTGAATTTGATATCATAATTTACATCTTTTAAGATTGTATCTCTTAACAAATTATAGTTATTATTTTTAATAATTTTTTCTTCTAATCTCATACTAAAGTTATAAGTGATTTATATACCACCACTACAGTATTATAATACTCTAAATTTGATTGTGTACTTTTACCAGTGAGTTTTATACTTTCAGATGTTTTCGTATTACTCATTAGCATCCTTTTCTTTCAGCTTAAAGAAGTTCCTTTAGCATTTTTTGTAAGACAGGTCTGGTGGTGATGAACTCCCTCAGGTTTTGTCTAGGAAAGTCTTTCTATCATTACTGAAGGATATCTTTGCTGGGTACATTATTCTTGGTTGGCACTTTTTTCCCTTTAGCACTTTGAATATATCATCCTTTTCTTTCCTAACCTGTACATATTCTGCTGAGAAATCTGCTGATAGCTGTTTTGAAGCTCCTTTATATGTTGTTTGCTACCTTCCTCTTGCTGCTTTCAGGACCCTTGCTTTGTCTTTGACTTTTGGCAGTGTGGATTGAATATGATTGGAGAGCTTTGACCTTCATGTACCTGAATATTTATATGTTTCTCCAGGTTTGAAAATTTTTCTATTATTTTTTAAAATAAACTTTCTACCCCTTTGTCTTGCTCTTCTCCTTCTTTAACTCCTATGACTTGAATATTTGCTTTCTTGATGCTGTCTTATAAATCCTGTAAGCTTTCTCTATTCTTTCTTATAATTTTTTCTCCTCTAACTATATATTTTCAAATAACCTGTCTTTGAGTTCACAGATCCTTTCTTCTGTTTGATCAATTCTGTTGATGCTCTCCCTGCCACATCTTGTTCATGGTATTTGTTAGCTCTTGAATCTGATTTGTTTTTATTATTTCAATCTCTGTTAAATTTTTCATTCTAGTCACTTGTTTTCTTCATTTTATTGAATATTTTCCCTCTGTATTGAAGTTCACTGAACTACCTTAAAACAGTTATTCTGAATTCTTTGTCAGGCAATTCACACCTCTCTATTTCTTTGGGGTTAGTTACTGGTGTTTTCTTTTGTCCCTTTGGTGATATCATGTTACCCTAACTGTTCTCGATCCTTGTGGCTGTGCATCATTATCTGTGCATTTGAAGAAGTAGATACTTATTCCAGTCTTTGCAGATTGGCTTTGTCTGGGAAAGTCTTTCAACAGTCAGCTCATCTGGTATGGCTGTGAAGCCCAGGGTTACTGCAGAGCTGGGGTGCACCCAAAGCCTGGGACCAGAAGCCTGACTGCTGCTGAGGCCTGTCCATATCCTGGGGATGCTGAAGTCAGGCTGGTGGTGATACAGACCAGAGATGGTCTGCCTCACAGTCCTGAAGTCTGGGGCTGTGGGGGCCTGCCTGCCCATTACTGAGTTTTACTATGGTGGGCCCAGTGTTGGGGTCCAAGGCAAAGTCCTGCTCTCTTTTCCCCAAAGTGTATGGTATCTCATGCTATACTGTGATGCCTAGGATTGGAGAAGGGGTGATTCAGGCAATGTAAAATTCTCTTTCCTACCCTCTTCAATGTGTCTTTTATTATTATTTTTCTAAAATCAGTTACTTGGATCTCTCACCTGGTTTCCTTAGCCCTTATGAAGGTATCTTTTTGTGTAGATGCTTGTTTAAATATTTCTCTGTGTGTGTCGTGGGGTTAGTTATGATCACTGGAGAGTTCTATTCTGCTACCTTGCTCCATCCCTCCCCTTCACAAATATTTTACAGGAGATATGATAAGCAATAAATAACTGATATAGATGCCAACAACTTAGAGGACAGTTTTGAGATTTCAAAATATAGAATATGAAAAAAACTAATCACTGGAAAATGTATTATGATTTTATATTCTAAGGGGACTTCACTGCATGTTATGGGTGGTTGCCATTAAAAAGGGCATTTAGAATTCCTAGAATACATATTTTGAGTTCATATATATGCTTGTTGTGACTCTAGTACTTGGCAATATCAAAGTTGTTGTTGTTTCCTGTGGGCTTTGTAGTTGAAATCCCAGCTCTCTCATTTCTTGATGTGTGACTTTGGGCAAGTAATTGAAACTTTTTGAGCCTCAGTTTTTCCTTTTTAATGATTTGAACTTGAAGGTAATGACTACATCAGAAAGTAGTTTAGAGGATTAAAAAAATATATGTAAAAGCATCTAGAGATATTCAATGAATGTTTGCTGTCTTTAATTCCTGGTCCATCCAGGGAAGAGTGTGTGCTGAAATAGGAAAAAGAAGTCATCATGTTTAGTCCTAGAGTAAAGGAAACATGGTATAATTCCTGCTCAGGTAGAAATACCCCTAACTAGGTTTGTTTTCCCCACTTTGAGATAGGGTCTCATTCTGTTGCCTAGGCTAGAGTATAGTGACATTACAGCTCACTGCAACCTCAAACTACTGGGCTCAGGTGATTCTCCTGCCTCAGCCCCCTGAGTAGCTAGAACTGCAGGTACATGCAACCACACCTGGCTAATTTTTTATAGTGAGGGGGTCTTGCTATGTTGCCCAGGCTGGTCTTGAACTCATGGCCTCAAGCAATCCTCCTGCCTCAGCCTCCCAAAGTGCTGGGATTATAGGCATAAGCCACTGTGCCTGGCCTAGACATAGTTTGGGTTGTAGATTTTATTTAAAATCTACCATACAGACTGTGCTGCCAGCCCTAACTGCAAATGTCCTCATGCTGTGCTTTGATCTTTCCTGATGAGTGCTGTTCTGTTGACAACCTCAGATCTGTAGAGAGGTTCTGGTCCGCTTACTTGCTGAGCTTTGGTTGGTTCAAGAACTCTTGGCTTCTGCTTTATCATACCTAGGTGTAAATGATGGAATTCAGCTCTAGACTAACTTTCTATGTCTTTCAAAGTTCAAGGTTTAAATGGAACTAAGGCAATTTGGAGGATGGCATTTTGAAAACCATTCAGTAACTGGGATAATAAGAGTTTTATAAACTGGAGCCTCCCTACTGGTCTTACTCTAGAGGCCACATCACCCATTCAGAAGGTGTCTTTAGTTGACACTTGATGTAAAATACAGCAGCAAGGTAGTGCCATACATTTCCAAAATACAGTGTTCTCTTATTTCTTTTTATTCCCCCTGGACAGTGGATAAAAGAGAAATGGGAAGGTAAAATGATTTAGCTAAAATATTGCTCTCAATAAAAAGTAAAATGCATCACCAAGTAAATTGACAATCACATATTTTTAGGCAAAACAATATTCTTTTCAAGATTCAAATTATCAAGCTCTTTAACACAGTCATGCAGTCACCAATCACTAGAAGGGGAATCTTGAAGGTAGAAAGCATGTCTCCTTGTTGAATGGTGTCAGGGGAAAAACAATCTCTAAAGGAGATTTGGAGCACTCATCTGCAGTATGGGCAGAAACTGGGAAAATGGATTTTTTTCCTTTAAGTTTTTTAAAAAATCTAAAACAATTAATGGGGGCATCTATAAATCTGTCCCAGAAAAAATGCAAATTGTAAAGCACGTGTATATTGGCAACAAAGAAAATGTAGTCATGGGAAAATTTATTTTTAAAAAGGAAGTCATGTGATAATGTAGCAAAGGGGAAAAGATGTGAATTATAAAACGTTAAAAGGAGTTTCAACAGATGAGATTGTTCAGTGCCTGGAAGAGGCAGATTATGAGGGATACAAGGCCCTACAATGTCTCCTTTGCTTCGGCAGCTGCGCCCCTCCTCAGCCAGCCAACAGACTTGCATTCTTGCATTAGTGAGAGCCCACTTTGTGGTCTGCACTGTGCTTTGGGTTTTTACATTTGCTGGAAGAGCTTAAGGCCCAGAAACCCCCAAATGAAGATTCGCAATTTCCTCCAAATTGTGCCTTTCTATTAAACTGTGTTTGTCTCTTCCTTTCCTAGGAAATTCTAGATGAGTCTTCTATATGCAAGTGTGCACACTTGCATGCAAACTGAGAGCTATTTCAATTCTCAGGCTGAGAGTCAAATGTTCTGCTACTTCAATACTAAATACTCCTCTGTCACTTCGTTGTAAGGCCAAGAAAAAAGCTTTAATAGCCATTTTCTCATGCCTTGTGCCGCTGGGACTAAGATAAAATAAGGGTAAATCAGATTCTCTGCTGAGTAAATCCTCTTATCCAAACAGGCTCTCTTCCTTTGACTCCGAGTATATGAGTTTATTCAGAAGGCTCGAGGCAGTAGTTAGCCAGGGTTTCCAGGTGGTCAGAACACACACTGCAGATTTCTTTGAAACATAGGGTGCCACTTTTGGCTAAATGGTTCTGGACACAGTAAATTCCCCACGCTCTAACCTTTCCTAAAGATCTGGCATAGCAATGGCTTTGGCCCTTTGCAGTTTATCCCATGTGGCTTCATCTCAATATGATGTTGATCTTTTCTGACAGCAAAGCACAAACAGAGAAATAAGAAATGACAGGTCAAATGCACAGCAGAGTCTTTTCCCTCATGCCTTTCTTGTGTGTCCCTGAAGTTGTGAATGGGCTTATTGATGCCCAGCTGCAGAAACACATAGCAGTGTAGGGTGCTAGGTTCTTTCATGGTTAGTGTGCTGGAGGATGCACAAAAAACCAAGGACAAGTCCAGGTTGAGTTACTTTCTTGAAACTTGCTATTCGTTAGTATCACACAAATCACCCCAAAGGAGTCCTGACTTCATGAAATGGTTTTAAGGAGGAATAAAAAAAAACCATGCAGTTCTGTGAAACAGCTGACCAGGCAGAGAGGTACCAAATTGAACTCCAAAGAGAAAGTTGTGACTTGGGAATAAAGAATCTAACATTTGGAACCTTCCAGTTAGAATGTTCTTTTTTTAGTTCTCATGGAATTTGAGAACTAGAAAGATCTTAAAAAACATTTAGCCTAACCGCTTTCTTTTACATGGAGATGAGGAAACTGAACCCACGGAGGGAACATAGCTTACTAAGGGTCATACAATGACTGGGGGCAGAGCCATGAATGAGACCCCTGTCTCTTTCTTGTCAGACCACACCTGAGAAAAGATGACTGCATCTTGAGAACGAAGGATGCACACTCAGAAGCAAGGGTGTGTGCTGAGATGGGCATTTGGGATATGTGACCCAACAAAGGCTGCTTTGGGATAAGCCATGCCTCACCAGGATGGGGCAGAAGAGATGAACATAGCTCCTTGCTCCCGGGAAATTTCCCTGAGCATCAGAAGAGTTCTACTTTCTATCCTGCTGCTGCTTGATCGTCTTGAGGGACGATCAAGCCCATCAGCAGGGTTGCAAGGCCACACCATTCTCTGCCATTAGCCCATCAACTGTAATTAGCCCTGCTTCCTGGTAATGTCCCTCATATGGGAGGAAAATCAGTGGAAACAAATGTGTAGCTATTTGTGCAATCATGCAGAATTAGCTGGAAAATTCAGCAAATCATTTAACCTTGTTGAGTCTCTGTTACCAACTATAAATGAAGAAAATAGGACCCCACACTTTCTCTACGTTCTTTGGGATATCCTTTTTCTATCTCACTGGGTTGTAATAGAGGATAAGGCAGGCTATGCCTGCAGAATATAAGTTGAAATATGTTATTCTTACCATCATCATTTATGGAATATTTCTTAGTACATATTTTGGAGGCTTATCAGTATTAGTCACATGTTTTCACCCAGAGAAGCAGAGGGATGGAAAGGCTGAATCAGGGTTTCATAACTGACAGCTAGAGTAGAACTCTAGGTTCATAATGCCCAGTCCACTGTCCACATCCCCTTGGCTTCCCACTGGAGCATTTGTCCTACATTTCAATTTGTATCATTTGGGGAAAATGAATCAATGGAAGAAAAATGTAGCTTGGAGAAGAATTTCTGCTGAAAATCTTAGAATGAAATAAGACCTATCACTTTTGCCCGTAGAGAAGAGAAAACTGTAAAGTCTTATTTTTTTCTATTTTTGCCTTTTGGCTGTGTATGTTTTTATTAGAATTGCCATTTTCAAGTTTATTAAAATTTTGTCACTTCATAATTATTGCCCAAAGAACTGGAGTATACAGTTTGTTTTAGAAATATTTCTTTTGGTTTAAAAATAATATACAGTCATGGAGAATTTGGAAACACATATGAAAGAGGAGAAAAAAATTAACATTAGCATTCAGAGAAATAAGTTTCTTTCTATTCCTTTTATATAATTATAAATTTGGGATTTTGCTTGTAACACCCACAGGGTATCTCCTTAGGTTGTATTAAATATCTGGACCCAGAGACAACTCTAGCTACATTTGGTACTGGTCCACTTGGAAAGAACACGGCTTGCCAACAGGGCAGCAGTACCTACTTCTCTTCGCATGTGTCCTTGCAGTGGTCCAGCAGAGCAATACAGCTCAGGTACATGGGGACTACATCTCTATCAGCAAATGCAAGAGTCATCCTGGCTTAAAAGCTACATGATGTATAGGAGTCAATATAAGGTGTACCAACTCCATAGGCATAGTTTCCAGGGTCCGCAGTGGACATGCCAAGTTACGCGAGAGTCACTGCAGTGAAATAATAGCATGGCACTCTCTCAGGTAATAACAGTTCTCTGAGAACAGATGAACTTCACCAATTAGGGGTCAATTTTGCCTAGGGTAATAGTTGATATGTTATCATCTTTTGATTTTCTGACTCTGTTTCCCGGAAAAAAAAAAAAAGTTCAGATCCTCTTATAGAAGGGAAAAAGATTTTACCCACAACTATATACAATGTTTTAGCCTTTAAAAAATCCTAACATTAAATCACGAACATGTTCCATCACTACTTAAGGTATTTAAAAAATATGACTGCCCCATAATATTCTCTAGTATTGTATATTTAGCCAGTTCCAAGTTTTTCATTATTAAAACTATTGCTGATATAAACATCCCTATACACAAATCTTTGTATAAAACAATGATCATTTTCTTAACATAAATACAAGGAATGGAGTTAATGACTGGGCCTGAAGTTTATTGACAAGATGTTTTTCAGAAAGAAGATATCCCTTTACACTTTGACTAGAATTGTATGCAAGTCTCTGTACCTTCGACAACATGGACTGTGTTCCTTTAGAATATTTGCCAATTTTATATGGGGAAAATGCATCTTTTAAAAATATTTTTCTCTGATTACTGATGAGTTTAGATATTTACATGCACACAGACTATTGATTGTTTTGTTAATTGTCTATTCTTGTCCTCATTTTTATTTGAGAAGCTCATCTTTTTAAGTATGAAAGATATTTAATATTTGAATATCATGCTACAAACTATTTTGCAGTCTTAATTTTATTTTGATAGAAACTTTTATTTTTAGGTAGACAAATCTAATCCTTTTTTATATGATAACATCAGCACTCCTAAGTGAGATTGTTATTACTATTGAGGGTGCTTTTGTAGGTATTT
The DNA here is from genome assembly GCA_008086735.1 of Cheirogaleus medius. Lineage (NCBI taxonomy): Eukaryota > Metazoa > Chordata > Mammalia > Primates > Cheirogaleidae > Cheirogaleus > Cheirogaleus medius. Next base: position 22,365,400 of record VBSM01003204.1, read on the forward strand.
ATGTATATTTACTTTCTAAATGTTTGAAATCCATGGTTTTCTTGTTTTTAAGTATGTGTTGCAAAGCTTTCCATTTATTTTGGGGCTCTGGAATATTTCATATAGTTTGGGATTTTTTAATTCCTCAAAAGTTTGAAGGAACTTATTCCACAGCTACCTGTCCCTAGTACTAGTGCTTTTTAGATAAATTTTAGGCATGTTTAAAATTTTATTCTATTCTCATTCATCTATTTAGTTTTGCCACATTTCTTTTGTAAATTTTTTATTTCATTGTTAGTAAATCATCTTTTCAGAGATTATCAATTTTGAGGTTTTAAGCATTTATTGGCATAGAATTATACATGTAATTTAAATATACCTTTAAAAATCTTCATATTTTTATATATTTTTTTCTTAACTTTTTAACATCTGCCTTTTTTAGACTAGCCAGGGGGCTGCACATTTTATTTATCAATTCTATTTTCTGATTCTAATTTTCTGCTTTCCTAATTTTTATTACTCAATTTCCCTTGCTTAGAGATATTTTTCATTAAAATTTTATATTTACGGAAAGTAATTATAGGAGAACCTCAGCAAAAATAAATATTTTCTGGCATGGGGAAGAATAGAGGATAATAGTCTAGTAATTCACCGAGTCACTCAGGAATGAATGTCTGAGTACATAGGAAAATGATGAGACAGGAAGAAACTAGGATCTGATTCCAGACTAAGTCCACTGCCTTCGGGTAGAGCCACCATCAAACCATTCCATACAGAACCCTGGTTTGATCTGGGGAGTAGAGTATCACTCTAAAACCAGGCAGAAAAGGTCTCATGAGGATTCTCAGTGGAATCTCATTCTCTTCAGATGGAGGAAGTTGGTCTGTGACCCCGAAGAAGGCAAAGAACAGTTTCTAGCCAGGTTTTCTGATTCCCTACTCTTCAGCAGTTAGTACACGCCAGACACTGTGCTAACGTCATTTCTAAGCTTCACAACAACTCAGAAAATAAGTAGCCAATTGTCCTCAACTTGTATGGGAAGAAACAGTAAGGTGACTTGCCCAAAGGATGTGAATCCAGGTACGTTGGGCTGCAAAGCTTGTGTTTTTAACCACTCCAATATATCATAATGCTGACCTTAGTACCTATAGCATAGTCTTATCATAGAAGGGGGAGCTTTATTGAGCCTGGGATCAATGATCCAAATGAACTTATCACATCCCTGTTATTTCTCTCCAAAGTTCTATTCCATTTCTCATCTTAAAGCAAGCAAAACAGAAAATAACCTTTGAACTCAATGTCTGAGCAGTCGGTATATTCCTTAGCATGCCAGTCTGTATCTTTATTACTGCCCCTGGAAGGCAGGGGAGGAGGGAGAGCTGGGGGAGAAAGCTATTAGAGGAGAAAGGGAGGAATGGGAACTGCGATTACATCCCAACTAATCTGACCTTGTAGCACGTTTAGACAAAGAAACATTTACTTTAAAACTCCCCCAAAATATCGTTTTTAAAATTAAACTGTCTTAAGTGTTAAACCACTTGACCAGATAACACAGATCTATAAACTTTACGCTCTTAAGCAATTTCCCTAGAGGTTGCCTGGCCAGATTTTTGCCTCCTGAGAAAGCAAATGAAATAAACAAAGGTAAAATTGCAACTTAATTGAATGTGATATAATGTGAACAGAGCCAGAGCCATCAAGAATGAATCACAACAAACTTCAGGTCAAGTAATTTCTCTCAGCTCTGGCCTCTCTGGAAGTTCAATCAGAACAGCAGGAGACGCCGGCCTGGGGGATTCTCTTCTACTCTGATCTGAGTCTTTATGTCAACACAAGCACTAACATTCAGGATCTCTTCTGAATACACGGGACCCCCAGTGTATTTTTTTTTAAGAGCACAGTAGCTATTAGCTAATCATACCTGCAGATTTAGAACATTCACACATGCTTTTCAAAAATATATTTTAAAAAATTCAAATACCAAAAAAGCAAAAGCCACCTATAAAGGACATGATCTATTTTAATGAGTTTTTATGCAGAGCTCCTTTCACTCTGCTTTGGCTGAAACAGGATACCGCTGATAAGGCAGCTAGTGAATGCCCAGGAGGATAGGAAAAAGCAGAAAGAGCAGACAGGACATATTCTTGGATAACTGACAATAAAGAAGGAAGTCTATTTCTGTACTTACAATAGCAGTTGGGGTGGCAGCCAGCACACAATAGAGCACCAGAGGGGTGATGAAGCTTTCTTCCTCTGTCCCTGGGTAAGGCTTCATTAAGTCTCCATCCTGACAGAAGAATCCTTGTATATGCACCTGAAAAGTGTCAGTGCATTCGAAGTAGTAGGCAAGCAGCACTGTCCCAGCCATGATGACAAGCTGAAAATACAGCATGGCCACACAGAGACATTAGCAGGGCTTCGGAGCAGCCCTTGCCCCTCAGAGCACACTCCCTCCATCACCCCGGCAGCAGCTCTCCTGATATTGGTATTGGCGAGTGTGTGCGTGCCTGGCGCAGCGAGCTCTGGGAGTGTGTGCTTGCTTGTCTGCCTTGTAACATCTGTTCTAGAAACCTTCCAGCAAAGAATGAACAGCTCCCATCTGAAAGGCAGACCCCAGCCAGGCTCGTGGAGAGCCCCAGCCCTCGCAGCTACCCTCCTCTCAGACTATGCATGAGAACCAAGGCAATATGTCCCTTCAGGACAGAGGCGAAAAGTCACGGGGCAGAAGCACGAGAGTTGGCAAGATGTGGATGTGAGAGCCACGAGTGAGAAATTGCATAAAATGTTAAGGTAGACTTACCTGATAAAATATTAGAGATAGGTGAATCATGAATAAATGAAGCAATGAACAAATGAAGGAATGAACAGGAAAGCCCAGAGCCTAGAAGGGTTAAGGGAAATTTCTATGCCCTAAATTACTGGCAGGTATCCTATGTCAGTCATAACTTTACCCTTTCCAAAATGGCTTTGCCTTTATTCCAAAATGTTTTCCACCAGTAAATCAAGAACTTTGCTGATGATGTTATCTTAGACCTATAGCCTTCATAAACTTTAGGTGTAAAAAGAGACAAAATTCTCCTTTTCTTTTTGACCCAAATGTCCAAGATACTCACCAAGGTTTAGATATACCTTTCAATAGGTATGTGGATTTGAGGGGATGTGGAAATGTAACATTATTTTTTCCATTCATATTTGGAAAACACTGAAATGCCAAGATAGTGATAATAAAAGTAGACCAAAAAATAGGTCTTTGAGGTTATGAGACTACAGAAACTTAAGCTGGAAGAGATTTTGTTCTTCCTGTCTAACACCTTTATTGCACAGATGAGAAAAATGAGGCCCAGAAAGTAGAACTGACCACTGCTTGATTATGCAACAAGTAAACTAAATATTGCTTAGACTGAGCATTGACAAAGCAGGGAAACTAAAATGGAGAAAAAATATTTTTAAATGTTGGTTTGTTTAAACGTATCAAAGTTAGCAATATATAAAAAAATGAGAACTTGGTAGGACATCTTTATATATCTATGGCTTAAAATTGTTATTCGGAAGTACACATAGGGCAGTGAGGGGGAAAACATAATCTCTTCAGAGTTTAGGAAGTCTAAAGTTCTTATTCCAGTCCTGGAATGACTCATCCAAGGTCTCATGGCTGGTTAGTGTTAAAGCCAGGACTGGAAGACCACATTTCCTGATCTTCCAGGGGGAAAAATGATCTGTACCAGGATATCGAAACCACATCCTATACAAAAAGAGGGAGAGTGGTGGGGGAGGCAAAGTAGCTGTACTCCAGTGCAGAGGGGCAATGTTTGGCATTTTTCTATGCATTACTCCAGCCGCAGCAAATGAAGCACAGCCTTCACACTCTGCCTCACTCTTAACCATTCTCTGGAATCACCCAGCCTCTGCTTCTGGGATAGTACCTCTGCAATTCCTCCTCACCATAGCAGAAAGCATCATTTCCTTTAAGGGTCATTTGTATTAAGGATCTTACCCATTTTTCCAATTTTCCCTGTTGCATGTCTTTCCTCTCTGGCTCATAAGGCTTTCTTATCTCCCAGTTATAGTATGTGTCAAGTGTAAACTCCTAACCATCTGATATGGAGGTCTTTACCTTTGGGCCACATCCACTACTACCTTCTTTCCTTTTATTCCTGGTAGGCCACAAACCAGACTGTCCATTCACCGTCCCTTGCCTATGGTTTGTTCTTGGCTTTACAAGGATTATGGTCTTCTAGTATCTGGCATTTTCTAGCCAGTAGATTCCCCATAATAACTTCTGACCACCTGGTAGTCTCTGGATGCTCCTGTGTGTTTCTCCAAGCCTGAAGTTGTTTGTTGGTACCATGTGTAAATCACCAACCTCATGCCAGCCATCTCTGCTGTTTCAAGTAATTGGTTTACTTGCTTTTCTTATAGCAGCAGGGAAGAAACTTGGATAAGTATGTTTCCTATAAGACCGAGAGAGAGGTCCTCCCAAAGCTGCCCATGCTAATGGGTACTCTTGCCTGCAGCTCATTTATAAAGTCCAAGCTATAAAGTTTCTATTTCTTTTGTGCTCAACTGGCCAACTGAATTGACCTGATGGGAAAGAACATAGACAGCTGACTTGAATGTTTTGAAGATGAAATAAAACCAGGATTCCAACAGTTTTGAGGTTCTGCCTCTGGAGTTGCCTCTGTCCCCTGCACAGGGCTGATCTGGGATTTTTGTGTATCTTATTCATTGGCTGGAAACACATTTCTCTCTCTTGGCTTCATCAGCTCTTGGGAGATACCTCCTTGAAGAATAGACAGGATCTATGGGGGCTTTTGGACAAAAAATAAAATGAAAAAATGGCATCTAACGTCCTCTATTGAGGAATAATATTGTATTTTATTGGGTCTCTTTGTGGTACTGCTTTGTTTTAAAAAAGGGAAAAGTGAAAATGAAGTAAACAAAATCAAAAACATACATATAGGAAAAGGACTCAATACAAAACCAAAGAATAGCAACTTTTAAAACATAGGACTGTCTTAATACCAAATACATCAAAATCAACAATAACAACCCAAAAAAGCATCATATACCTAAATTAGAAATCTGTAGGACAAATCTTGAATAGCTGCCTGATTTATTTAATCCTGGAAGGAACATTCAGAGTCAATTAAATGAATCGCTCAATAAATTACAGGACACAAAGTAATCAACAGAGAACCTTGGCAACTCAAGGGTGGCAGTGGTGGGTGGGTGCTTCAGCTCATGTGACAGAACTGACCCACCTGCATGAGTCAACCTGCCATGGCTCTTGCCCTGAGTAGCCAGAAACATCCCTGTCATTTTCAAGAAATCCTCAAACTCCCTGGAGAGTCCCCCAATAATGCCATTTAGAGATGCACAGAAGGAAAAATTTCTAGTTTCTTTTCTCTGAACACTCTCCTGTGACCATATATTAAAAAGGAGCTGATGCATTTGCTGTTGGAACAGAAACAACACATGTTGATTCTGCCTCTGTGAGCAGAGACGTCCACCTCACTGCACTGACGATGCCACACAACCAGCCATCAGCATACTCCCTTTTTCCTCCCTGTCCTGAGCCATGATCCATCACTGTCTAGGTTTGTGTCACTGGTGCCAGCTGGCACGCTTGCCATCTCCGTTGCCTTCCCCAGACCCATTTAGGGATGCATGGAGGGAGGCCATAATGTTGGTGTCACATGAGCAGATGGTGAAGCCGGGCCAGGCCCAAGTACTGGTGGAGGGTCGAAGATGTCAGCATGGAAGAAGCAATTATGGCTGTGGGAGTATAATAAGGTGTAAGGAGCTCATGTACTGGGGACTTTCCTCAGCTGTCACTTCCCAAGAATGACAATCTAATACAGAAAGAAAATGTATTAAGTGCTGATCATCCCACAAAGATTGAGAAGGCAGATGCCAGCAATATCTGAAATCCAGCTTCTCATGGTTGAAAGCACTGTTTCTACTCAGGCCCTCTGCTTATTAGAGAAAAGCAAATGTCACCAAGAGTGATAACAGAGAAGGTCACAAAGCTGAGAGAAGAGGCTGAGAGGACAAGAACATTTTCCAGGAGGAGATAAAGTCGGGAGGAATTGCTGTCCACTAATTTATAGGATCTCGATACAAGCTGGGGGAACAATGAATCTTAGTGTCAGGCAACTGGCCATCCCTGTTTGCCTGGGACTGAGGGGTTTCTTGGGGCAGAGGACTTTCAGTGCTAAAATCAAGATGGTCCCAAACAAACTGGGGTGCTTGGTCACCCTACCTGAGATGATGAATGTTTCTTTCCCCAAATAGGTTTCTCATTCTGGTTTGGCCATGAGCTGTCAATGCTAGCTGATAAGTCAATCAACAACTCTTAGTGTTAGAATGAGCTGAGAGGCAGCATCCAAGAAGAGCTGTGATGGTGAGGAATTCTCAGACACTCTCTCCAACCCCAAGCAATCTGCGATTCAATTGGAGAGTGCTCGCCAACACAGGGAACAGACAGCGATCTGTAGGAGGGTGTCTGCTATGCCAAGCGGGATTCATAGGTGATTGCATGTGTCTTGTGCACTGGAGGGGAGGGGAGTTGAGGAGGACAAGGGAAGGGGGCAATTGCATGAGGGAGGAGGGGGTGCCAGGGGATGAAGAGGGCAGCATGGTGTCTGTTGGGGGTCCTCAAACTGCGGCCCCCCAAGGACATTTATCCGGCCTGCCAGGTGTTTTTGCTGCCGATGCCTGACCTGCTTAGCAGCTGACTTGTCCCGAGCCCACAGTGCTCATGTGTGGAATGTGTGCCACACTCTCCAATGGCCCTCCAACGGTCTGAGGGACAGTGAACTGGCCCCCTGTTTAAAAAGTTTGAGGACCCCTGGTAGGGTATTGGTCCTCAGCCAGCCCCGTGGATATATATGCTCAATTACATAGGGTGAAAGGATATAGGAAACTCAGGCAGATGGAGTTCTGCATCATCAGAGCTTAGGTGATAATGGACATGGTTGAGGCAAAAGCAATGTCTTAGTGAGGGCTCCAGAGAACCTGCATGTTTTACAGTATTGAGAAAGAGCATCCCGGTCACAAGTGTCAATGGCTGCACACAGAGGCTGGTGTGGGAAACCCCAGTAGCACTGATGGAAGTAGAAACCAATGCAGTAGGTTAGAGGGGAAGCCTAGGAGAAAACTGACAGTGAGCGCTTGTGAGACCTCACTGGGTACCCTTAGAAATAAGTGTGACCCTCAGAGAGGGGCTGGAGGTTCTCCATAAACAACAGAGGCAAGAGCTGAGGAGGAGGAGGGGAGAAGAGGAAAAGAAAGGAGGAAGGAAAGGAGGAAGAGGAGAAGATGATAATAGCATCCTATGCATAGGTCCCAGGAACTGTTCTAAGCTCTTTACGTAAATTAACTCTAAATCTGCCCAGCCTGTGTGGTAGGCATATTATTTGCATTTTACAGATGAGGAAACAGGCAAAGAGAGATTACCCGAATTACCCAGGATCACAGAGCTCACAAGGGTAAACCTGGGATAATTATTATATATATGATGTGTGTGTCCACACAAATTTAGGTTACACATATAAATCAGCATAATAATAAGCACTAAATATGTGGTATATACTTGGATACTTCATTTAAATTTCTCTGAGTGTCAGTTTCCTCATCTGTATGAAGGTTGATAACTATCTCATAAGGAGACAATGAGGTATGTTTATGTATTCCATTTTGCTCCAAAAGTCAACTTTCCTCAAATAAATCAAGCTAGCAGCATCTGTAAGAAGTTGGAAAGAAGAAAAAAGGAAATAAACATAGTGACCTAGAATAGATAGGAATTACAAATCTGTGTGTAAACTGTCAATTCAAGAAGGAAACGCTGGTCAGTTAAACATTTCACAGTATCTACAAGACAAAACCAATGGTTAAGGATAAGCAGAATATTTCTGACATAGTAACCAGGCAAGATTTCTTCCTTTGGATTCTCATAAAGGAAGTAAAAGGATAAACAGTGACTAATTGATGAGTATGATGGTGCTGTTCTTTTTATGAGACCTCATATCAACTTTATATAGGCTTAATGTAAGCAAATTTTACAAAAACAGGACTGGGATAGAGTGGAGGAGGTTAGCATGATGATTCTGTCTTGATTGAACTTGAGAGAGCACAGTGAAAAGTTAAGAGTGTCGAACAGACCACCTAGGTTGGAAACCAGCTCTGCTGTTCACTAGGTAAGCGACTTAAACTTTTGTGCCTCAGTTTCTTCATTTGCAAAATGGGGCTAATACTGTAGCACCTACTTCTTTAGGTTATAAAGATTTAATGAGGATTGTGTATCAGTTTCTTAGGGCAGCATATGACTCATAACACTAAGCATTTTCTGGAAGAGTGGATGGACTATTGGGCAGCCAAAAATGAGGGAGACTATCTTTCCAGCATGCGCCTGACTAATTAAATATAGACCTGCATCTTTTAATTAACAAGCCATTAAACTATGATTGAGTGATATCCTGTTGTGAAAACTGAGGAACCCCAAATGGACCAGTATGTGTATGAGAATTCATCCCCTCTTCTTTAAGAAGGATGAAAGGGCAACCACAGGCCAGGATGTGTAGATCGAATAGGATCATTCAGTCATTCAACTAATATTAATTGAGTGCCTACTATATACAGACATAGGAGTATTTTGTTGTTAACAAAACTGAGTAACAAATAAGAAACTGTTAAAACAGGCATGGTCTTTGGACTCATGGGGTTTTCTGTGGGGGAAGATAGATATCATAAAAGCCCACCAAATAATAATATGGGCTCTCATTCATTGGCCATGTATATAACCAGTTATATAGCTTTAAAGGTATTATCCTATATGATACTTATATTACTCTGGGAGATAAGAGGAAACTTATCTAAGCTCACAGAGCAAGTGAATGGTAGAGTTAGGCTTTGAACCTCCGGTGTCATTTAACTACCATTTTATAGATAAAACTACAATTAGCATAATGAGATGATATATGTAAAGTGCTTAGTACAGTGCCTGGCACTTGATAAGTGCTCAGTTCTTTTCCTTGCTTTTTAATTTTTATTTGCTCTTCCTTTTCAGTGCTTTTTAATGGTTGACTGAGGCCCCTCCCACATTCTCCTTTCTTAGCTACCTCAAACTACTACTTTCTCCTGCCTATGACCATTGTTTCCCCAATTCCTTTAATATTTCCTTTCCTTCAGCCTGTTCTGTAAACGGTGGTGCCCTCCAAGAATCCATCGTTAACCCCCTTGTCATCATCCTTCTATGCTGTCTTCTTGGGAGATCTATCTCCTTCTGTGGCTTCCATTGATTCCATTGACCCTCAATCACCATTTTCGGCTCTGTGTTCTCTCCTGACCACCAACGTGGTGTTCCATAGACACTGCGGAGCCACAAGTCTAAACTGGAATCCAACATGTCTCCTCCTCCAAGCTGCAATTTCTTCTGAGACCCCTATCCTGGTAAATCCCACCAATATCCTCCAGGCTAGAACTCTCTGTGTCATCTTAGACCCCTTTCTCCCCCAGCTTTCTCACTCCTCCTTGTGCTGTACCTGGTTAGTTGCTGAGTCTTAACACAGTGCCCCTCCTGTGAATCTTTCTCGTGCCAACTGCCGCTGCCTCATTCAGGCTTCCACAGTCTCTTACCTACATTATTGAAAACTTGTCCTACCTGCTCTTGCTGCCTGTGGGATCTCAACCCCTCCGTGCCACCATTGGCCCTGCTGCTAAAGAGTTACCACCCTAAGGCATAGCTATGATTGTATCTTTGTACTCCTCCAAAACCTTCAGCAATTGCTTTCTATGCACTGAATGTTTGAGTTTTCCCAAAATTCATACGTTAAAGCCTAAAGACTCAATGTGATGATATCTGGAGGTAGGGCCTTTGGAGGACAATTAGGTAATGAGGGTGGAACCCTCAGGCATGGGATTAGTGTCTTTATAAGAGACACGAGAGAGGTGATCTTTCTCTCAGCCTCAGTGAGGTGACAGCAAAAAGGCAGCTGTCTGAAAATTAGAAGAGGGCCAGACACTGAATCTGCTGGTACCCTGATCTTGGACTTCGCAGCCTATGGTAAGAAATAAATGTTTTTTGTTTAAACCACTCAGTCAATTATAATTTGTTAGAGCAGCCCAAACTAAGGCATAGCTATTTCAGGTAAACCAAGCAATTTTCTCTGCATTGAGTATGCTGGGCTTTGTCCTGCCATATTTTTTGATAATGGAGAGAAGAAACCTGCCATCTGAATAGAGTCCAAGCCAGAAAATCCCATCAGGCATTGCTCCCCAGTTAGTATAAAATATGTAACATAGGTCTACCTCTCTGGCTGCCTATACCTTCCTACTTGGCCACTTCTTAAAGAACAAATGCAAATACTACATCTTTGTCTTCATTTAGCATTTCTTTCCTCCAGCAGCATGTTGGCTGCTTGTGGATAATATGGAGAAACATAGATTGTATAATAACATTGTTAGGTAGATTTACAGCTACATCAAGGAAAGGATAAATATTGAGTATAAGTTGAACTAAATTGGGTCACAAAACTTTCTCTTTGATCTTCTGCTGTTAGGGATTTTTTAAAAATTCAGTGACATGGTTGAATACATGTTAAATGTATAGTAACACAAAACTGGCAGGCATAGCTAATATCAGAGAAAGCAGAATAAAAATTCAAAATGATTCTGACATTTGGGACTATTCCTTGGGGATAAATATGAAGTCCTACAGTAGGGCTCTGATAGTCAATAATTGCAGAGGCCAGAAGAGTGAGAGGCTTGGGAGCTCGGCGTTGCCCAGGGTGGCCTCGGGCCTCAGAGCCAGGGAAAGGACAGAGCTCGATAGTGAGAGTGATCAGAGGATGAAAAAAGAGAAGGCTGTGAAAAGAAGGTCCTAGATGACTTGATTTGCGTTTTACTCCTTTACTTACTAGAGGAAGTTAAGGAAGAAAGGGAGCAGATGGAAGCAATCCATTTAGGATCTGTGCAGTCTAAAACTTTACAGTTCTGCTATGTCCTTTGATAAAACAAAGTAAGATGATTTGGGTACTAACTTGAGGTCTCTCAAGCTAAGCATTAGAAGTCAGCAAGCTACTGCGAAACACCAACTATGTGCCAAAACCCTCAGCTTAGTTCCCAGAAATATAAGAATGAAGGAGCTCTTGTTTTTCAAGGATATGAGCATGTGACCACATGGTCAGTGTTATAACACAGTGGGTTAGTTGTTATGACTGGGCAGATGGATAGCTGAATGGATGGAAGGATGGACAGATAGTTTGATGACATCAAGGAGAGAATATTAACCGAGACAGAGAAGGGGTTGTGTTGGCAGTGATGTTTGAGCTGGTTGTCATGGTGTAATGGAAATATATGGCCTTCAGAGCTTAGAGACCCTGATGTAGTGCTAGATGGACTATTTACTACCTGTGCAGCTTTAGGTAATGTACAAAATCTTTATGAATCAGCTTCTATATATGTTAAATGAGAATAATAACATCTACAACACTGAATTGTGACTATTAAAACAGACTTATAGTACTTGCTTAGAAAGGGGATCCTCAGGCCGGGCGCGGTGGCTCACGCCTGTAATCCTAGCACTCTGGGAGGCCGAGGCGGGTGGATAGCTCAAGGTCAGGAGTTCGAAACCAGCCTGACCAAGAGCGAGACCCCGTCTCTAAAAAAAAAAAAAAAAAAAAAAAAAAGAAAGGGGATCCTCTTCAGCCTCCCTCAGCATCACCATCTATATCTCTAAAAGACTCAGGAATATTTCTTCATGGCTTATCTGGGCATTGTTTTATGTGATCGTAACATTCAGTGAAAGTATAAAAGCAAGCACCTACATAATGTTTTAAAAATTAAACTTTTGAGTTTCTATAAATTATTGTGTAAAACACACGTATACTATTCTGAACCTGACACAGTTGTATGGAGGGAAATCCAAATGACTAACATTCACATAAATGAGCTCAGAGAAATGCAAATCAAAACAATAGTGACATGTTACTAATATTTATGTCCATCAAATTAGCAAAAATTTGAAAGTTAGATAATAACAAGTGTTGATGAGAATATAGGAAAATGGAAACGTCATGCACTGCCAAGAGAGTTTAAATTGGTGCAGACTTTTTGACATGCAATCTGGCAATGCCTGGAGAAAAGAGGTGTGCATGTGTAACTCAATAACCTCACTTGGGGGGTTATATTTCATAGGTCTGCTCAATGAAATACATGAAGATGTAAATCAGTGTCACTTTTAGTAAAACAAGAAAAAAAAGTTGAAGATCACATAGAATAAGTAAAATGAGGCACTGCATATGATGCAATATTATATAATTGTCAGGAATAAATTATTAGATTATTAGATTTTCATAAAATAGTAAGCACATATCCGGCTCTTATTAAATGTCAAGTACTTTTCTAAGTGCTTTGTGTATATCAATTCATTCAATTTTTACAACTCTGTGAATATTAGTAACTCTGTTTTACAGATGAGGAACATAAGAATCAGAGGATTCAATCATTAGCCTATGGTCACACAGCATATAAATGGAAGAGTCAGCATTCACCCCATTTAGTATGGTCTTGATTTTCCACTTTTAATCACTGTGCTCTCTACTGAGTAAAGCTTAAAAGCATCCAGTGAACAACAGAAAAGAAACAGAGAAAGATCTGTAGTACAATGATTTTCATCTAAAACTAAAGCACATACTAAAAATGCTATATACTTTTCAGGCCATACACACATTTAAGGACATACAATAAACACATTACAGTCAGGATAGGTGATGTTGAGGACAAGTAATCAAATGACTCTACCACACTGAGTAGTATGATTAATGCAACTTGGTAGACGCAAAGACCAAATAGAGCCAATGAATGAATGTTTAGCATCCTACAGACTTAGCGGGTATCTGTGTTGAATGAAAGACTGTGTTTGATAATTGACTCAAAATACTGCCTTTCTCAATATGTTGTAACAAATCTGACTTGTTGAAAGAGAAATAGGGTAGAAAATAAGGATTATGCTGCATGTTTAGCATTCTTAATCTTTTATTAAAAAAATACTCAACACATCTGATTGCTGTAACTCTTATACAAAAGTGCACAACCATGAAATGAATTTCTGTCCTTCACTGTAATTATTACAGATATGAATATAATTATGTTGCTCTAAAAATAAGAGATATTTTTATGGACCCACTGTTTCATGATTTTAAAGGGAGATCAGAAATATAACATTTCTATTTAAATATTAACATTGCACTTATCTCAAATTTTAAAAATTAGTTTTTGTTATTACAATATACAAAAGGAATTCTTTTCTCATCATGAGCTTTGAAATTAGAGATTTAGAAAATAATGCACTGAAAAATAATTTTATGATTCTACATTAAAATGGAAACATAAAATTAACACTGAATTTTCTGAGTGCCATGTAGAGCAAAATGTTAAAGATTCCAACCGAAAAAGAAAACTAAGGGAACAAGATAGAGTTTCCTATGTTTGCTTTTGAAAAGTTTTAAACAGAAGTACTTGTGATACCATTTTAACTTCCCTGGCAGGAAAGAACATGATTCTTCTTTCTCCATACACATTGCTAAGTTACTCGGGAATTACACAAAGAAGAAGAAAAGGAAAAACATTCTCTTCAAATCAAACAGTTTTGTTTTTCTTTCTAATTAAAACAGGTAAATCCCAACATTGCAAAAGACTTAACTGTTCTCATTTTCCTTTGAAAATTGCTGGGTACGGATTTTTCTTATTTCCTTTTAAAATTACTCAGTAGGTTGCCTCTCTGATAGTGTCTTTCCCAAACACATTAGAAAATCCTGCATAAGTGAACACAGATTGGCACTTCACTCAAATTCCTGGTAGCTGGCAGCTCACAGGTGCTCAGGCCTGCACCTGCTTCACTCTGGCTGCATCTAAACAAAGCCAGTTATCCTAGAGAAAGCAATCAGGTGAACATCTAGCTCGACAGGTGTTTAGCATTGTAGGAATAATGCTTTGCATTGATGGAAATGTTCTATACCTGTCTGCTTAATGTGGCAGCGACTAACTACAGGTGGCTATCAGGCACTTGCAATATGGCTAGTGCAACTGAGAAATGGAATTTTTAATTTTATTTCAATTTATTTAAATTTATTACTAAATAGCCACACATGGCTACACACTGAACAGCATATGATGGCCTCGCATTAGCAGGGTGGTACCATGAACCAAGCGTAAGTTTAAATCTTTTTCATTATAAAATATTCTAATGTATAAGTATATAAATTGGAAAATACACCATCAGAAATTTACTCACAAAGGTTAATAATTTACTAACATTTGGTGTATATTGATTCTTCCAGACTTTTTTCCTCCCTAGGCACATAAACACTTTCAACCATAGGTTGATTTAAAAATATATAAAATAGAATCACACCATAGATGCTGTTCTATGGCTTTTCACTTAACAATACACTGTAACCAACCATTTTCCTCTGTTAGTACAGAGAGATGTTTATAGCTATATGAGCCAATACATTCCCTTCTTTGCTAAGCCAGTCTCATTTCTGTCATTTCCAGTTAAGGAGTCCTGATTAACACTAGTGAGTTCAGGGACCAGATTCACCTTTGCTGTTACTATGTTGCTTGTATCAAAGGCCCTAGCTCAGGATGAACGAAGAGAAAGTAGTAGACGGAAACTCAGAAAAGGAGAGCTTTGGAAGCCAGGTGGAAGATGTTAAATTTTATTATATACTTCAAAGGAAACCTCCAAAGGATTTTGAGCAGGGGTGGCAGGATCAGACCTGTCACTGAAGAGGGTGACCCTAGTGTTAATCTGTATGAGACTGAAGCAGAGAGGCTGGGCAGAGAAATCAGATTTGGTACAAAGGTTTGTTTACAGGTCGGTTACGAGGTACTCAGAACACCTTCACTACTGCTGTGCTGTTGCATTTCCAGAGCAAGCTCAGAAAATCCCATTTAGCTCTCTCACAGTAGAGCAGAAGTAAAATATCCTCTTTTGTAACAGTTTAGTTTTCAACTGTTTTTGTGAAGATAAAATAATTCATTTATTAAACTTTTCTTGAGCACCTGCTCCATGCCAGGTATTAGGGAAATAGCAATACACAAAATAAGCCTCTGTCCACATAGGAGAGGCTGTAAAAAAAAAAAAGGAGATTTAGGAGCTAGGGTTTAATTTTGGACATATACACGTTGAGATGCCTATGAGACATCCAAGTGAGATGTCAAGGAGGCAGTTGGATATAGGCGTTGAAGAAAGTTCTGGGTTAGAGATCCACTTTGGAAGTCATCAGAGTGTGTGATGCCCTAATACAAAGAATAAACAAGACAGACAAAGAATAAACAGGAGTGTAGGAGACGAGACTGAGGAAGGTGATGACAAGAGGAAAGTTGGAGAGAAAGTGTCAGTGAGTCATAGTCAGAGCTAGGGTTAGAATCTCCAAAGAACAGGGGAGATAGTGGTCTAGAACTTTGTATAACTGCACCAATGAGGTAGGGTGAGTGGTACTGACTGATGGCCAGAGTTTCCAAGTGAAATGGTCTAAGGAGGAGAGTGGGACAATAGTCTGGAAGAAACAATGAGGAGCTAGGACAACACGTAGCCTGTCTTTGAGTCCAGCAGCATAAGGGGTGAGGGAAATAAAACATGGGAAGCAATATAATTAAGAGAGCCAAGTTCATAGTAAGAAGGGGACGAGACTGTTCAGACAAGGTTAAGAAGATAAGGGACTTGGTGATGACAGGTGAGTTTTAGAGCTCATAGGGCAGCTCAGACTTTGGGCACAGGAAAGTTCTCTTTGAGCAGGGTGGGAGATGGGATCTATTAGCGATGCACAGAGCTGGGTGGGCTCAAGAGGATCTGGAGACATAGGAATGAGGGGCATGGCAGAATTAGTCCCAATGTTCTTTGAAGCAGATTGGTAGGGCAGTATTGAAAGGGAGGAAGAGAGAGCTCTGTGTTGAGCTGTGAATTAAAATAATAAGCTTTTGGGTAGGAATGTGATTATTTAATAAGCATTTTATGATGAAATGTGTTTCCTAAGTTGTAGCAATCTAGCTGTAGGCCGTATGGATTCAACCCTTACCACAGAAAATATTTATTGAACACCTACTATTGTGCTAGATGTGGACAAAGATGGATAGCAAGGAAAGCAGTCATTTCCAGAAAATGTGTGTTCTCAAAAGCAGCTATGCCTACTGGCTGTGCCAGATCTCTTCTCAGCTAGCAGCTTCAAAACACTTTCTTGCTCTTTGAGACTCCAGGAGGTGCATCTTCTCTCCTCCACCTCCAGAGCAGAAGGGGCCAGCTGTCTATTTCTCCCAGTGCTCCTATGTTGGATGTTTGTAGCTCAGAAATGCCTGCGCCATTTTATAACAAACACCTGATAATCTACTGGAGAATGACACAAAAATTGTAAAATATGGAAGACCCAAACCCACCTCCACACCCAACCAGGCTTCCTTTTCCTCTATGCTTTTAAAGAATTGAGACAATCTGAGGAAAAAGAAAAGTCATATGGAGTCAACAGAATTAGAAATCATATGCCTTGTATCCTCCTCCTCTACCCATGATCATGACAGATGCACTAACAATTCCAAGGACTCTCTCCTGTTGATCTTTTCCACATAGTTCTCCAGTCATTACCAGTTGTTTAGAATTCGGCTGCCCCTGGTGACACAAGTGGTACCACCTTTTCAGATATATAAAGTAGGTTCTGAAGTGGAATAGAATACCACAGGGTTTTAAACACATGCTTGAATGATTCCTCTGCTCATTTAAATTACCCTCAAGGTCATTGAAAAAGAAAACTCAGGCTATGGAATGGGAGAAAATATTTGCAAACTATGCATCCAACAAAGAACTAATATCCAGAATCTATAAAGAACTGAACTCAATGACAACAATAGAAAAACAAAACCCCTTAAAAAGTTGGCAAAGGACATGAACAGACATTTTCCAAAAGAAGACATACAAATGGCCAACAAGCATATGAAACAAATGTTCACCCTTACTAATTATCAGAGAAATTCAAATTAAATTCCCAATGGGATACCCATCTTACACCAGTCAGAATGGCTATTAAAGAAGTCAAAAAATAGATTGACAGTGAGGTTGCAGAGAAAAGGGAATACTTATACAACATCGGTGGGAATGTAAATGAGTACAACCTCTATAGAAAACAGTATGGGTTTTTTCTCAAAGAATTAATAATAGAACTACTGTTTGATCCCACAATTCTACTGGATATCTACCCAAAGGAAAAGAAATATTTATACCAAAAGACACCTGCACTCATATATTCATTGCATCACTATTCACAATAGCAAAGATATGGAATCAAGCTAAGTGCCCATTGGTGGATAAAGAAAATATATATACAGACACACACACACATACATATAAACACATATACACACACCAGAGAATACTACTCAGCCATAAAAAAGAATGAAATCATGTCTTTTGCAGCATGGATGGAACTGGGGGCCATTATCTTAAGTGAAATAACTCAGACACAGAAAGTCAACCACCACATGATATCACTTATAAGTGGGAGCTAAACAGTGGGCACACATGGACATAGAGTGTGGAATAACAAACACTGGAGACTAGGAAGGATGAGAGGGTGGGTTATGGAAGGGGAGTGATGGATGAAAAATTACTTAATGAGTACAATATACACTACTATTCAGGTGATGGTTACACCATAAGCCCATATTGCACAACTATGCACTATATCCATGCAACAAAACTGCACTTGTACCCCCTAAATACATAAAAAATAAATAAAACACATAACTTCTGAAAGCCCTTAAAATTCTCTTGAATACAAATGATAGAGACCACAAAAAAAAAAAAAAAGATAAAAGGAAAAGGAGACTCTGGTTCCAAAGTACCTTTTTGAGAGGAGAGGCACACAAGAGGCAATCTAGCATGGGGTATTATTAGATGTTTGCTCATCAATGGTTCATTTTAATTTTGGAAGAAGCCAGATAGCTTCGGTGAAGATGGCTACCTCTTGCCACAGGTAAGTCCTCAAATCTGCCAGCTGACAGTGTTGGTGTACCATGGAGTTTGTCATGGAAATTGGTACAATCATGGTGATTCTACTAAATTCAGAGAGAGCATTGAATAGAGCAAAAGTTTTTGTTTGTTTGTTTTCTTTTCTAACCTCTAATCTTGGGTTAAGTTGTTAGGAAGATGTTATTATACTTCTCTAACAATCTTAAGACCACCTTTCAATTTGGGTTCTGAACTGGGAGATGCTCTCTTTACCTTCTTATATCTGGGCGGAATGCAGCCATTTGGTCAACCACATACGCTCAGAGCTTGGAGTCATTTGAACAGTTTCACTGAGAGAAGCGGACACAGAGCAGATAGAGCATTTTTGTTGTGTTCTCTCTAAATTGAAATAAGATAAGAACAGGCATTAAGCTGCTTAGAGATTTGAATTAGAGAAACAATTATTCTAATACATGCTACACAGGAAATGCTCCCAGAGCCAGTAATCTCCTGATTCTTATGAAAACTGTCACTCTGTGGATGTCCATGCTTGAATGGAGGTTCTGAAAAGCATTCTAAGCCTCCTTTTCTCACTTTTATCCTCTAGGATTGATTTTTGTTTCTTTTGAAATTGATTGTTCCCCTTTAAAACTTTCTGAATATGGCACAATGCATAATCTGTATCATTTGGCACTCGAAATACTCTGCCATTAGACTAGGATTCTTATGCCTGAGCATGGCCTTGGTGGTGGAAATGTATTCAATGAAATGTGAAATTGCTTTGTAAGACACATTTAGAGCATTTGACTTAGGCCAAGCGTGTTGAGCTGGAAAGGTTCAGGAAGTGATATTCTTAAGTAGTTAATATTGTTCATCACAGTTAATACTGTTAATTTTTTTTTTTTTTTTTTTTACTACTAGAGACGGGGTCTTGCTCTTGCTGGTCTTGAACTCCTGGGCTCAAACAATCCACCCACCTAGGCCTCCCAGAATGCTAGGATTACAGGCATGAGCCACCACACCTGCTGTAATACTGTTAATTAATTAATACTGTTCATCCTTTTCATTTTTGAGTGCTGCTTCTGCCTTTTGACCTCTTGCCATGGCCACCAGAGAGTAGGAAACTCAGTGTGTGAAAACCATTTCAATGGTGTCTTCACATTTTCCTGATATTCTTGATGTCAGAACTCTCATAACTAGGGTGCGCAATCAGGGTGCTGGTCTGAGCTATTCACCTGACACCTTATACTCTGCGCATCCTCACCCTCTACTAAATCCAGATATAGATCCTGAAAACTGTTAGTATCGCTGTATGAACTATGCCAGGCTTAGGCCACCCGCTTCCTAGACAGTCTCCTTTATTTTCTATGAAAGAGAATAGGAACTCTATTCTCTGGGAATCAGAAAAATAAATGTATTTAATTGGATACATTTAAGAGAAGGTTATAGTCACTCAGCATGTTTGGAGACCAAGGAGCCTTAGGAGACAGAACAGCAATAATCAGGCCACTTTAATTCCTACAGATATTCCAAGCAGCACCCTGGGCCTGGACGACACACCGTTTCACCTGGGAGTCAGTGAAAAGTAAGTGTCCCAGACTAAGAGGCCCCCAGGGATTGCAAGCACAGAGCAACAGATGTGTTTCCAGAGCCTGGTACATAGTAGCTGCTCCATGAGTGTTTTTGCAGTAAATGGGCGAAAGTCCAAATGGAATTGCAAGATTCGGACATAGGCAGCCAGATGTGCGCCAGTACTCAGACCACTGTTCCTACAGCCATGTCCTCTCAAGGGCCTCAAGACAACCGTCAACAAAAAGGTATGCTCTGTAGATTGCCATGTGGTAAATCTAACCCTCCTTAGAAACTAAAACACTTTTCAAATATCCCTTTAGGCTCCCTTCCTTTGCCTATGGTGGCTGTCTAAGTCCCCCTCTTAGACGTTAAGTGGTTGATGTAAATGCCCATTTTGGTCATCTGGAAGCCTAAGGATGGGAGGAGTGAAAAAGTGTTGGAATTGCCTTTGTGTTGCTGCTTCTCTGGAGGCCACATTTCTGAATCCGGTTGTCTTCCAGCTTGGCTCCAGAAGACATATTGTTGGGCCTCCCTCCTTCCAGGAGCTGTTGCCCATGGCATTTCAGGGAAGAGCCTGTCACTGCAGAAGAAGCGTCTTTGGGCACCGCTTAGCATAGCTATTGTCGCAAGTTAATGGTGTTGAATGAACTGGGGTGTTAAGGGCCCCAATTCTTCTCCAAGACGTCCCTGCACATCTGCCCTTTCCCTTGTAGTTTCTCTCACTAAAGAGGAAGAGTGACCTCTTTTGGTCAGGGGGACGTGTGCCAACATGACTACAAGCAGAGGCACTTGTGTGTTCACACCCGCTCTTGTGCCTCTACCTTTGCCAGGAGAATGTGCCTAGGTTAGCTTGCTGGAGGGATGTGAGAGATTCATGGAGGAGAGCTGAGTCACTCAGGTGACACCAAACGAATTTCCAGGTGTGTGTGCCACAGAATATAGCTGGTCAACTCCAAGACCTATGAGTGAGACCAGGAGAACTGCCCAGTGTGGTCTAAATAGCCAACCTACAAAGTCATAAGCTAAATAAATGCCTACTGTTATATGCCGCTGAGTTCTGAAGTGGTTTCTTATGCAGTGTTATTGCAGCAATAGATACCAGATGCAGCTCCTTTCTTTTGCCGTTGAGGGGTAGTATAGTTTGGTGATTAAGGGACCAGACACTGGAAGCAGAGAGCTTAGGTACAAATCTTCCTCCTGCTACTCACTATAACTTGGGGAGAGTAACTTAACTCTCTATACCTCAGTTTCTTCATGTATAAAATGGAGACGATGGTTTCTATCAACAGGGGGCTAATGTGAAGATTAAATAAGCTAATTATATCTGAGGAGCTTAGACCCATCTCTGGCATATAGGAAGCATGATAAATGGGCTATCATCATTTGCTGCTATACGGATTTGCATTGGTGAAAAGAACGCCACGTGGTTTGATCTTGAGTGCCCCAGAGCCTGCCCCTGTCCTCCTAGTTAGGGAATGTTAGTGGGGTTTTCCTAAGGGCTTTTGTTTTATTTCACATGATACTACTGCTTTCTTGGGGTGGACAAGACATTTTTCAAGTTGGCTTCAGGTTCTTCTCTCTTCTTATGAGTCAATCCGTGACATATCTGCAGACATTTATGAGATTTTTGTCATTTGAATGTCATTTTTTCCCTAGATTTCAGTGTTTATGCAAATTTTTCCTTGTTTTTATATTGTTTGTAAAATTTTAAAAGGGATATGGAAGAAGCAAGTGGGAGGTTTGTGGTCAAGTAGCTATTTGACCCCAAGATAAAACAATGTAGTTTCAAATAGTTGAATACAACCTTGCTTGTCTTTCCTTATTTGGATTTTCCATTCATTCAGAACAGCTTGGCAGATTAGTATTCTTTGCCCCTTTCCCCATATTTTGAGTCTATACCAACATGTGTAATTTGAAAGCTAATTGGGTAAAGAGCCAGATAGTAAATTAAAAAAAAAATGAAAAAAAAAGCACCAATTGGGGAAGTTCCTTGATTTATATAATATGTTCTTCGTATACTGGGACTATAGATTCTTGGAACTAGAAAGCACTTTGGAGATTATCCAATCTCTCTAGTTACAGATGGGGGAACTAAGGCTCAGACAAGGAACTTGTTTGAAGTTCCATG
Source organism: Cheirogaleus medius (assembly GCA_008086735.1). Classification (NCBI taxonomy): domain Eukaryota; kingdom Metazoa; phylum Chordata; class Mammalia; order Primates; family Cheirogaleidae; genus Cheirogaleus; species Cheirogaleus medius. The sequence goes on from VBSM01003204.1 coordinate 22,387,080, forward strand.
AACAAGTTAGTAAAAGAACCTGGATAAAAATATGGAGCTCTTCCAAGTCCAGTGGGTGTTTATTTTTATTCAATATTTGATATGCATAAAATAGTATATACACACATATATAGCATGTTAGGCACATAATGAAATAAATACCTAGACCCAATTTTGGGAGTAGGCTATCATGCATGACATAAAGACTTCTTATATATGTAGCTCAAATCTTAGCCCATGGTATTCTGTTGCATCCTCAACCTAAAGCATCCCCCAAAGAGGACACTATTTTCCTGATTTTATATTTACCATTAGGTATATTTACCTAAATTATATATTTTTAAATAAAAATTGTATCTCATCAGAATCTTGTTGTTTCACTCAACATTATGCTCCAAAATTCATCCACATTTTTGCATATAACAGATTCATTTATTTTCATTTTTTAAATTAAATTTTTTTTTTTACTATAAGGTAAAATTTCTGTGGTTAATTTTATTCATCTCTATTGAAGCTAATGAAGTTTCTCTAGAGTAAGTGCTTACAAGTGGAGTTTCTGGAACATAGTATAGTATACATGTTCAACTTTCTAAGATAATACCAAATTGTTTTCAACATGGTTTTTCATTTTCTAGGCTCATCAGCAGAGTTTTGGAATTCTCACTTCTCATAAGATCATTAATGGCTGGTGTAGTTAACCTTTCAGCCAGTAAATGTACTACTAGTAGGTATTAATATATTGTAGTCTTAATGTATACTTCCCCAATGACTAATAAGGTTGACCACCTTTTCATATATTTATTCATACTTTGTGTTTCCTCTGCTATAATATGAAATGCCTATTTATGTCTTTTTGTATTTCTTATATTTTCTATTATCTTTTTTTCATTGACTTGAAGTAGTTATTGATAAATTCTGGACACTTATATTTTATCAGATACATAGGTGGCAAATAAATTTTGCCAGGTATTTATCAACTTAACTTTTTATTTTCTTTATGACATCTTTTAATGAATACAAATTCTTGGTTTTAATATTGTCTTCAGTATGATTTTCACTAGATCAAAGGTATATTTTATTGTACATCAACATCTCCAAATTATCAGGACTTGATATGTACAAATCATCTACTATCTTAGTATGTGCAAATCATCTACTATCTTAGTCAGTATATCTGGAATGAAAGACTTAATTTAAAAAAAATTCATAGAGATTACAAAAACAAATTCTAACACTTGGGTCTAAAAGTATCTGATGCTCAAATACTGGGTGGTAATGAAGCAGGGGAATAGGCATAACTTAAGAGAACAGCAACACCTAAAGTTTCCGGGATGAAAACCTATTCAGTCTCAGCTATCATAACATATTATAACATCCTTTCCCTCCACCTCCTGAAAACTGATCTTGCAGTATTTCCTTCTTTGAAAATTGCGCTACCACCCATACAATCATTTAGGCCAAAAATTGGAGAGCCATCCTTGAGTCCTCCTCCTTTCTTTTTTCTACCACATTCAGCCAAACACCAAGTCTGATTGATTCTGTGTCATCATTACTCAAAGCTGTTCCTCTTCACATCTGCTTTTTAATCCAGGCCCTCATCACTTCTTTCCAGCACTAGTCTCTTAGCTAGATTCCTAACTTTTGGTCTTGCTCTGGTCCAGAAGAGTCCAAAAGTGCTGCCACTAATGCCCCTTTTGTAAAACACAAGTCCACCAATGTCCTTTTTCTAAATCTAGAGGATAAAAATCCCAACTCCTGAATATGCCATCCAAGTTTCTGATGAGCTGGGTCTTCTCTACCTTTCCAACCTTATCTCATAGCTCTCCTCTGCAAGTAAGCCACTGAAAAATTTTATATTTCTACTTAGGATAAGGTTACCTTTGTCTTGCTTTATTATACCTCAAGTGCTCTTTCTCCTACTTCAATTGTTCTTCCTTCTATTTATTTGCCTGATGGATTTTCAAAGGCATAATTCAAGTGTCCACAAGCATTATGAAGCCTCCTTGTTTTCTCCAGGCAGCATTAGAAACTTTCTCTTTTGTATTCACTTAGAGCCTTATTTTCATATTAGTTATTTGCATGACAATCTTCACCACTAAATTGTGAACTCCTCAAGGAAAATGACCAAGTTCTATATATCTTTGTAGCCCAAGTGCTTACAGTTCCTGGTATGCAGTGAACAATTTTTTTTTTTTTTTTGAGAGTCTCGCTCCATCCCCCAGGGTAGAGTACAGTGGAGTCATCATAGCTCACTGCAACCTCAAACTCCTGCACTCAAGTGGTCCTGTGCCCCAGCCTCCCAAGTAGCTGGGACTGTAGGTGCATGCTGCCACTACACTCGCTAAAGACGGGGTCTCGCTCTTGCTCAGCTGGTCTCAAACTCCTGAGCTCATGCAATCCTCCTGCCTCAGCCTCCCAGAGTTCTAGGATTACAGGCATGAGCCACCAAACCTGGCTGACAGTGAACATTTAATTAATATTTATGGAATAGATTAACTCAACATGCATGAATACTGCAGTAACACTTCCACAAAAGCTTGCACCTCCTTTAGCTCTATCCACAATTCTAGAACCTACAGAAAATGATAGCTCTGCTTTTTTCTGGGATGATCAGTCCACATTTAGAATACTCTGCTCTGATGTGATTAGGGTAGATATAAATTGAAAAACATTAAAAATAAACCACTCAGGAAACCAACACCATGTCAAAGGAGTAATGATTGAAGAAATGGGAATTATTTTTGTGAAGTGCCATGAATAGAAAAGAAAATTAACAGTACCTATTATGATAGTATTGAGAGCAAGCACTCTTTTTCTAATAAAACACAATGATGGTAGATTAAAATTGACAATAATTTTTTTGTTGCTTCTCCCACTGAGAGGTGGAATTTAATTCTTCTCTTAAAGGTAATTTGCTTGATCAAGATCATGGAATTAAAGGATACGACAAGACTTTCAAAACTAGATCAGAAAAAAGCCTTCCAGCTTCTGCCTTGGTCTCCTGGAATGTCTCCTCCTGGGGAGACACTCCAAACCCAGTCACCATACTGTGAAGAGTCCAAGGTTCATAAAGAAGTCACATGCACGTGCTCTTTAAGATAGCACTAGTGAACTCCTGGTTGACAGAAAGCTTCAACTGCCAATGACTTGTGAGCCATTTTGGATCCCTGGTCTACTAGAGCTTTCAGATAACTGCAGCCCCCACAAACATCCAACTGCAGCCACATGAAAAAACCTAAGCAAGAGCCAGCCAGTCAGATTCTTTTTAAATTTTTGATATGCAAATTCCAGTACAAAATAAAATGTTTTTAAAAAGAAATTATTAAATTTGGGATTTATAATTATTAAAATGAGGTGGTTTATTACCCAGCATTAGACAACTGAAACAACTACTACAAATGTTGATTGATTGAGGAGTGACTTGGTAACAATAAACCGATGTGGCAAAAATTGAGATGTGCCACTCAGAGCTCCCTTCAAGAAAGGTTTTGCTGCCCAATTGCAAGAACATGGTTACCTGGCAGCCTCCAGCTGTTAACTCCTTCAGGATCTAACCTCATATCTGAATTGTGAGCTTGCTCTTTTTGGGTAAGGCCCCAGCCAATGACTGAGTGAGGCAATGGTAGTGAGTGCCACATTGTTCTTGAAGTGTATCCATCCAATGTCTAAACAAGATGGGATGCAAAAGTCTAGCCATTTCTGTACAACTGCTTGAATGAGCAATCACTCCCCATTAGGCTAGCAGGACTTGGTCTGTCTGCATCATAAGCTGATGTCTCTACCTGCCCAATACTGCCTCCTCTTTTCACAACACCTATCTTGCATTATCTTAAGAAAATTAGGAAAGGGTAACTTTTAAGATGTGGTAGCAAATCGAGTCCATCAATACTAATGTGGCTATTGGTCCTAGTTATTAATGGCTTAAAGGCTTGTTTTACTGCTGTTGAAGTCCAACATGGCAATGCCTTCATAATTAGCCTCCTAGACAGTTAGCAAAACTAGGACTGCAAATAAAAGGAGGGAACAAGTGAATTACACAGAAAACACTAGGATCTTGAGTTTGCATCTGCCTGAAGACAAGTCGTAGGACTTAAATGTAAGAACTGAAACTATAAAACTACTAGAAGAAAACACAGGGGAAATACTTTAGAACATGGGTCCAGGCAAAGATTTTATGGGTAGGCCTTCAAAAGCATAGGCAAAAAAAATAGACAAATGGGACTATATCAAACTAAAAGGCTTTCTTTACAGCAAAGGAAATATTTTTAAACTATTCGTCCAAGGGACTAATATCCAGAATATACAAGGAAGTTGAATAACTCAACAACAAAAAAATATGTTTAAAAAATGGACAAAAGATATGAATAGACATTTCTCAAAAGATATACAAATGGCTGAATATATGAAAAAAATGTTCTACATCTCTAATTATCAGGGAGATGAAAATGAAAACCACAATGAAATATCATCTCATCCCAGTTAGAATGGCTATCATCAAAAAAGACAAAAAACAACAAATGCTGGTGAGAATGTAAAGAAAAAGGAACCCTTACACACTATTGGTAGAAATTGAAATTAGAACAGCCATTATGAAAAACAGTATGGAGTTTTCTCAAAAAACTAAAAATAAAACTACCATGTGATCCTGCAATCCCACTACTATTTATCCAAAAGGAAGGGAATTCATATATTGAAGAAATATCTACACCTGCCCATGTTTATTACAGCTCTAATCATAATAGCAAACAAATGGAATCAACCTAAATGTCCATCAACAGACAAATGGTAAAGAAAATGTGGCATATATACCTAATGGAATATTATTCAGCCACAAATAGAATGAAATCCTGTCATTTCTGGCAGCATGATGAGCCTGGAGGACATTCTGTTAAGTAAAATAAGTCAGGCACAGAAAAGTAAATACTACATGTTCTCACTCACATGTGACAGCTAAAAAACATTGAGCTCATGGAGGTAGAGAATAGAATTGTGGTTATTAGAGGTTGGGAAGGGCAGCCGGAGGGAAGGAAAAAGAGGTTGGTTAATGGATACAAAGTTGCAGCTAGATGGGAGGAATAAGTTATAGTGTTCTTTAGTGCTGGAGGAAGAATATGGTAAACAATTTAATGTTTATTTTCAAAAAGCTAGAATAGAGGATTTTGAATGTTGATGACACAAAGAAATGATAGATGTTTGAGGTGATAGATATGCTATTTATCCTGATTTGAACACTACACATTGTATATATGTATCAAAAGATTCTGTATCCCATAAATTATGTACAATTATTACATGTCAACTAAAAATTTAAAAAAAGATAGTCATTTTTAAGTGGGTTTGCTAACTATGGAGAGATGGAGGGGGGAGGGAGGGAAGGAGGAAGGGAGAGAGAATGAGCACCAGCACATGTGTGTTTGAGAGAGAAAGAAAGGGAGCAAACAATTACTCCATAATTTGAAAATAGGAATTTTATATCCTACTTGCATTCTGTCCTTTGGCCTCACATTTATAGAAATATTTGCCTACTCTCTGACAGTTGACATTACTTTTCCTGGGGAAGAGAAGAATGCCAGAAGAAAGGCATGATTCCTCTGTTTAGATATGGTTTGCTTTGATAGGTGGCGTGTTCTGCACTGCTAAGGAAAACCAAGCATAGCCCTGACAATGACTTGATGGAGATAACATTAGAGGGAATTCAAGCAGATCTGGAACAATAGGCTTTGAAGTCTCACTATCAGAAATTCTATAAATACTGAGGAAACAAGACAAATACAAAGGTATTTTGAGGGACTATTCCACCTTAAATATAAACATAATGTAACAGGAATTACATTACCATAATCAAATGTTAGTTCGGGTTCCCATTTTGTCAGGTATAAAGCTCTGCTGATACCTTCAAATTATTTTTTTAATAAAGCCAGCCAAGCATGAAATAACTTCATAGCTGCTTTGGTAAAGACTAATAGGGGAAATTACACTAATGAGAGGCTAATAAGGAAGACTACGATGACCCTAGAAGCACACATCTTTTTCAAATGAAGATGGTGACTACTGTGCCTATTATTACATAAGTGAGAGGGTTATGTTCTCATTTTCTAAGGAAAGGTTTTGGGAAATGTATCAGTAGGGGGCATTGGTGTTCTATCAGCAGGAGAACTTGACCCAGAGAATAAGTGCTCTTGGTAATTCTGAACACTTTAAAATGATCAACAAGTCAAAGCAGACAGGAACCTATTTTTTCTTAGGAAAAAATCTACATAGAAATGTCATCTGTTCTAAATGAAACTTTAGGAAATGAAAATACAGCATATACATATTTGGTCTTCACGAGATAAATGAAAGATGCTAGAGGCTTTAAAAAAAATTTTTTTTGAGAGACTAATATCGCAGCAGCTGCAGATTCAGCATTTCTAATCCTAGGAATTGAGAAGAGCTGAATTTGCATTCTCGTGAAGTAGCATCACAAATGCTTACAGCTCCCATCTAACTGTAATGAGAGTGAAATTAAACAGTTCTCTGTTAGAAGCTTCTCCAATACAACAAATTCAGGTTTGTTTTTCTCTCTCCCCTTCTACCCATATAGGCAAAGTCATACAATCATGAAAGGAATGGGAGTAAAAGGAGAATATGCAAATTTGGAATGCAGACTACATGAGATAAAGAGCTACATTTCTTTACCTTAAACATACACACAAACTCCACAATTTGTCATGGAAAGAAAGATTATTAAACACCATTAAAAATAAGTATAATTTTTTTCCGTATCTGCCATGACATAAATGCTAGATGGCTGATATAATTATGTATGAATTATTACACTTTATAGAAAAACTTGATATCCCAGATGCTTTGACTTTTATCCTCAAGAATCTTTTAGTTTTACATCTTAAAAATTAGAATCCTGAGACTTAATAAAATTTGGGATCTTCAGGAACAGCAAAAAGGAAGGATACATTAAAACACAAAAATACATCTATAGGTTTCTCTAATTCAAGTCTGTTTGAAGCATGAGGAGGATAATTCCCACCCACTTTTAAGGCTCATCCAGATTTTTAACTTTATTCATTTAACACACATTGATGAAACTCCTTCTAAGTAAGTTGTAGACACAGGCTAGGTGCTCCTCTCTAAAATTAGCCTTGACCTCTGGGGCCATGCTCTGAACCCCTGGAACAGGAATTTCTAGTCGAGATTGATCTCTTTCTCTCTCTCTCTCTCTCTTCTCTCTCTCTCTCTCTGTCTCTCTCTGATGTAATTCCTGATATATATACACACATATATATCTCAACTGAATAAGCCCTTACAATATTTAAGGTATAGAACTTTTATTCATTTTTAAAGAAAAATACACTTGAAGATAATATACTTGGAGATAAGGTAAAACCCCAAGGGCATGCATGGTAGGAACCAAGATAATAAAAGTGAAGCCTAAATGGCTCTGCATTTTTAATAAATTATGAATTCAGAAACAAGGAGAGAGAGAGAGAACCGGTAAGAAGCTAACAAGAAGGTTCTTTGGAAGTGGAGTAGCCAGTAAAATTCTCCAGATGATGAGAAGGCTTTTTAAAACTGGAATGTCTAATATTAAATATGAAATTATTTGCAATATTACAAGGAAAACTCACTCCCTTCTCCTTATGCTTTCTACAAACAACTGCATTGTGGGTTTGCATATGTGTAAAACAGTTAAGAAAGCACAAGCCTGAGATCCATGTTGAAGTTACAAGGAAAAGAATGAGAACTTCAATGACAGAAGTACAGAAAAATTACATACAAAGTAAACTGAATATGCAGAATCAGGAGCATGAAGCTAGAGCAGACTGAGAATGTAAATCCTCCTCTTGTTCACTGCCTGTCACCCCCTACCCCACAGAAATTAACAGAAATCTTGGGTAGGTCTCTGGACTTCTACAGGTATGGAATGGAGGGTTGAATCAATATTATAATGATAATTAAGGGAGTTCAAGAAGCCTTAATTCACTTTGGAATTACATGTTAGTGAAGCCCCCAAATGAGTTTCAACCCACTTTTAAAGGATAGTCTTGTCTTCCTTATGCCTTCCAATGCAAAGTTGTTCTGGCCCATTCCTGAATAACCGAGGTCCTGAGATTCTGGGTTCCTGTCTCAACTCCTGTCTTAGTTCATTTTGTGCTGCTATAACAGAATACCTAAGACTTACAATAAACGGAAATTTATTGGCTCACAGTTATGGAGGCTGGAAAGTCCAATACGAAGGTGCTGGCATCTTGCAAGGGCCTTCTTGCTGCGTCACACATGGTGGAAGGCAAGAGGGAGAGAAAGTGCACCAAAGAGGAGGCCAAACTCATCCTTTTATAACAGCACCAATCCACCAACAAGGATGGAGCCCTTACGGCCTAATCATGTCTTCTCGCCTCTTAATACTATTACAATGTTACAATGGCAATTGAATTTCAATATGAATTCTGGAGGGGACAAACATTCAAACCATAGCAACTCCTGTCCATGCTTGGTCATTCTGGCAGGGCAGAGGGTACCATCTCTGCCACCATCAGCCTTCCTCATGTGCTCATTTTCACTGTTTTGTTTTTTAAGTTTATCATTCAAACCTTCTCTCTCTCTCTCTCTCTCTCTCTCTCTCTCTTTATCATTACTCCATTTCCCCAATTACAAAATAATTTTTTAATTATTACACTTTCAAAAGTAAATGAAAAAGAGCCCTAAAATCACACATCACACACCTACATATAATTTGGCATGTTTATGTTTAGAGAAGCTTGTCATGGTAGTAAACAGAATTAAGTGCAGCCATCTGTTGGTAAATGAAATATTTCTTTGAGCAGCAGTTGCATTTCAGTTTAGAAAAAGATTCTGGGCTTAATCTAAATATGCTGTGAAAGCTACCTCAAATCTATTTAGAAAGATGAGTTATATGCATAAGACATACATTCCAATACTAGGTAGATCCTAAGTGCTTGGATGCTGATCTGAATGGGGAGGCCCCAGTGATGTTGGGTCAGGTAAGAAAGCTGCTCAATGTAGGATCAGACACACGTTGATTTCAGCTGGGTCAAATAAGCCAATAGAAAGTAAATGAGATAAAGGGAAGCCTTTAGGTCTCTATGAACAACTGGACATTTTCTTTATAACCACCTTATTAGGTTAGGTACCATTTTGCCCATTTTTTAGATTGAGAAAATTGAGGCCCACAGAGAAAAAATAACTTGCCCAAGACCTCATAGCTAGGGTAAGATGATAATGGGGTTAAAATGCTGGTACACTTCTAATCTCTCCAGATGCAACTTCGCAGCCAGACAACTAGGGAAGTGATTATAGGCCCAAGGCTATTTTGATACCAGCAGCAGGGCTGAGCAGTACAAAAAGCACAGATTTCTAATCAGAGGAAGGTTCAGGCTCTGCTACTTACTGGATCTACAACCTTGGGCTAATAACTTAAGTTATTCTATAACCTCAGTTTCTTTGTTTTAAAAAAAAGAGGATAAAATTATCTACTCAATTATCAGGACACAGAGTGACACTAGCCCCACAGTGAGAACAGACTACTCCAAGGCCACTGGTCTACTTGAACCAGTTTTGGCTGAACCAGGAAAGCAGATGAGATGTATCCTAGGATTTCTCAGTAAGGCTCAGAGACCTGCATGGAAAACTCTTGAATAACCAGTTATTTATTTTGAAAGACATTAAAAAAAAAAAAGCATGATAAAAATTGCCCCCCTCCCCCCACAAATCAGTTCTTCCTGTCATTAACTACTCAAATATTTTATTTATACACTTGTGGCCATACTGAGGCCCTTTTGTCCATGGCAATAAACTGCAAACATACAAATGTGCAATTTTTAAATTTACCTTTGAAAGTGTAACGCTTTGAAAAATTTTATTAGGGAACATGGTTTGATGATCAAAAATAGAAAGTTTGAAGCATAAGATTGAAAAAGTAGAAATGTATAAGAACCATAATGAGGGAAATTTAGAATACTGTGAGTCATTATGGATCGGAATAAACGTGGCATTCTCCCTGACACTGCCTATAGCAACAGAAAAGAAAAAAGCACTACTCTATAAGTGAATCAACAGTGTGCAAAGTTCACTAAAATAAAATAGGGTACACTTGGGTGCTTCTCTAAAATATGGATTTTATTATTGTGGTGACACAAACATTTAGTTTTCATTTTCTCAGAGGTGAGAATTTCCTGAGTTGTAAGCTAAAGAAATTTTGACTTTTGTAGTGATATTTTCAGAGCAATTAAACAAATTTGGAAGAAAAAGGTCATCAGAATTATTTTGCAATTGAAAAGAGTCTTGGTTAGACCAGAACTATTAATAGCATAATCACATAAGACATTTTAAAAAACAATGTAGAATCTCCCTCAAGATCTTTTTTTTTTAAGATCTTGCTCCATTGCCTGGGCTACAGTGCAGTGGTGTCATCATAGCTCACTGCAACCTCAAACTCCTGGGCTCAAGCAATTCTCCTGCCTCAGACTCCCAAGTAGCTGGGACTACAGGTACACACCACCATACCTAGCTAATTTTTCTATTTTTTTTTTTTTTTTGTAGGTATGGGACCTTGCTATGTTGCTCAGGCTGGTCTTAAACTCCTGGCCTCCAAGGATCCCACACCTTGGCCTCCCACAGTTCTAGGATTACCCAGCCTCTAAGTCTTTTTCAAAAGTACTTGAGAAAATTAAACTCTTGAAATAGGAGAAATTTTGCTAAATCCTTGTTTCATATATTTGGCTTAACCTGTTTGGGGGCAGAAAGAAACCAAAACTAAAAAAATAATAGCCAAATTTATAGCCAGGAGACTTCAGGCTACAGATGGCTCCCATTGCCCTCTTCCAACAAGAATTGTTTATTGGGGCACCATTTTCTGTTCCCTTATTCCCTTATTCCCTCCTTCCCTTCCCCAGTGGTTATGACAGTGACAGGACTGGGCATGGGGTTATAGGGAGAGAGGCAGTGAAAGTTTTCCAAAAGAAAAAACTCTGGCCTTAGCAACAGAACAGGTGTTTGAACTGTCCAGCTCTAACAGGCTGTGTGAGCTTGGGCCAATCACTTGACCTCACCAAGTTTCATTAAATGAGAAAAATAATTCCTAATACAACATAGTAAAAATATCAATGCATGAGGGATGACAGCCTCCTGTCAGAGAAAATTCTGGCATTGACAGCTATCTGTCTTTCCTATCTCTCCTTTTTGTTCAGTAGCTCCAGAATTAAACATTAAGAGGCAGAGAAGATAGCAGGATTTACACTGAAAAAAATAAATAAATTTGAGGACAGAGAGTGACTAATTAAAAAAAAAAGCTCCTTAAAAAACACACCTAAAACTATGGTGTTTTTGTTTTGTTTTGCTTTTGAATTACCAGCCTTGCGTTTCGTGGTGGTGACCTATAAGAGAGCATGTAAATAGCACCCATTTTAGCCCACAAAGTGATTTGAATCAGTTAAGAGAGATCAAAATTGTCCCTTATTACTTCTAAAGGCTGGGTTAGAGGATGTGGGTTAGGTGGACCTCCTCATACTAAACCACATAATTAGGTCAACTTTCCTACTCAGTTGTTGACAGTGTTGGAAACCACAGTTCTTCCCTGCATAGAAAGAACAGACTAGACCATGTTTTCTGTGGTATCTGGCTCCCAAGGAGAAGGAGGGAGGATGCTGCTGAGCCTTGCATGCCTAGTTCTTCCAAACTTGCCAATCATGTAATTTATGCCAACCTAGAAGAGGACTAACTGAAGGTGTGGAGAGAGGCCAGGGTTTACACCCTTACCAATTTCTCTCTACATGAAAGGAGATACCAGGAATCAAAAAATGCGCTTCTGTGAGCATAAATCATCTCAATTCATCCTTGTTCAGTGGAATGCATTGGATTTTACAACAATTTATTATAAGTAACAGAACTCTTCATCAATATCCTTAGTGTTTAAACAGACCACATTTCAACATCCCGATGAATATGTCCTGATTTTATGGCTGGAATGGCTTGAGATGAGACATGATATGTCTGGATTTTCCTTTCCCTGATTAAACCTTTTGATGCATTTAATTTCCAGAGATGAATGGATTGGTTCCAGGAGAGGGAGGGAAGGCGGCTGTGTACATCCATAATGATCTCTGACAGTAGGACATGGAGCACTGATTTTTACAGCAGTAGTCAAAATTACAGTAATTAGAGAAAATATCCACATCTTCATAAACAGAGTGTTAACTGATTCAAAAGGAACTTAATGAGAACCTACAAGAGGAAGTGCACTTTTGCCATTGAGTATTAAACATTAATTAAAGTCAGAAGGTAATAGTCAAATTGCCTCTCCACTTCAGTCACTTGGCAAGGCACAGAAATTGGAGAGGCTTTAGAATCTGCTGACTTAGCTGGCTGCGACCCTCCAAATGGGTTCTCTAAATTTATGGTCAGTTTTGCTGCTGAATTTTACTTCCTATTAAAGACCTTGTTAAGATTGTGTTGCAGAAACTCAGAGATGAAAGCTTTCAAATGAATAGCATTTAAGAATTGAGTGCCTTATTTTAAAAGGTATTTTAAATGCCCTTTTTATTATAAAGATAAGTAAAAGAAGCCATATATGAAATATAGCATGATCCCAATTATGAGATAAAATCTGCAAAGAGAAAGAAAATATTTGCAAACTGCCCATCTGAAAAAAAGATTAATAACTAGAATATATAAAGAGCTCAAAAAAACTCAATAGAAAAAAATCAAATAATCTGGTTTAAAACTGGGCAAAAGATCTGAATAAATAGTTTTCAAAAGAAGACATAAAAATGGCCAACAGGTATATGAAAAATGCTCAATATTACTAATCAGAAAAATGCAAATCGAAACTACAGTGAAATATCTCACTCAAGTTAAAATGCCTTTTAATCAAAGGTCAGGCAATAACAAATGGTGACAAGAATGTGGAGAAAGAGGAACCCTCATACGCTGTTGGTGTGCATGTCAATTAGTACAGCCACTATGGAGAACAGTATGAAGGTCCCTCAAAAAACTAAAAGTAGAACTACCATACAATCCCGCAATCCCACAGCTAGGTTTATATCCAAAAGCAAGGAAATCAGTATATCAAAAAAACACCTGCACTCCCAAGTCTATTACTGCACTATTCATAATACCCTAAATTTGGAATCAACCTAAGTTTCTTTGACTGAATAAAGAAAATGTAGTACATATAGACAATAGATATTATTCAGGCATAAAAAAAAGAATGAAATCCTGTCATTTGCAACAACATGGATAAAACTGGAGAACATTATGTTAAGGGAAATAAACCAAGCATAGAATGACAAGTTTCAGATGTTCTCACTCATGTATGAGAGCTAAATAGTAAAACAATTGACCTCATAGAGACAGAGTGGAATGATGGTTACCAGAAGCTGACAAGGGTACCAGGAAGGGGTAGAGATAAAGTGAGGATGGTTAATAGGTATAAAAATATAGTTAGATAGAATGAACAAGATCTAATATTTGCTAGCAAAACAGGTGACTATAATCAACAAGTTTATTGTATTTTTTTAAATAACTAAAAGAGTGGAATTGGAATGTTCCTAACACAAAGAAATCATAAATGCTTGAGGTGATGTATATCCCAATTACCCTGACTTGATTTTTATACATTGTAGGCCCATATCAAAATATCATATGTACCCCATAAATATATACAACTATTGTGTATCCATAATAAATAAAATTAAAAAAATACTGGAAGGAAATACATAAAATTATTAGAAATGGATTTCTTTGAAAGAACACTGAATGATCTTTTTCTTTTTTTGTGTTGTTTATGTATTAGTTTTATAAATGGAAAAAATAAAATAAGGTTAATTTCTAAAGGTTTGTGTATTCTTACAGAAGAGCTAATCAGTGTCCCCAAATTGGCTATATGGTACTTAAGAGAACTAGCTTTCATGTCTGAGCTATTGGTGATGTAGCAAAATTGATAAGCTGGAAAATAATAAACACAGCTAACATTCGAATGCTATACTGCACTTTTTTTTTTAACTGAATGACTGCCAATACAGTTTGTTGCCATTTCAATATACAATTATGCTTAAGGACTAATATGTCACTGTGGCTTTGATAAAATATCAAACCTCTGATCCAATAACAAACAAGACAGACTTCTGGGAGCAGATCTAACAATTTTTTTTTCATTCTGAGTTTAGAACTGGCCTATTTTGATAAGGCAGGTCATGAAAATGTCTGATTTCATCAGATGAGCCTCCTTGGGGGCTGCAGCTCAAAACTTTTTACATTGATTCCTAAAGGATTTGTACCTAACTCCTTGCTTTCAAAATCCAGTGTTTATACCACTGTACCATATTGTGTGTGACCTGGCATGGGTCAGCATTTGTACCAGAGCTCTGTCAGGTGGGCTTATTCTAGGCCTGGGAGGGGACACCCACAGTGAGCATATGGGTAAGGGAACTCGAAACATTGTTTTTCTCACCTCTTACACTAATTTTACCTGCTCTTCCCAGTAGGCTAGGAGCTCCTTGATGGAGAGAAAGAGACAGAGAGAGAAAGATAGAGTGTGTGTATGTGTTTTCTCATAGGAATAACAAAGTGCTTCAACATACTAGGTATTCACCTTGAGTTTGTTGAATTGACCTGAGTTGAAAGTGAAGGTGGCAACAAAATAAAAAAGCTGAAAACCTCACACCTTCTAAAAAACTTTGGGCTCTTCCTGTTTTCATTAGGTCAATGAAGAATGCACAGGTTCGGGGTAGGGGGAGGTTGTTTTTTAACCTCAGAATGAAATTATGTGTCACCTGAGCTGCTGACCTGCAATTTGCTCTGAAACTCTTGAGGGAAAATGTTACAGGAAAGTCACAGCTCAGACCACAGCATAATATAGATTTACTGATGGCCTCCTATGGGCCTGCATTTGAGCTGGTCTCTAATCATCAGGGAAATGCAAATCTAAACCATAATGAGATATCACCTAATGCCAGTGAGAATGGCTATTATCAAAAAGTCCCAAAACAATAGATGCTGGTTTGGATGCAGAGAGAAAGAACACTTACACACTGTTGGTGGGACTGAGTGCAAACTAGTTCAACCCCTATGGAAAACAGTATGGAGATACCTCAAAGAACTAAAGTAGATCTACCATTTGATCCAACAATTCTACTACTGGGTATTTACCCAAAGGAAAAAAGACATTTTATAAAAAAGACACTTGCACTCTAATGTTTATAGCAACACAATTCACAATAGCAAAGATGTGGAAACAACCCAAGTGCCCATCAATGAAATTAGTGGATTAATAAAATGTGGTATATATATATAGCATGGAGTATTACTCAACCATAAAAATGGTGAACTAATACCTTTTGTAACAACCTGGATGGAACTGGAGACCATCCTCCTAAGTGAAGTATCACAAGAATGGAAAAACAAACACCACATGTACTCACTATTAAATTAGAACTAAATGATCAACACTCATATGTACATATGGTAGTAAAATTCAACAGCAGGTAGGAGCGGGGAGGAGGGGATGGGTTAATTCACACCTAACGGGTATGATGCACACTATCTGGGTGATAGACACACTTACAAACTTTCACTCAAACTGTACAAAAGTAATTCATGTAACCAAAACGTTTGTACCCTGTAATATTCTAAAATTAAAACAAAAATAAAATAGAAAAAGAGGAATTAAAAAAGAATAAGGCACAGGCTCTACTTTTAATGAGCCTGAAGTCTAGCCAGTGAGACAGTCTTATCACAAGTAATGGCAATGCCAAGGGTCAACTGCAATTAGAGATGCACTTACTGGACACAGCAACAGGCCAGAGGAGGATGTGTCTGGTCAGGAAAGACTTCATAGAGCAGACAAAACTCCACCTCATCATTAACAAACAAACATCATCAGAAGGAAATCATTAGTTTTGAGGTTGGGCTTTTGTATACACTTAAAAAAATGTTGCTGGGATTCCCATTGTTGAGACACACTTGCTTAATGATGAAAACTGTAATACAAATGGGGCAGGTATAAATCTTGCCTTTAACCTAGGGTGTTAAAGCAAATCCCATTTCTTTATTTTTTTAAGTCAATTTATATCTGACATTGGGCTACCACTGCACTGGGCTACAGGAAATTCATTCTCAGCTGTGAATACTGGGACTCTCCCACAGGATCACAGTGCATCAAGGATGCCCTCGGGAAGCTGGTCTATACCGGTTAGCTCTGCAGCTGACATGCTTCCTTCAAGTTCCAGGGGCTCTGCTGCCTCGGTGCCATGATCCAATTAGGGCACAGCCATCTTTGCTGAGGCTTGGCGCCCCAGGATCCCAGGTCCAGCCTATTTCATGTCCCACATGTTTATTACCTTTGAGATCTTGCCATATGTCTACATGTCCCCATTAATTGAAAGACCAATCCATTCTGTTCCTTTTTTTTTTAGTGACAGGGTCTTGCTCTCATGCTCTTGCCCAAGCTGGAGTGCAATGGCACAATCATAGCTCATAGTTCACTGCAGCCTTGAACTCCTGGGTCAAACAATCCTGCCTCAGCCTCCAAAGTAGCTGGGACTACAGGTGTTCTTTTCTAATTTGGGGGAATATGTTCCTTCTCTCTCTCTCCTGACCCTCAGTGGTACCCCTCTTCTTTTCCTTCCCCTCCGGGTTTCCTGGTATAATCACTTTGAGGTATGTAAGCTTTGATAAAAGACAAGTGCTATGATGTGAATGTTTGTGTCCTCCCAAAATTCATGTTGAAATCCCAGCCCCCAAAGGATGGTATTAGGAGGTGGGGTCTTTGGGAGGTGATTAAGTCATGGGGGTGGAGTCCTTATAAATGGGATTAGTGCCCTTATAAAAGATACCCCAGGGAGCTCCTTGCTCCTTTCTGCCATGTGAGGACTCAGAAAGAAGACAGCAGTCTATGAACCAGGAAGTGGGCCCTCACCGCACTCAATCTGCTGGTACCTTGATCCTGGACTCCCCAGATTCCAGAACTGTAATAAATAAATTTCTATTGTTTATAAACCACTCAGTCTGTGGTAGTTTGTTATAGCAGCACAAAAGGGCTGAGAGAATAAGAAAACTCAGTAACTTTAAGAAGCTTCAGCTGTTTTCCTTGGCATATAGTCCTGGGATTAACAAAGTACACTGAGGCCCTGGCAACTTGGTTGATGTTGAAATGGAATGGAGTGGGTAAGGGAGGGAATACACACATACACACACTCACACGTATGTATGTGTGTGTGTGCACAAATTAATAT
Source organism: Cheirogaleus medius (assembly GCA_008086735.1). Classification (NCBI taxonomy): domain Eukaryota; kingdom Metazoa; phylum Chordata; class Mammalia; order Primates; family Cheirogaleidae; genus Cheirogaleus; species Cheirogaleus medius. The sequence goes on from VBSM01003204.1 coordinate 22,404,305, forward strand.
CTCAAAATATTGTTCTGCCACATCAGCAACAAGATACCCAGGAAATTCACCTTCAGGAAAAGCTACCAGGACACCTGTTCCTAGTGTGAACAGCTAAATCATCATGTCAGAGGGGCAGCTCAGGAAGTGAGGTCATAAAGAGGTGAAAATAAGCCACAGGGTCTTTGACTCTGTATAAAGAACATTGAATTGGGAGTCAGGAGACATGAAGTCAGACCTTAATTCTCTCACTAAACTTACTGTGTGACCTGGGACAAGTGACTTTAATCTCTTTGGCCCTCAGTTTCTACAGATGCAAAATAAGTGGCACTGAGGCATTGATCCTAAATGTCCTGTAAGCTCACTATTGGTAAATGGTTTGGTATAATGGGAGTGATCATTTTTACAAAGCATCTTAATAATCACCAGATCATTGCCTCTACTATTTGACACATATAAATTACATCATTTGGCTAAAAGAGGTACAAGGTACAGTGGGGGAATGATTCCAACTGGGTGTCTGAAGCCTCTGAGACTGAACTCAGTGTGCAAGCACAGGGTGTGTGAGTGTGTCAGAACCATCTCACACTCACTGACTGCTGTGGGCCCTCCTACTGTGCTCAGCTGTACAGGAAATTTTTGCAATTAGGATGAGGAGTTCTGGAAATCGGGAGTTTATGGGTGAATCCTTTCATGGTAGTGGTCTAGTTGATGCTTTGGGTGAGCTGCGTGGGGCTGGAGTGAGCCGATCAGCCCTGCACAGCAAGGTGAGGCATGACCCTCATTAAATCTATCTGTGTTGCCTTCTATTCTAGGGAAGCTGCCATGTGAGCAGTGGCAATATTTCACTTCACAAATGGCCCATAAGAAACATTAAAGATGTCATGTATTCTAAAGGAATTGACTTAATGATTCTTTCCACTTAAGCAGGAATTGCTGGCAAAATTCATTCCTTAAATGACTTCAAGTGACAGATTCCTGAACAGGCAAGAATTCAGGTAAAACATGCTAATATATAGTACGTCCTCACTTACCCTCATCCATAGGTTCTTGGAAACTACAACTTTAAGCAAAATGACACGTTAACAGAACCCATTTTACCATACACTAATTGGTATCCACCAGAGTTAAGTTTCTGTGGCTTATTTCTGGTCATAAAAATATGAAACTTCTAAATAAAGACCCCAACACTTCTAATATTAAACATTGAAATAAATGTGAGCTATATATACACTTAAGAAAGATGAATAAAAACAAGTGAGATAATTATTTACCCCATTATTGCAGTTCAGGGTTGTGGGTGACAGGAGCCTATCCCGGCAGCTCAGAGCACCAGGCGGGAGCTGACCCTGCATCCCGTCACGGGGCACACTCACACGCACCCGAAGTCACTCAGGCTGGGACAATGTGGACGTGCTAATTCACCCAACATGCACGTCTTGAGGATGTGAGCGGAAACTGGAGTACCCAGCAGAAACCCACTCAGACATGGGGAGAGTGTGCAAACTGCACACAGACAGTGACCCTGGTAGGGGAACAGATTTTTTTTTAATCAACGTTACAATGAAACATTATTTGAGGACCTGCTATATAGCCTTTTTACATCCACAGATCTCCTCCATCAGGTATACAAACCCCAACCTTAGCCCCTTTATGGGCACTCGGAAAGAGCCCACAGTGCATTTTCTTTCCTAAGTGAAACATCCACCAGGATGCTCTCTTTATAAGGAAGAAATAAAACACTCTGTCAAAGACTCAGTGACAGAGCCTGAGGATCATTAACTTTGGGTTCAGTGAGACGGGAAACCAATTCAAAGTCATCAAAATGGAAGCTTCTAATTAAGTTCCCCACCACCAACTGAAATGAATGTTCCAAATTGAATAGTGGATCATATCTTTTGGATATGGCCCTGGAATCATCCCTATTTTCCTGGCAGAACATTTTCAATCACTGCTAGTGTGTAACCATCAGCAAAAGCAAAGACCTTTGCCTCCTGATTTGTAGGGGAAAAAAAATCCTTTTTGCAGCATCTTTCCATTTTATTCAGCTTCTTACATTGTCAATTGCCAGAAGCTAAGTCACAGTGAAATCTTATTTATTTATTTCTCACAATAGCTATTCTAGGGAGGATGGAGGGCTTGTTATTCCACCTTTATAAGATAGAGGAGATTTAGACCCAGATATCAAGCCATGGGTTTTAACACATTAATAGGAACAGGAGAGGAACTCAGGTAGGGGTTTTATCTTGTTACAATCCTTGTTGAAAAAATTTAAAAATAGTCAAAAATTGATTACTTGTTTTCTACAATGATGAAATACTGGTTTGGCTACATACACTTACATACTATACATATATATATATTTCATACATATACTCATACATAATTTTCTTTAAATAGACACAACAAAACTATTTCATTTTACATTAGAATTGTCATAGCCCAAGTTATCTCAAAATATGCATAATTTTCACAATCCATGTCTTAAATGCATGTCTTCCCACTCTTAGGTAGCAGGTTGGGAAGAAAATTATTTGTAACCTTCTTTCACTGTCATTAGTCATGATGGACAATACAAAGACTTCAGTAAAGGTCCTGGAGCTTTACTTAGAATGTGCCATTATAGGTCTCGTTGGCTGCGGATGAATGAATGAAAAGATTTAATCTCTCTGGGGGGAGGGGTGTCTCATGATGGATGGTCTTACACAAATTCTTGAAATTCTATTTTTTGAATGTCATGACCAGCACTATTATATATCAACAAACATGTTCCCATGGAAATTCAGGAGAGACTTTGCACTGAAAGCTTGTGTCCTTCACAGCCATTGATTTCCATATTGTTTTAAGACCTGTCATTCTGAGAATAGCTCAGACATTTCAGAGACAGATGCACTTCCTTCCAGGACTATGGCTTTTAAACCTTTGTTCGTAGTAAAAGTTCACGGACACAATCTTACACAGAGCTCTAGTAGTAGAAGCATGCTGAAGTGGAGGTGCCCCCAAGGGGTTCGGGGAGGAAACATAGCCTTCCTCCTTGCCTCACCTCATACCTCTGCAGAACCCAATTTGAGGGCTCCTTCTCTAGGCTATGTGCAGAACAAGCCAAATCACATACAATTGCCCATATTCCCTGAGACATACAATGAAGAAATGGCTACATTTTTTTGTGTGGCACCCTATTTATATATTATGGATCATGGGCAAAGGAATGAACATTGGAGTTTTAATCATAGGTCACAACCCTTCAAATGTTTAAGTGGGTGTGGATAGCAGGTATATAGAGACTGAGTTGGGTGGGGGTTATTTTGTTGCATTTTGGTGCAACTAAAAGTCATATTCTTAACAAAGCTGAATGCAATCTACATAATACCCTATCAGGTAAAGAGCACACAGAAATGTTATGGCTATATTGGCTTTTCAAGTAGCCTAGAAAATGAGCAAATACTCCCCCTGTTTGTTCTTTTTCAGACTTCAGAATTTGAATTTTAGCAGGAACCACACTTGCATGTACTAGTGCACCATCCTCCTCTAACAGGAATTCCTCTAGGGCACACCAAACAAGCCGGAGAGCTGAGATGCTTTGTAATATACATACTGCTGCCTTCCCTCACTTCTCAGGTGCTGCTTCAATTCCCAGGTTGCTGCAGGGCTGCCCCACCTGCTGCTAATTCCTCTGTGGAATTGGTGTCTCTACCTGAAGAAGTCACACAATGCACTCCTACTGAAGAAATTGCTTTACCATTACTAGAGATGCAGTTGTTGTTATATATTGATGCTGATTTTCTACACCGTCTCTTTACCACTAGAATAGCTAAGGGATCCTCTCACTACACAAGGATTTTATCTGTACTATTTTCTTTCCCTCTTCCATTCATTTATTCCTGGGGAAAAGGGAAAAAGCTTTATGTTCTCTCTTATCCAAATATGTTGAGCATACTATGTGATAACTAATAGCATCTCGGTAAGTATATATTCTTCTAAAGTATTCAATTTTGGAGACAAAAAGCACAGGCTTTAGATTGAAAGCTATCTCTGAATCCATGTTCTGCCTCTTACAGGTGATATGATTTCAGGCAAGTTATTTTACCCCTGAGCTTCCATTTGCTCATCTTTAAAGTGGGACAAAAAACCCCTACTTTACAGAGTGGTTATAGGAAAACTAGCATGCCATACACTTAGTGCTCAGAAAAGGTAAGTCCCTTTCCTTTCCCCTTGAAGAATGAAGTGCCGTGCTACTTGTAGGTGGTCAGTCTGACTCTGCCTTCAGTGAGTCCCCATGGCCCAAAGAGGCCTGACCATTCCATAGGGGCCAGCTGGGGAGGTCTCTCCACGGACCAGGGGTGGTCCATGGATCTTGGTCCACCACACTTTTCTGCAGACTACTGGACTGTACCAGGGCACTTCTCTTAAGGAGTTTCCATCGAAGCTAAGCAAAGGAAACAGGTCTACAGTAAAGTCGCAGAGATAGAATGGGGAGAGGGGTGTTATTAAATAATGCATGCTACCACCTGTAGGAGGCATATTAACAAACTTAATGCAGAAGCATGTCATTTGCGCCCAACCCAGCATCCATTTCTTCATCTTCTGGGATCACATTCCTAACTTCCTTTGAGAAATGACTTGTCCTCATTTGGGCTATATAATTTGAGGGGGATTAACCCTATCCACAGCTCTAGGGTAGAGCTTTGATCGGCTAAAGCCAATCACATATTCAACCTTATGGCTACAATGATCGGTTCAGAGATGGACATATGACTCAATGAGAGCCAATGAAATATTTTCTGGGGCTTAAACGAAAAAGGAATTGACTTTCTCTTCCATGGAGCTACCACAAAAAGGGGTCTCTTCTTTTTTGATGGTGTAATACGAAACTCTAATACCTGAACTACTACCGTAAGAGGAAAACCTAGATAGAGGTGTTGGTCCATGGTGTGAAATATAAGGATGAAGACAGGTAGTTCAGAAATTAAGAGCCTCGGTGTGGGGGGTGAGGGGATAAGGTCCTTATCTAAAGTCTTTGAACTGCTGGATCAAGCCTTATCTGAAGCCTTTATCCATCTGGACTTTTAGGTTATGTGAACCAATCAGTTTGAAACCTGTTTTCCTGATAAATTGCTACTTATTAACTGTGGAACATTACGCAGGACCTCAATTTCCTCACCCTAAATAAAGGAATTTAATAATAATATCCTTTATAGTTGAGGTGATGAAAAATGGGATATTTATACCATTGTGCTCAATTAAATGGTATTTTTAATATAAAAGTGATCAGAAGTTCATAGAGAAGTACCACCTAGAAGAATGACTCTCAACTGAGGCAATTTTGCCCTCAGTGGACACTTGGCAATTTCTGGAGAAGTTCATAGTTGTCACAACTAGAGGGGGACTGTACTGGCATTTAGTGGGTAGAGGCCAGGGACGCTGCTTTACATCCTACGCTTATAACACAGCACCCACCCACCCCCATCCTCCTGCAATAAAGAATTATCCAGGCCAAAATATCGCTAGTGCCAAATTTAAGAAACCCAGATCTGGAAGACATGTCTGACTGGTGTCAGTGAAGTGCTCAAATTGGGGGCTCCATTATTTCTGCCAAAACACTATGGAGACATGAAGGAGGGCAATGGCACAATGAGCAAAGTGCAGAAGATGGTAGCACCAAACAGAAAACACAAGATTCCCCTGTCCTTCTGCCAAGGCTATCAGAGTTCTGTCTGTGACCTGTGGATTTCAGAGTAAATGAGGGAGTAAGAGCCCAGCTGAGGAAATTGGGGATTATGGAGCTCTAGGAGTGAAAACTTGAGTACCCATTTAGGGCTCATGGCAGTGCACCAAAAAGAAGATGAATGCTGTCCAGGTGGTTTGGGGCAAGAGACAATCTCAGGACTGGAATGTTGCCTGCACCTTTAGGTATCTTGAGGTGGACCATGGTTAAAATGTTGAGAACTTGGTTTCACAGGAAGTAGAACATATTAATTTCATTAATTAGCTACTAAGCTCCTTTAGGTGGTATATTGTTTCATACTCCTTAAACATAATACATATATATTTCTGTGCTGAGAGAGTTTGCAAATCCTGGCATGGCAAGGGAATAGGACATCACCTAGTTCAGTCTAACAGTTATCCCCAGGTGTAACAGAGAGAAAAAAGGTGGAATAGTTCTATAAATCATAATTTGGCCCTTTGCGGCAATGGTAATTATCACGAAGTTGCAGAAAGCTTCTGGATTTTGGCATTAAATGCTTCTTTTCTCATGAAGCTTCTAGACACCAGATAGCTGGGGTGGATTCAGTGTCATGCCCCCATCTCCTAGACCTGGGGCAGAGTTGCTTAGAGTAACCCAACCAGGAACCTCCACAGATCATCTATCTGTATGGTATCTGGGAATCCCATTCACTGCAGTGAGAGGTGAGGACAAGAACAAGGACAAGCTTTAACTGCAAAGCTTCTTGGCATTAATGCTGATGGTGTTACTTCTCTTCCTCTTTCACAGTAGGGGAGAAGCTGGGTGGAGGAAAGTGTTTAATAACTCTCTTCTTCTCTGCTCCTCTGCTGACTTAATCAACTTCCCTAAAGAATATATAGATGTGTGTGAGTGTGCATGTGTGTGAGTGTGCATGTGTGTACGTGTATCTGGTGGCAGCTTTAATTATCACTGCTCATTACCTTTCCCTGTGCTCACTCTAATTGTCTCTGTGACTTTGCTTAGCAACTTGTTTTAAGGCATTTCAGCAATTCTTTTCTCTTTTCTATTGGTGAAATCTTTAAAATAGTCTTTTTATTATTCCTGTTTTAATAGTTTAGTTTGCTACCTGCTGTGATTGCTGTAGTCTTAATCATTACATTTTAAAAGACAGCTGTTAGAAGTTTCTTTAACTGCACAAATAACATCCTAACAACTGAATGAAAAATGAAATAAACTGTTTTAATTTCCTATGCATTGTTAATACAAATAGTAATGATAATAACAACAATAGCTAACATTTGGAAGCTTACCATATGCAAAGCAGGGTGCTATGCCCTATATATTTTTTCATTTGAGTGTCATCCTTATGAGATAGGTAGCATAATGTTATTTATATCTATTTTGTAGAAAAGGAAAATTATTCTTAGCAAGGTTAAGTAACTTGCCCAGGGTTCACTAAACGGTGCTCTGCCAAACAGGGCAGGGCCAGACCCCCAGCTCAGGACTAGACTGATGCCAGAGTTGGAACTCAAAGATTATATTCTGGTTCCTTGCTCTCTGATTACTTCTAGTATTCATCATTACACACACATAATTTTTACGTTTTTTGCAAAGATAGCACTGACAGACTTTATTGTCTGCTCTTTGCACTTAACAGAATACTAAAACACTTTCTAGCTTGCTATTAATACCTTGTATTCACAATGTGTATTATTTTTATTGATAATATATTCTCTCATAAAATTGATAGATCATACTTGAACATGATTCTGTTGTATATTTATGTGGTTTTCATGTTTTTCATCTTTTAAAAAAATTTCTAGTGAACATCTTTATGCATGTAGTATTTTCCAATTTTGATTTATTTCTTGGAATAAATTCCTAAGAGTAAAGTTGCTGAGTCAAAGGGTAAATGCATTTTTATTATTCTTCAACTGTATTCTATAAAAAGTTTTCCAAGTTATGCTTGGAGTACTTCTTGAGATGCTAGGTTTATTATAATTTCATCAGTATGGAAATTCATCATTATTTTAAGTTTGTATTGTTTCAATAGTTGTTTTCTGTTAATAGACATTTCTTTGAAAATTATTGAGGTTGGACAATTCATGAATATATAGTTATTTTTATCAATTTTTATAAAAATTCTATATAGTATATACAAGGAATCAGCAAACTCTGTTTCTGCCTATTGCTTATTTTTATACATAAAGTTTTATTGGTACACAGCTACATTCATTTATGTATTGTCTATGGGTGCTTTTGCATACTATAGCTGTGGAGTTGAATAGTTTGCAACAGAGGTTATATGGCCCACAAATAGAACTGGATACATAATTTGAAGCGTTCTACAAAAATTGAAAATGTAGGCTGGGCATGGTGGCTCACGCCTGTAATCCTAGCACTTTGGGAGGCCGAGGCGGGAGGATCACTCAAGGTCAGGAGTTCGAAACCAGCCTGAGCAAGAGCGAGACCCCGCTCTCTACTATAAATAGAAATAAATTAATTGGCCAACTAAAAATATATAGAAAAAATTAGCTGGGCATGGTGGCGCATGCCTGTAGTCCCAGCTACTTGGGAGGCTGAGGCAGGAGGATCGCCTGAGCCCAGGAGTTTGAGGTTGCTGTGAGAGCTAGGCTGATGCCATGGCACTCTAGCCCAGGCAAGAGACTCTGTCTCAAAAAAAAAAAAAAATTGAAAATGTGGAGCCCCTTGTTAAATAATTATCAAGAACTTTAAGACAGTGACAACAGATAATTAAATCAAGTACAAATTACATGCCCATGAAGCTGTCCCTGCCTACAAAACCTTAAAACATTTATTAGCTGGCTCTTTACTAAAAAAGTTTGCATATGTCTGGTATACTTATTTCATCCTAAATTTGTTATAATAGGTTCAAATATTTTTTTGTCCATAATTTTACTTTTTAATTAAGCTATTTGTGTCACAACACTGATATTTGTTTTTATACGTGACAGAATCCTTAGTTTCTTTCAATAATTCCCGCCCCAAAGATCAGACCGTTAAATCTATTCTTTGCTAGTTCCTTTAAATGATATGATTTCCTATATTTAATTCTATTCATAACATTAATTTTAATGTGTATTTTAAAATATGGATTATGCAAAGCTATTTTAAAATTGCTAAACAACAAATCCAATTATAAACATTTTCTTTATTCATTGCTTAGTGATCCTACCTTATCATAAATAAACTTCTTATATATAATGGGTCAATTTTTGAGTTTTTCAATCTATTTCATTAATGTCTGATGATATTTTTTGTTCTTTAGCTCAGTGATTCTAACCCAACCAGAGGTGATTTTGCTCCCCAGGGGACATTGTTGGTTATCACAACTAAAGGAGGAGCTGTACAGGCATCTATGAGTACAGGCGAGGGATGCTGCTAGGGACCCTACCATGCACAGGACAGCCCCCACAGTAACAAATTATGTGGCTCCAAATGTCAATAGTGCTGATGTTGAGAAACCCTACTTTAGCTTTGTATTTTATTAACTGACGCTTTATAACATGTTTAAATACCTTAAATACGATATAAGGCCAGCCACCTCTTTCATTTCTGCTTTCTTTCAAAATATCAATTAGTTTTTGTGAATGTATATTTTTACAAATGAGTTTTAAAATAGCTCAGTCAAGGAAATTCTTTTGAGATTTTGACCAGAATTGAACTAGTGCTATAAAATAACTTATATTCTCAGTCTTCTATTATAGTTTTAGTTTTTATGGAAATCATTACCAGGTAAAATTTCCAGCCAAATTTTCTAGTTTTTTAAAAGTACTTTATACATTTCTGGCTCTAAGATGAGATCACTTTATTATTAAATGGCTATTTCTGGATACTATATTTTATTGCTGTTAAATTAAATTAATTTGGCCTAAAGCTGCCTCCCTATGTAGCAAACTGCAACCTAACTTAGTATGTAAATAAACTGCAACTGAACAACTTAAGAGCATATTCTTGTAACAAGTAGTTGAGTCTCAGCCAATCACAGCAGCCAAGCTTTAGCCAATCACCGGCTGTCAACTGATCAGATCGTATCCATATAAGACAAACAAGTAATCAAGATGCTTCTGTATGTCACTTCCTTTTTCTTTCTATAAATACTGCCTGCCTATGTTGCTCAGTGGAGCCCTCCGAACCTTTCCCTGGTTCTGGGGACTAGCTGATTCATGAATCATTCCTACCCAAATAAACTCTGATAAATTTGACTAAAGTTTTTCTTTTAAGATTTCAAACAACTTTACTAAAACTATAACTTAAAGAGAGTTTGGCTGGTTCCTTTAGCCTTTCAAGCTCTAAAGTAATATAATTTGTAGATTCTTTTCAATGTTTATTTAATTTTTTGTTTAGGTTTTACAGTATAGGCTTAGACTTCCAACCCAGTTTTAAAGAATAATGTTGATAGAATTAAAAACGTGAAATATTTCTTCATTAAGCAAAATGTTCTTGATCTAGAATGTTTATCATTTTAGTTAAAATAACAAACAACTTTTAATGACTTTCTGTGTAAAAAATTTAAGCTCTAGATTTTTGTTTTAGTTACTACCGTCCTTTTGATTTTATTACAAACTACATGCATGTGTATATATGCATGTGCGTGTGTGTGTGTATACATGTATATTTTATGTGTGTATACACACACACACACACATAATGAATCCATAAAAAATTAATGTCTCATGGTAAAATGCTGGCTATGCTAGCTAGGTTAGAATATGTCAGCAGTACAATGACGTACTTAAAACTCCTTGTAGTTCACAAGACATCAAGTGTAAAAGGTACCTCTGTAGCAGGTCAAATTGTAATTTCCTCCTGTATCCTTGCAGAATAATGTGACTGACTCTTGAATGGACTTGAACAAAGATATTTTTGACCTAATCCTTAGTCCTTCAGTGACAGTGATCCCTAAGCCCCTTTTTACCAAGACCTGTTTTGTCACCTCATTCATCTATTTACAGATTTTTCTGGAGGCCTTACAGGGCAGTGAAGAATGATTGAACTGCACATTCTCTTCAGAGATCAAAACTGTAGACAAATACTTCTCCCCAAGCTGACTCGCATTTCTCTCTGTGTGTATAAGAGTTAGAAGTTTGCAGGTACAATATTGGTGAAATAAATTATTTAGTTTAAATTATAACACTTTTTTCTTTCTGTATTTAACCTTCTGGGAATTATGTTAAGACAATGGCACATTTGCATTTGAGGTGTTTATGGTTAAACTAACTTTCCTTCTGCTTTTTCACAGTGTGTCTCCATTCTTAGGTACAAAGCCTTAGCCTTAGAATCTGATTGGCAATATGGAGCAATGGAAGGATTGTAAAAATGAATCGCAACTCAAATGATATTAGGTAGGAATTGATAAAGAGCATTCTATATACAAAATGCTAAGATACATTCTAAAGGCTCAGGTGGTCATAGGTTATCCTAGGGTTGGTCCAGGTAATGGACATCAAAGCACACAGTAATCATGTTTAAACCATACCTTTCAATTTATAAAGTTCATATTGAAAAGTGACAGGAAGGTAATGTCTGTTTATAAATTTTATGTGTTTTTCTCCATTTACTATTTTAATATTAACCTTAGAATTTCTACAGAATATAAACTTTAAACCCATCACTTATTTTGAATTTAATATAGTGCTTTTTAAAAGTGTATGTAAGGATTATCTTTTTCTGGTAGCTTATTATTAATACTAAAATATTTTATGTGTTTTGGGGTATTCAAATAAGCCCTTGGTTTATTAACTAACATTAATCAAGGATTTAAAGGTTTGAAGAGGTGTAAAAATGGCTAAATCATGATAAAAATTCTGACAAACTGTAGAAGAATGGCAAATTCACATTAAAGGAGTGATCAACTAGACTATGAGCTGGGAATAAAACCCACTGTGACTAAAATGAGCAGAGAACAATGAAGAATGAGAAGAATGGGTAAAAGAAAAGGCATGAAACACCCTTGGGAAACTGAATAGCACTTCCAGGTATAAATACTCAACAAGGTATTATCAGTGAGGAAGAGAATTACATGGGAAACATAATACAACTGACACCACCATAACACACTTTTGCTCAATACTCATGTTATACATCTCTCTCATTCCTTCGGATACAGATGTGTCTATCATATCAAAGGAGACAGTTTTTTGTATATTTATACAATGATCCTTGATAACTTAGAAGAATATACTTTTGACAATATCTGCTTATACAATCTGAAACCTGTAGTTATATACTCATATTAATAGTATATGGTTCCAGAGTTTGATAATTAGACTCACTAACTATTGTAACTAAGAAGAATGAGGTTGGTAATTACATTTACCATAAAGTAAAATATGCAAACATTTTGACAATTATATTACAATGTCCTAGAATTATGTATGCTACTCTTGGTATAGTTGGCATTATGAATTACTACTATTAGAGTCTAGGAAATAGAACAGGCATCTCAAAAGCAACAGAATGTAAAAGTTAAGAGCAAAAGATATGATGTTAGATAACTTGAATTGAACCCTAGCTTCACTATTATCTGTGTAACGTTGGGCAATTTAATTCACCTCTCTGTTTCTGTTTCCTCGTCTGTAAAATGGCGGTAATAATAGTATCCACCTCATAGGCTTGTTGTAAGGATTAAAATAGTTCATTTATGTAAAATACTTAGCACAATGTCTGACACAGAGTAAATATTACCTGTTAGCTATTATCATCTATAAATGAAAGATTTGTTTTATGTTTTGATTCTAAGGAGGAAGTGATTCTTTCTGCCCAAAGGACTAAAAATCTTTTCAGCATTTGAACCCATTAATAACAAATCTAGAAGAACTGAAATTCTTCTAGAGAGGGACAGAGCTGCTGCATCAGCAAGCCAGGCCCAGAGTTAAGGAGGTGGCCAAACTAGTACAATTCAGATCTGTTCTCCAGAATGAACATAATCAAGTAATCAGCCCATTTATAGGATATTCTCTGGTCAAAGACCAACAGGAACACCCCTATAGTTGAACAAGTTAGGCTTACTTGTTGCAGCAAAGCATAATGCACACTATGGGAGGTGCATGTCAGGTCTCAGTAAGAGGTTGTTAGAAAGGACTTAGAGGTTTGAGCTTTGATTGAGGGATTTGAGGAGGATCCAAGGAAGCAAGCTTCCCTTTGGACTAGGTGCTTTCAGAGAGCAGGGATAACTTTATGACTAGGTATTTTGATATATCTTATCAAAGGGCAAGACAGACTAGAGGGAGACTAAAGCTATAATTATTAAAAAAAAAAAATACCAGTCACTCCCACTAGCCCAGAATGGGGGATGTTTGGAATTATGTGCTTTGTTTGTATTCCGTGAACAAAAGTTCTCTGAAAAGGAATTTGGAGGAAAGAGATTTTATTCTAGTGTATAGTCTGCAAACGAGGGAGACAAAAGCCTTTTGTGTAAAACCAAGGTGAATTCTAGATAAGAAAGAGAGGGTTTGCGTTTTATAGAGAAAGTTCCCACCCAGGTTCCCAATCAGGTCTGTTTACGTAAATGAAGGATTGAAATTTGCTTGATTCTGATTTTTCGATACAGCCAAGTCATGATTGTTTGGGGCAGATGAACATTAATTGGTTGGTTTCCAAGCCCCAAACCAGAAGTATCTGTCAAATGTTTCTTTCAAATGGCTCATGAGGGTGTGGGATTTCTTTACTTTAGCACTGACAACAGGAACTGATTTGGCAAGATTGTAGAAAGGAAGGTCCTGTGACACTTTCACTGTATCTTTCTGAGAACACAGAGTAATGTGACCGCTCCCCTACGCAGCTATGGCGGCCTGGTTCTGTTTTAACTTTGGGCACCTCAGTTAGCCAAGAGGAGTCCATTTTGTCTGTTGACCAGGGGCAGACTTTAACAGTTCAGATGTGAATGCAGAGTGGTCTTGCTTTTTTCTTGATCCATCATGGTCACAAAATGACCTTGTCTGATGATGATGTATATGAAATTGTCTGTGTTCAACAGGAGAACACCAAGGCCTAGTCGATACTAGTAGGACAGCTCCTACTGGGGCTACAGGGGCTGCCTTTTTTTTTTCGTATCATCTTAATGAATCTTATTTCCGACTGGGTGGGTGATCCCTTGTGAGATCCCCAGTCCTATCTTTTCTGAATATTACTTTCAGCATCAACATTTAAATTCTGAAATTAACCAGGAGCTCATAAACCATAATTACAATTATAGCATGAAGATAATATTAAATTTCATTAATATTAAGAGTGGAAAGATGCCCAACATTCATTGTAAAGACAAACAAAGTAGTAGATGGTATTCTTCTCCCAAATTCTAGGTTTAAAATGCTTCTCTATTGTTATAAATAAAACTAATCAACAGAAATATATAAATTTCATCATATTCATATGATACAAGTCCAATTTGGAGGAAAAATTGCAGACTATGAATTGTCTTATACTCAAAGTCCATTATGAAGAATGGGAGAAGGAAAGGTGGCAAGTCAAGTACCCCTTGCAGAGAACTCAGGAAAGTGGGGTAGGAATGAGAATGCACAGACTGGTCTTTCCAGTCTCTTCTTAACTACTGGTTACTTCCCATACAAGCACCACAGTGCCCAGGGAGCCTCTGGGCACCCTGAATTAAGGATCTAGAGGCCTCCAAGTTGTGTCATTATGTACACATACCCTTGTCTTCTACCAGATGATCCCTGCAGTGCTATGATGAAGTCATATGGGTTACCTTAATTTCTGTGAGGTGCATATAATTCACACTTCACTTCCCTAAAGCCATTGGCATTTTGCTTACGACAGAATGCCACCATATGTTGTACTGCAGCACTGACCACTGTTTGTGGTATCAGCAAAGCATAGCTGATTATCACAACGTAAAGTGATTGTTGGGACATAGCAAATGTACATAACACTTGGTTTTATAATTCTAATAATAATTCTACATCTGAAAAGACATTTAAGTGGTTATAAAAAATAATCCACGAAATTCCAGGAAGTACTACTCATTGTTTACATCTAAGACATCATCATCCGTGGGCTCAAGCAAAATAAATAAGCTAAGGTGTGAGGTCCATAGTATTTAACCCTGAGTCAATCGTCACTGCACAAACTATCTGCAGGAATCAATGTCAATCTCAAAGACAGAGCAAATGATTAGATTAGTGAGGCTGTGACCCAGAAGATAGCTGATGTGCTATTTTAAAAAGTTCTCACTGGAAAAATTATCCACATTTGCAGTAATCCCTTAGGGTGACTACCTCAATAGCTGAAAAATGGACAAAGCTGGAATTATCAGATTCCTCAACACTGATTCAATACTGTAAGAAAACTGCATTGTCAATTACTCAAAATATGATGCGGGTTTGGTTTTACCTATGCATCTTCATTGTTTGGACCAACCATCAGTCCCCCATTGTAAATTGGTTGATCCTATCTTTCTGATGAATAGATAATGAAAAAGAAGTTGTATAAAGGAAAGAAGCAAAGATTGTTGGGCTGTGACAATGCTGATGGACTGTGCCCAAGAAATCCAAGAAAGGACCCTAAACAGAGATAGACAAGGAGAAAAGATGTTTAATCCATTACACAATTACTTTAAGGATTGGTCCTATCTATAACTTATCTATGCTGAGATACTCAGACAGCACATATGTCTACCAGACAAGAAAAATTCATGGAGGAAAAATATGTCTCTTTGAATACTATGGTCCTAATGGCTTAGCTATTAATATTTATTTCATTTCAGAGGAAGCTTTATGGAGAAATTTAGAGTATAGTTTTTTTTTTATTTGTTTTTTGTTTCTGTTTTTTTTAAACAGGGTCTCCCTCTGTTACCTGGGCTAGAGTGCAGTGGCATCATCTTAGCTCACTGCAACCTCAAACTCCTGAACTCAAGGGATCCTCCTGCCTCAGCCTCTTGAGTAGCTGGGACTAGGCGTGCACCACCATGCCTGGCTAATTTTTCTATTTTTTGTAGAGATGTGGTCCTATTCTTGCTCAGGATGGTCTCGAAGCCCTGGCCTCAAGCAATCCTTTTACCTAGGCCTCCTAAAGTGCTAGGATTACAGGTGTGAACCACTGTGCCCAGCCTGTTTTTGTAAACGGAACACAGAACACTTGGGCTCTCAAACTTTTATGCATGTCAAATCACCTGGAGGGCTTGTTAAAACACTGATCACTGGGCCCTGCTTCCCAGACTTTCTGATTCATTAAGTCTGGAACGGGCTTTGAGAATTTGCTTTTCTAACAAGTTCCCAGGTAACGCTGATGCTACTGGTTAGAGAACCATGAGAACCATGCGTCTAACCATGCGTCTAATTCTGTCACTTTATTAGTTCCTGAGCTCTCTAAGGGCAGGCCTCTTTCCTTGCCCAATGCTCTCCACATGTGCTCAATAAATGGTAGGTCGTGAATGCATGAGGAAACTCAGGCACAGAGAGACTAAATGCCATGCCCAAGTCAGATGCTTCTTCCTCTTTTAGCCCGGCCAAAGGGTGAACCACTAAAGGTAGTGGCCAGAAAGATCTGTCTTTGCAAATGTGAAAGGTACCAAATTACAGTGTACAAGTAATCAGAATTTGTATGGGTCTTTTAGAAAACCACTCCAACGGCTCCATTATAAAATTTCTATTTCCTTTTTCTGACGGCTGCAGGAAAAAAAAAAAAAAAACTACTTAGTGAAATTACCTTTACAAATGTATTAATTTATTCTACCCTGAGGATATTATATTCAGTGATTTAGCAAAACTAATCTGAACTAATAACAGACACACATTTACTGAGACTAAGCAAATTTTCCAGTAGAGAGATACTTAGCCATTTGGAACAAATGAAGGTTGAGGTATAAAGATTATAGAATAGCTGTGATGTCCAAAAGAGGTAAGAGTGTTTACAGAGAGATTGGCACAAACTAAAATGCAAAGTTATGGGTGCTGACAAAAAAACTATCATAAGGGAGTAAAAATCCACCACTATCACCACCACCACAAAATTCTCAACCACTGATGAATGCTCAATGTGTGTCTCCAAAGGATTATTATTTTTTTTTTTTTTTGAGTTAGCTCTTGCTCTGTCACCCCAGCTAGGATCATCATAGCTCACTGCAACCTCAATCTCCTGGGCTCAAGTGATCCTCCTGCCTCAGCCTTCCCAGTAGCTGGGACTACAGGCATGTGCCACCATTTAATTTCTTTCTATTTTTAGTAGAGACAGGGTCTTGCTCTTGCTCAGGATATCTCAAACTCCTGACCTCAAGCTATCCTCCCCTCCTTGGCCTCCCAGAGTGCTAGGATTACAGATATAAGCCACCACGCTGGCCTCCAAAGGATTCTTCATCACTAGGTGAAACCTATACTTTCTCAGAGCCTTTGGTTCTATCCAATGGAGTCAGGCAAATAATGACTGTCGGTTTACCTCCACCCTGTCAATGCAATATCCAGTGCACACTGTCCCTTTAAAAATCCTAAATCTGTTCCACAGACCAGTTGAAATCTTGCAGCCTACTGGGTCCAATATAAATGAGTTAAATTGAAAGAACATAAAGGCAAATAGGTAACAGTGGGACTTAATTAACCAAAAAAATATGCTTCATTTAAAGGGGAAGTTGCACCCCAGCTTCAGGACATTATTCATCTATGGGATGCAATCCCAGTGTTACCATATCCTCCAATTTTTCAAGAGGTATCAGAATCCAGATGTCCTGATGTGTTAAACACCGTGTGACTCAAACAAAATATGTGTGTAGGTATGACAGGGCCTCTGGCATTCCTTTTGGGACCTCTCCTTAGGCTCTAGGAAGTCTTTTCTCTAGTCCTGTTTGCCTGGTTATCTCACAGTTTCTTTCTGGATATGCATTAATAGTCTCTTCCCTCCTTGACAAATACTCCCATTTTTTTTTTTCAAAATCACTCAAAAGCTCAAAATTTTTCTTTCCCCAATTCCTAAAGGATTGGGGAAGTAGATCATGGTTCCATCAGAAGTTGTCTTTGACCACTTCATATGCTGAGATAGAGTCTGTTAGTGATGAATTTGCTATCCAAGGTGACCAGTCCTGTGTTCACTAAGACTTTAATTCTCACTTTGCCAGAATCCTTGGGGGAAATGTGTTGGTGTACTTTGTGGGCAAACTCTCCCTACTCTCAAGACTTTCTTACTCCCTTCCAACCACCAGTCGAAATTCTCTATGAGGAGACACAGAGCATATCCTTCCTCACAATTATATGAAAGATCATGATATTAATAGCTAAGCTAAAACTAAGTAAATTTTGATTTTGCAAAACTTATTTTTGTCTGAGCGTGTGTATTTTACACAAGCCTATCAGTGCAGGACACTCCTATGAAGGAGAGTTCAAATATGGCATAACTTTCCTGCCTGGCATAGGGCCTAGCACAGAGAAAAATTTCAATAACTATGTATTTAATACATTTTGGCTAAGTAAAATCTCTGATCAAACATTTTTAAGGTCACAAACTAGTCTATGACATGATAGACTTTTTAAATGGCTATATTTGTCATACTAAAGGGAACTGTCAATGTGAACTTTATAAACATCAAAAAAAGGTGAACCTATAAAATGAAATGCTTGAATGCATATGTCCCCAAATAGCAACAGTGACTTTCAGATGAACATCTCATACCTGTTGTTTACTTTCTTGTAGATGACAAAGCATTGCATATACATGATTTACATCTTCTTAAAAACATTCAGTTTCTGGCATTAAAAAGACCTCTTCTTAGTAAAGAGATTTTTCAAAAAAATTTATTATATGAGCTTCTCTAAAACAGTTTTTCTCAAAATAAGATCCACCTGCCAACTGCATTTAGCATCAGGTGGGGTAATTATTTAAAATGTAGATTCCTAATCAACCACTTTCCCTGAATCTGGTCCTTGAGAGTCAGGAATCTATATTTTTAACTCTTCTAGTGATTTTCTTGCATATTGAAGTTTTATAATTACTATTCTAAGAACTTCTGTGTAGAGAAAGATAACCTCCAAAAATAAACAACTTGCATTGAACAGATGAAGTCTTCTTGTAGATACATACAGATTTTTCAAGTATTAATGACTCCATTCTTTCTTCCAACAGGGACTTAAAACTACGAGAAACATGAGTACTTTGAAGGTTACAAAACTAGCTTTGTAATTATTAAAATAAAATCCACAAGTAATTGTAGAATGAGGTGGTTATCATACTTCTCCCCTCTCCCAACACATATACAAACCTTCCCTCCAAAGACAGAACCTGAACTTCTTTCAGAGACCCTGGTAAAATTGAGCATTACCCACTTTATTATTTGTGCTAGACTAGACAGGACAGGGGTGAGCCCAGGTTCTTATATCTATATGTCTTTAGTTCTTAAAAAGTTCCAAAGTTGAATTGGACTGAAAAGTCTTTTGGGATCTCAGACATTTCTATTAGCCCAATAAGAAACTACCAACACCTTAGAGAAGCTAAGAACCCCATTCAGTACCTCCAGGGCTCTGAGGACCCAGACTGGAGTGGGGTGGGTCTCCAGAGAGGTGAACAGGCACACACAGCGGCCCAGCCCTAACAAAAGAGCCTGGCTGTGGCTTTGCTTTCTCAATACATGGGAGTAGCAGCTGCAGAGTGCTCATCAGCTTGGCTGGCTGGAACTCAAAACAAGAGCTAATCATACTATGCATCTTCAACTGAGCATCTGCCAAGGCTTAGCCACTCCCTTAAAGGACCCAGGCAGGAAGGTTGAAGCCAAGGATGATTGGGGATAGTGCTGGCCTAGAATGTGAGTTGCCTTCCCTTTGACATCTCCACTGCAATATGATTTTCAGCCTTATCTTGAAATATCTGATTTTCCCTATTCATAGTGTGATATAAAGTCCTCAAAGGGACAAAGGTTGAGGCAGATGAGCCCTACAAATCCTCAGTGAGCTTGAGCTTATAACCTACACTACCTCCTGGGAACAAATAGGATAAAATCTTACATTTATTAAGTAATGAGACCAATACTTAGACCAAATCAGAAAACAAATGACAGGTTTCTTTTTTAATATTAAAATATAGGGAATTCTTTTATACTAGTATAATCCTACTGAGCTTCTGTAGACAAATGGGAAATTAAGAGGAACTTGCATCACCAGGGAAAGCAACCTTCAGTTCAGAAGCCTTCAAAGTTTCAACTGACATTCATCTTTACAGACCACTTAGTCATGCCAATTTTCATTAAAAATGAAATGTCATCACTGTTTCTTAAATTCTTTTCCCTATTTTGTCCTGCATGGAAAATACATTCTCATTTTTAAGTGGTAGAGGGTATTTGCTTTTAGAGGAAAAAATAATTTGAAAAGTATATAATCTGCCATAATTTGTTTTTTAATTTTTGCAGTAAAAATAACTATAGATACACATGTTACAGAAACAGAGATGTGTATTTAACCATATGTGTGAGTCTATATTTTTTCTTCCAATCCCTACTTGATCCCCATAATATATATAAATCCCATTGCCATGTTTCACAGGTCAATTATGCTTGCATGTGAAAGAAACCTTAGTGTTCAATATGAACATTTTGCAAATGAGCAAAATAAAGTCTAGAAGGTTCAAAGTGATTTCTTCAAGGTCACATGTCACACAAGAATGAAGATGAAAATCCAAATTCCCTGACTCCTGGTCCAACACTGTCTCCAAAGGAACACAAAGTCTTTTTTTCCCCTCCCATATAGCTTGGTTTTTAAAAAAAGCAAAAAAAGAACTTTTATTGCTCCATCTGTAACATAGCCCGAGTGTGGAAGACATACCAATAGTGTAATAGAATGGTGTTAGAAGAAAAACTTGCTTCACTGCTGCTTTTAGAGGTACCACTGCCCCCAAATCATTCAGTACTGACAGCGTTGATACTGTTTAAAACATGTATCTTCAGGAGGTTTGTAAAAATCAATGAGTTGAGGTCTTAGGGTCATTTGACATTTCTTATGGCTCTTGGCAAATTCCATTCAATTCTGTACAAGAAGAGTTTATTGGACATTACAGCAGAGGCAGCTAGTGCCCTGCCATGGTCCCTTGGCACTCACTGTTTTCTTACATGAGTGACTCTCTGCCAGAGGGTTTTCTGGGGTTCAGGAGTACACTGGCTGCATGCAGGGCTGGCCAAAGTGCCCAGGAATCAATGCCCCTGGGAGTAAACTTCAAATAATAATGCAGCAACCCTATGATAAATACTCCAGCTTCTTTGGCCCTCAGTTGGGATAGCTCTGAGGTATATTTTAGGCAGCCTTTCAGATGTGTCTAGCATCCACTGAGCTCCAGTTCTCTACAATGAGAACCTGCTCTTTAATGCACCTGTATTAACATCATTTCTTTTCCATTTCCCTGCTCTCTGCAGCAATTCCTGGGATTATCATCCAGATAAACTACTTGCATTCCAATTCTTGTTTTAGGGTCTGCTTCTGGAGAAGCCAACCGAAGACAGGCATATATACTCTATGCAAACCACTGTTCAATAGTAGTAGGTGACATGGGATATGAAGATGAAAGAGATATTGCCCTACCCCTCAAAAGGTTGAGGCCAGGGAGGGATGATAAGACTTCTACATAGGTAGCAACATAGGTAAGACAAGAAAAGACATAATGTTTGGGGAGGATAAGGGAAATATGCAACAAGAACATTTTCACAAAGGAAGGATTCTCAAAATGAAAAGCAGAATTTGCCATTAAGAACTCAGTACAACATTCTTTATTGCAGGAAGGAGTCAAACAAGCAAGTAGTAAGATTACACACATTAAATAACCAAGCTCCTGATTTTCCTTGGAAATACATGTCAGAGAATTTATTATTGCTTACGCAATGCTAGCTTGAATGATCAATGCCAAGGGAAAAATTTCATACAACTAGGGCTTATTTTTTTAATAGCAAGAGTAGGCACATAAACCCCCAATCTGATTGGACAAGATTAATTGGCTATTTTTCATCTTGTGTTAGAAGGGTATCAGAACTGTTTTTTTGTTTTGTTTTGTTTTGTTTTTCCATTCGGTTCTGTCAAAATAGACTAATTTCTGTGGAAAGAAAACTAATTAAACAGTTAACTTCTGTGTGTGTCATTAGGTTGACAAGGCAACCCTCTGAGTTTTCACTTGAGCTAGTGGCCATGCCAAAGTCAGTCAAATGTTTGCGGGTTGCAGACATTGACTACACAGAATCCTATAAATAACCCTCCCTCAGCCCGAGACGAGTTACTGAATAAAAATGACAGAACAGCACAAGTTGAATAAAACTATGTGATAAAAAACCTCAAGGGCATCCCTGAGCTGATAAAATGCTGCATTCCTCACGGTAGTTTTGGCTAGATTGTCTTGTGAGCTGATGATGACTGAGCATACACCTGCCATGTGCTAGACACCTTAAAAACTCTATTTAGTTCTCAAAACAGCACAGTAACACAGGTATTACCACTGTTATGCTTTTACAGAGGGGAAACTGAAACTCAGAGATGCTCAGTAACCTGCTGAAGGTTGTCAGACCCTCAAATCCAAACTTTCCCCAAAATATCATGGTGTCTTCCTTCAGGGCTGAAAATAAGTGTAACAATATTTTGGCTTCAAAGTGCTTTGTTTTAGGAGACACCAAAGATGAGTATGAAGAAATGTCAGCTAAGAGAAATTTATATCTTAACAATATAGAGTTGAAATTCTTATTAGATGCTATAGTTTGAATGTGTCCCCTCCCAAATTCAGGTGTTGAAAGTTAATGGCCACTGTGATAGTATTAAGAGGTGAGGCCTTTAAAAGGTGATTAGGTGGTGAGGGCTTCTCCCTCACAATGCAATCGGGGGCCTTATAAAAGAGGCTTCATGCAGCATTCGGCTCTCTTGTCGTTCTGTCCCTTCTCCACATGAGGACATGATATTTGTCCCCTCTGGAGGGTGCAGCAAAAAGGCACCAACTTGGAAGTAGAGAGTAATTTTCTGTTTTTTATAAATTACCCAGTCTCAAATATTTGTTATAGCAGCACAAATTGACTAAGACATTAGGTCTAATAACATGTAGTTGTAGAGAAAATGAGTCTGTAAAATGTTATTTTCTAAGCATTCTTTTGTCTGGTATCAAAAGAAAATTAATTTCCACATTTAAATTCCATGTAGTGTACAAAAAAATTAATCTTTATTCCTAGAAAATCTGAAGATTTTCTCAAGGAAAAGTTGCAGGATTTAATCTGAGAAGTTAGGCCGGGTACCGTGGCTCATGCCTGTAATCCTGGCACTCTGGGAGGCCGAGGCAGGAGGACTGCTTGAGCTCAGGAGTTCAAGACCAGCCTGAACAAGAGTGAGACACTGTCTCTACTAAGTATAGGAAAAATAATAATCTGAGAAGTTAATGAGGCTGATGGTCCACAATAAAAAAAAAAAACACTTTCATGAATTAATCTGTATAGAGAAAGAGGAAGGAAAAATGAGGGTAAGAGAGACAAGGGATATTGGTCCTTCTACAAGTACACAAATTCAGGTCCTAGTCCTATGAAAAGAAGGCTGTGTGCAGAAACTTAAGAAACAGCACCCCATTGATGTTCAGAAGACAGTGAGACATCAAGTTTGAGAGTAGAGTTTCTTCCCTCCTCTGTGTAGAGAAAGTCATAGTGGCTAGGTATTAGCATCCCTCCTGTGAGCAACACTAGCAATGGCAGGGTAAGGCACCTTTACACAGTTTCTTTGCTTGAGGAAATGGATGTGCATGACTAGAGTTGAAGAAGAAAAAGATAGCTAATTCTCTGGGTAACAAGAGCCAAGAGACTGCTTCATAAGCACAGGTGGAAATCCAAGGCTTAACTAAAGAAGTCTGTGGGGCTGTTGGAATCCTCTGGAAGCAGGTAGAAGCCACAGACCGTGACAGTTTGGTTCTTAGTGATACCATGACTGTCATCTATAGTCGCAGGCTTGTAAAGCCTGAGGAAACTTAGATTATATATTGTTTTGAACCCAGTCCCTCCCCCATTCACTTAACTATCTCATTTGAATACTTCCTCATGGGAGTAAATCTTTTCTGCAATATAATTTTTATGAATGCACAGTGTTCCACTGTATGGATGGATAAGAATTTTTAAATCAATATCCTGTATTTAATATAGGGATTTTATTTTTCATTACTAACAATTTTGTGGTAAATTATCTTATAGCAAAATATATCACATTCATGATTATTCCTGTAAGACTGATTATTAGAAGTATACTTTTGGGGTCAAGGGGGAATACAAAGTCTTGAACATTTTGCTATTGCCAAGTTGCTCTCCCTACTTATTGCTATTTTATACTCTCTCCTCTTAAAAGTGAGCATTCCTATAAAGTGTTGTTATACAGTCTGTGAGACAGATTAGAAGGTGAGTTTTTTTGTTTTTTTTTTTTTT
>VBSM01003204.1:22428439-22447970 GCA_008086735.1 Cheirogaleus medius
AGCCTCCCAGAGTGCTAGGATTACAGGCGTGAGCCACCGCGCCCGGCCCATATTACATGTTTACTTCAGAGTCTATCATTATCTTGGGATAGTTGTCTGGGCTTATGCCCCGTAAGAGAAGGGGAAGAATATAAAATTCCATGGGGATTTAAAGTATTTGTGTATCCACTCAACATTATGAAGAAAGCTTGGTTAAAGGTAATATAGTGCCAATTCTCAGGAAAACTGACAGGCAGCATGTTACCAAATGGAATATAGCATGGGAAAAGGTGGTCTAGAAAATGACATAAGTAAGTGGCAGATTGAGGAAAGCATTCTAGGGTGGAATCCGGGAGATGCCACTTGGGTGTATATGGCTCTCACTAGGACTGTCATCTTTGGAATGACATGTATTCAGGGTCATAAGACAGTGTGAATGGTCTCCTAGTTCAGTCACTCATGTAGCACTAGAGTCTCCTCTTCAGTCTGCTACCACTGGGCAAACACCATGGTGTTTGCTCGTTCTGCTCGAACCCTCCAGTGACAGGGAACTCTTTCTATCAGGGACACATACTACGTAAATCATTTAATCAATAAAAAGTTCAGCACACATTTCTTATTAATTGGAACCTGCCTGAGTAAAACCTTTTATTATCTGGATGATGTGGGACTTAATTTTTAGTAGGAAGAGAGATAAATCATGAGGGTGCTGTGGTGGTCCTTTAGGCTGTGAAGATACACTTGTATCTTTGATACGCTTGTAGGATGTAGTTCCCTACTTCCTTGGAGGTGGGACAGGGCCACATTTTTGTTGCTTTGGCTAATGAAATGTGAGTGGAAGTGACCTACATCAATTAAATATGAAGCTTTAAAAGACTGTGTTGTGAATCACCATGTTTGCTTCCTTTTACCAAAGTGACTGTGGAAACTTGTTGAGACGTAGGTTCCAACAGGCTGAGTCCCGGAGTAACTGTGATGAAAGGAGACCTCCCACCAATACGCATGGGTCTCACAGTGTGAGAAATCAGCCTGTATTGTGTTAAGCCACTGAGATTTAGGCACAGTCTGATATCATGGCAGAACCTTTCCCATGCTGACTGGTAGAGACAGTTTTAGCGGGGATTATTTTAAAATGCCAATTTAGAAGCTATAGCCTGGGTCAATCAATAAATGTATTTGGTCCAATCTCCTGTACATCTACAGCAATGGTAGCATGCAATCACAACCCACGCTCAATACCTTATCATTAAAAGAAGAAATGTAATTGTGTTCAGCATTTTGAACTTATTAAGGCACAAAATAAGTTAATGCATTTTAGAAAATTGATCAAATCTTAGAAAATTATGTGCACAAAATTCAGTTTAGTGGTTACTGCTGGAGAGGCAAAGAGGAAGATGAGATCCTGTATGGAAGAGCACATGGGAGCTTCAACTATATCAGTTGTCTTATTATTATTTTATTTTAAATCTGAACCAAATAATGTCAAAATGTGAAGATTTTATGCAGCTGAGTTCTAAGTACTTGAGTGATTATCAAATTATTTTCTATTATGTAGAGTATGCTTGAGATCACTCAAAATACATTTGAAAAGAATGTTACTTAGTAATAAATATAGGAGTCAAAAGGGTTTTCTGATTATTGCCAGTTAACCTAAACCTCCATCACAAAATGACCCTATTTCCCAAAGAGTTCTGGATAGTTGAGATTTACGGAGATGAAAATGTAATAATATTCTTTAAGCTCCTAAAGGAGGACAGATTATAAACATGAAATTTCCCATTTCAACATTTCTATATGTCTGAATTCTGCCCTCTGAACATAATCAGAAAAGACTTCCTTACTCTGTTAGTTCCTCAGTGGAGAAAGTTGACTTCTTCAATGTGACTCTGAGACCAGTTAATATGCCTACATATATACAGTGGAAGAAACATAAGATTTACATGTTAAATTAAAATCCCAACTTTAACATCTATTGGCTGTGTAGCCTTAAGCAAATCAATTAACTTCTTTGTGCCTCAGTTTTTCCATTTGAAATTTAAAAAGTGAAGACAAATTTCTATTGCATAGGGTCCATATATACTGATGTTTTCAGTCCCCCAGTTTTATAATAGAATACTATATAAATGCCAAATACAGTATATTTAATGATGTAATGCCATTATTTGGGGATTTAAAAAATCTGAAATCTGAATAACTTGTATCTTGAGATGTATACAGAGAGTTACTTCATTAAAATGTTGACAAGAGCAAAGGTGCTCTCATTCTGTGTTCATCCTGTCCCCATTTAAAATCCTTCCATGGTATTTTATAGTTATTATCATTACCATTTTCTAGATTACTAATGAGTTTGCATATCTTTTCTTATACTTATTAGAGATTTGTATTTTCACTTAGAGTCAGATTGAGTCTTCATTTATTTATTTATTTTAGAGACAGGGTCTCTCTCTATTGCCCAGGCTAGAGTACGGTGGTACAATCACAGCTCATCGTAACCTCCACTCCTGGGCTTAAAGGATCCTTCCACCTCAGCCTCCTTAGTAGCTGGGACTACAACTACAGGTGCGTGCTACATGCCCAGCTAATTTTTAAATTTTTTTCTTTTTTTTAGAAACAGCATCTTGCTATGTTGCCCAGGCTAGTCTCAAACTCCTGGCCTCAAGCAATGGTACCACCTTGGCTTCCCAAAATGCTGGGATTACAGGTGTCAGCCATTGCACTTGGCTGATCTTTATTCTCTTTGAAAGGGTATATTGAGGAAAGGAAGGAAAATAGGCAAAGAGTGTGGTAGGGGGGAGACAGATAGGGAATAGGAGGTTTCTAGGCCAATTCTCAGTTCTTTCTTTAAAGTCTAATCACCTGATTTCCCTCAGCGTCACATTTCTTCCTCTCCTGATTTCTTGTCCTCCAGGGCCAGATCCGCTTACTTAGTCCTACTTTCTCTTCCTCTTATGGTAATTTGGTTTATCTGGGACCTTGACCCTAGAATATCCAAATTGGAGAGAGTCTCAATGCTGAAGAACAGAGGACCCCACACTCAGCTGGAAGAGTGTCTGAAGAAAGGATAAAGGGTGATGAGACCATATCTCATTTTAAAAACTAACACTGGTATTTTGATACCTTGAAAAATATATACCTGAATATCAGTATTGTCCATTTGTTTCTATATCACAAACACTAGTCAAATGATGTTTAAATGAGAAAGTGCATTCAAAAGTACTTTATATTTGTATTTGTCATTACAATTAAAAGACTCACACATTTTTCATTTGCTTGTTTGAAACCTTATCTAGTAACACCTCAATACATATTCTAAAAACATTCAAGTCCAGCAATGTCACATATCTGGGGATTAAACTGCCCAGAGTCCCTCTCTTGGTGGTTAGTGTTCTAGTGTGTCGGGGTGGGGGGAGGGAGTAGAAGCTTTCATTTTTAATTATTTTCATATTAACATTTATTAAGCACTACCTGCAAGAACTTTCAGGTACTTTACCTCATTTATTTCTCAAAAGTTCCCATAAAGAAGTTACTTTTATTTCCATTTCACAGATGAAGTAAATGGAGGTTCAAAGAACTTCCCCAAGTTTAAACTAGCAATAAATGGCAGAGCCAGGACTCAAACACAGTACTTTTGATATCAACTGTTTTCTATTTCCACTCCATTATATATAGATAAAATTTTCATACTTTCTGTTTAACAAGAGCTTGCAGAGTTGTTTTTTTTAAAATTTTTTCTCCTTTGAAGTTCTCAATTTAACTGAAATGTAAAAATCTAAGAGTTGCAATCTAAGGCTCAGAAACAAGTCAGTCGATACTGCTAAATCAAAGCACCTGCAAATAGACAGGAAAAAGCAAGACCAAGAGACCCTCTTCCAAAACCTGAGGCACAGAAAACAAAGGAAGCATTGAAATGGCGGTATCTAAAAGTAATGATGTGGAATCCCTTAACTTCTGGCCCCAGAGAAAGACACTCGGAATCATCAAGTTCTTGCTGAACTTCATGACATTATTTATCTTCAGGCTGCAATTTATAACAATCACCTGGTAGGTTCGGGCGGAGAAAAATGAGTTGTCAAAAACAAGCAATAAAAATCGCAAGTACAAGCAACCGTGGAAATGATAAAACTGTCACATCTGTACACATCAAACAACAATTGCATTCATTATGTCCAAATTCCTGGTACTTAATATTGTCTGCCGAGGAAGCTAAGCACAAATATATTTAAAAGAGACTTGACTGAGTTATTCATGATTTCATGGAGAATGCAGTGAAATTGTCTTGAGAGGAATCCACTGGTATCTGGGGAGATTTGTCAAAAAGGACACCCCAGTCTTAAGCATTTTGGAAAAATACATCTGGTATCAGTCATGGAGAGACATGAGAGACAGTTCTCATTCTTCTTTTTAAGATGTTCAATTGCCAATTTGAGTGTGTTTTCCCTCAGAGAAATATTTACAAAAAAAAATCTGCAAGCATGAGAGGTGTTGGTAAATGACATTGGGGAACAAAATAAAAGAAAAAGGAAGAAAACAGGAAGAGAGGGAGAGTCTCAGAGAATGGGAGAGAAGGAGGCAGGGAAGGTGGAGGGAGGGAAAAAGAACTAAGAATGAAAAATGCAGAGAGACTATTTGATTTTTTTCATCATTATTTTTATTTTTTAGCTATTTTGAGTACCTTTATCCTAACCAAAAATCTAATATTATTGAATTCAAAGAGAAAAAGTGAGGATGAGAAAGTAGATGATCTCATATTCATTTAAAGTTTATTAATTTTATTCTTTTCCTATCCCCTTTGACTTCTCTAGCTTTTGTCTAGTTCAGCATTTGCTGTTTTCCACTTGCTCTAGTGGTGAAGAGCAGTGGAGAGCTAAAAGCAGTTGGTCAGAAATACTGTTGTGGACCATCTTAAAATGTTAGCGATTATGTATTTCCTTCTGATTAGTGATAAAAAGTTTATATTCCGGCCCTTAAAATCATTATCCTCTTGTCAAGGGCTCTTAGTTTAAGAGGCTCTGGCCAGGACAACAGGTACCTTTAAAGGTCAGCTGGCATTGGATGTACAAGCGACATTTTTCTGAATGTCTAACATTTGAGGAGGTGGTTTCTAGAACCACCTGCCTTGTCCATTACATATCATACTTCTCAATTCACTCCACTCTCTCCCCACTGTTAATCTCCTCCCTTCCAGCCCATTACCTTCTACATGTGCTCTCCTAATCTACCAACTGGTCTCTCTTCAGGCACATTTTAACTTTTCATATAGGTCTGTTACCTTCATGGATTGAGGGTGGGGAGGGGACAATGCTGCTCCTGACTTGTGACCACCATGAGACCTTTTGTGTTGCACGCTGCTTTGTCAGACAGCTTCTCTACCAGTTTCAGCCTTCTAGGGGGGTCCCTACCTCATCAGTAACTTTGAATTGTGGAGGCTGGTTGGCATCTCTTCTTCTCACCAACTGCCACGAATAAACAAAACATCTCCCAGTCAAAACTCTGCGCTCGTACAGTTAAAATCAGCAAGGAAATGCACATCAGTGCTTCACTGTAGCATCATGTGTCTCTCATTCCCACCCTGTATCTGCCGCGCACATTTCAAGCATGGCCCAACAATCCCGGCTCTAAGGAGAACTTAGTGAGATCCAAGTTACAGAAGCATAGTTTACTATGTAAAGCATTCAAGAAAAGGCCAAACAGATAATGCCTTGGGAAAAAATACGGTTATTGAATAAGTGTTTGTGGAATGAATGAATGCATTCCTGAAACAAAAATGGCATGACAACATTTCACTGCAAACATCCACAATGTTTAATCTGCCTTCCTCCTTATCTCCCTCCCTCCCTTCCAATTCACAGGTAAGCTGAAACAAAAAGGGTACCACACATAAAAGTGCTACTTGAATAAACTGATGCCACAGTGGGCCTAGGCAGGCGTAGAGAAAGGGGTACATGTGAATTTCAGTAACAGGGTTTGGGCTTTAATGTTCCCAGGGACAGGGCATGAGAACTTGAGTCAGAACTGAGACTCCTATGGGAAAGCTAGGATTCTTGAAGGCTTGCTTTTCACTTCAGAGAAAGAATATTCTATATAATTCTACCTGCTGGCGTAGGAAGACCACAAGGAAGATGAACTTTGACAAACTATACTTTTGAGACTGCAAGTTGGAGTTCTGAATATAGAAGCTAAGCCCAAGGGAAATATTCATGCAAACCCCCTCCAAAGTGATACTCTCAAAACTTAAGGTACACATGAATCTTACAGAGGCAGAAAGTTCTGCTAAACTGAGCTTTAAAAAATATAAAAATAAATAGGGAAACAATACACCATGAGCTAGACACAGCAGACACAATAAACAGGAGGATCAGAGTGCCAATAATTTCAGATAATAGAACAATCTGAAAGAATATGAAATGAATACATTTAGTGTAATCAAAGACAAAAGAAATAAAACCATAAGCACAGGAAATGACACTGTAAAAATAGGCAGATATTCAAAAACATACATAGAACTTTTGGCAATTAAAACAATAAGATGGGTTATGAGACACAGTATAGAAAGAATGAAACAATACAACATATATAAAATAGATGCAGAAAAAAGAGAAAAGAATATTTGAAAGGGGTGATCATGGCTGAGAGTTTTACATAATTAGTAACAAACATGACTTTTGATATTAAAGATGCAAAACAAGTCCCAGCCTGTATAAATTCAAACTTAGACATATTATAGTGAAACTGCAGGGCACCAAAGCAAAAGAAAAATTTAAAAGCAACTGGAGAGAAAAAGTGAACCACCTATTAAGAACAGTACTAAAAGAGAAGAGTTTTACAACAATAATAAAGGTCATGAAGAATAAAATGTAATAAACATGTAATAAAAATACAAATGAAAGTTCTGAGGATGGAAAATCCCTTCAATCTAGAATTCAGGGCTAAGCTAGATCATCATTCCAGGTTAATTTCAAGATAAAGATAATTTTAAATAAATATTTAAAATGTTTATAATATACTAGACCTTTGCTGAAAGAACTGTTAAAGGATAGACTTCATCAGGAAATTAAAAAGGGAGAGGGATAAAAGAAGCAATAGTAAATAAAGAAACTTATATAAATGTGGGACAACTTCAAAGAAGCCTTGACTGAAAAAAATAGTGAAACATTTAAGGAAGATAAAAAAATTAAGAACGACACATTCTCAAAGTTGCCTAAGAACAGTCATTGATTGTTTAAGAGAATCATAGAGCTATTGATTAACCTCAGTTTGTGTTGAGTCAAGTATATATATTTAAAATGTAATAATAATTTTTAAAAGAATAGAAATATAATCTATAATTTACAACCAACAAAGGAAGGAAATGGAGGATTAAAACAAATTAATCTAATCTGGAAAGCAAAGAATAGAAAAAAAAGTACACACATATTTATTATTTAATGGCAAAATGCCTGAAATATTTCCTTTAAAGTTGGCAACAAGGCAAAGACATTCTCTACCACTGCATTTACCTGATATTACACAGGAGGGCTTAACCAAAGTAATAAGGCAAGAAAAAAAACTTAAAGGCATACCAATTAGAAGAGAAGAAATAGATCTGTTACTACTTGCAAATGATACAATTATCTGAAAAAAATCTAAAGAATATACAAAACATTTATAAAACTAACAGAGTTTTTTTAAAAATTTCTTTAAAAACCTGATGTATAGGTATCAAGGCTGTTTATGTAATGCAGCAACAAACAATTAGAAAATGTAATTATCCCCTAGCAATTCTACTGCTAGGTGTTAATTCAAGGGAGTTCTGGCATACAGGCACACAGAGACAGAAATAAGGATATTTTCTGAAAATTATTTGTAAAAGTAAAGAAAAATATTAAGCAAAAAACAAAATAATCAACCTGTAGGTATATCTGCACAACAGGATAAATTGCAAACGACTAAAATGAACAAAACTGCCAATCTGGAGAAGTCTCAAAAACATAATGTTGAATGAAAAGGCAAGTTGTAAAAGGAAGGTTCATCATGGTATCATTTATGCACAATTTCCCTAAATATTTCTGAATATATACATATGTAGGAAAAATACAAAAACATACATGGGAATCATATAGGGTAAAGAAGCCTCTAACTTCATATATATAGTAGTTCTGGGTTCAGGAAAGTAGGCTTTCAGCCATATCTGTAACATTTTATGTTCCTTGAAAAAAATATTTGAAGCAAATATGGCACAATTTTAAGATCTGGTCTTGATAATGAGTTCAAGGATGTCTGTTATATTGTTCTCTGTGCTTGAATTCTTTTGTAATTAAAAGCCAACAATGAAAAGATATTTATTGATCAAATTGACATTTTACCCAAGTTATTTTTGGCCAAGTTTTCTGATCCCCCTGTTATAGTGCCTGGAATAATGGAGGAAAAGAATAAGTGTTTGATGAATGAAATACATGAGAATCACAAGAGCCACATTGAGATTTACCTCCTCCCCTGTCGGTTTCTATCGTGTTCTACTTCATGTCCTCTTTTTTTTTGCCTGCCTGTTTCTGAGAGAAGTCACTGATGTATCTTAAACTTCCATGCAACATAAGAATGACAATACAGCAAGGAAAAGAATAAGCCATCTTTCCTCTCCCAGATTTTCAGACTTCTATTTATGTTTGTGTCAGGATAAGCTACAGTAGGACTGATTTATCTCTCTTGTTGCTGTTCCACCAGCCAAGCTCATCATTCACACATTAGAGAGCTGAAAATCTTCAGAGACTACAGCTTCCAGCAATAAATTAAACCTCTTACTTTGAGGATTGGTTCCTGTTTGATTTTTAAGAAAATTTAAAATAAAATTGCTGCTGGGAGGATAAAGATCATGACAGATGACTTATTCCCCAATTTCCCCCAGCTTACTTTAAAAACTTATTTTTCTTATAACAAAAGAGAAAGTATTGAAAAAGGTAGTGCTACTATACCTTCTACTCTTTCCACATGAGCAGCAAGAAAAATAACTCCTTTTCCTTCGT
Organism: Cheirogaleus medius; assembly: GCA_008086735.1. NCBI lineage: Eukaryota > Metazoa > Chordata > Mammalia > Primates > Cheirogaleidae > Cheirogaleus > Cheirogaleus medius. The sequence continues at coordinate 22,437,418 of VBSM01003204.1, forward strand.
TATAATTTCAATAAGAACAATAGTAACTAGAACCCACAATATAATGTATAGTTAACTAGAACCCACAATATAATGTATAGTTATTATCTGTATGGAGCTATCCTTGGCATAAGCAAATTAAAAGCAGAATATTAAGAATATGTGTTTATTATTGAGAAATGGATTTTTTAACCCTTTTAGAGTTTTAGCTTAGATTGAGCCCATGTATTCCTTGACTTATATTAACATCTCTGGCCCAGACTTCTCTCTCATCTCTACTTGATTCTGCAATACAAATAGGTTCACAAATATCACCAGAAAATAAATCATCAAGTAATATGTGTTCATCTAAACTATCATGCAATGTGTCTATAAGGTGAAACTCAAAGATCAGCCAAACACATATATCTGACGAAAAATCAGAATGCTCAAAATTAGCTGACTATATAGACAGGTAAAGTTATTTCAAGAGGCAGATCATACAAGTACTTGTATAAGTGATTCACAGGCTATATATAAATAACACATGTATTAAAAGTACATTTTTACTAGTCTAAGTAGTGGTTTAACCCCAGTGTCTGTTTTTACATGGTTGATGAAATGGATCAGCATGCATATTTCTCCCACACTCAAGCAGAAAGATGCCACAACATAGGATATGCTATAGGTGAACCTTGGGATGTGGAGACTATCCAGGCAATTACCCAGACAGGAAGCTCAGAACACCTACTTTTTAGTTCTTTACATTGTCATATTTTAAACCTCATCTTTAGGATGAAAAACAATCCATTAGATGCCTTATCTCCTTAGAAAGCAGAAACTATAATACCTCTGGCAAATCAACATCTTAATTTGAGATAACCTGGGGAGTAGCTTTTTTACATCATATAATATGATTTCAAATTTCCTAAAATTTCTATGTCCTTGTCTCCTCTATAGCAAACAGAGAGAGGGAGATACAGTGGGAAAAGGATCCAGGAAGTTTATCCAAAAAGATGCTAGAAAACTGTTTTCTGGCACAAAGTTGGAGCTATGCAACAAAATAATTCATGACCAAAAGAAATCACATAATACACAAGCTCCCAATATCTCGCTAAAGAAAAATGCCCAGTGGAGATGGTCAACTCTAAGATTATTTTCCTTTATTTGGGCTCCAAGGCAAAAGACCATGAACTAACATCATCTGTAAAATGCCTGGTTCATTGAATTTCTGAAACAGGATATTGATTTTTAAAAAGCAATTGAATTGAAATGCTGCATTCTCTTTCATAGTTAATACATTCACATCACCATTGAAAATAAAAGAAATATAATAAAACACAATTTTTGTACCCCAAAGATGAAGTCTGGAAACATTCTTACTCTATGGCTTTCTATTTAAGAAACATTTTGCATCATTTATTAATTCTTCACCAATATTTGTGCTACCAAAATTTAATTATCCATCATGAGATTAAATAATTTTATAAAACAATCCAAGTTCTCAACATAAAAATGGCTACTATTATTTTAATTTGTCCATAAAGTTTAAAAAAATGCACATACCTCAACAAATATAAAACACGGGATGATGGAATGACTTCGTTGAGTGTTGTTTCCTACAGCCATTTCTCACACCATGTAGCAGAACTGCACCGTCTAAAACTGTCCAGGCTGAAACAGAAAGGTTGCATGGTGTAAGAACCAGATATTGATAAGTCCCTTAGGTACTTACATAAAAATATCAGCTACCCTCTAGATAAGCAGGCTGTGTACAAACAATGTAAAATAATGATCTACAACCCAGACAAGTCAGACTAATAATCATTCCAGTGAAAAGCAAACTATATATACCAGCCATGAATAGTCTTAGAGTCAAAATGGCCAGGTAGAGAGCTCCTTGTGCACAGAGCTGTAGTGAATAGAATTCCAATTGCCTGGTGCTACATAGTGCCTGGTAGACTGCCCTCATGCCATGAAACACAGTCTCTGGTATAAAACATTTGTTGCTGCCCATCCGGCATGGATCTCCCTTACTTGTGCCTAATCCTCCCAGTTTGCAACGTAGGGGCTTGTTTGCTTATGTCCTTGCCTTTCCCTTTGGAGCTGACGTTTAGTATCGAGGCACTAATCCCTGACATCCTTCCTTGATCTTCATTTGCCCTTGCTCCCTTGACTACACAGCCATGAACTACTTTGGGTTAATACATCACTGATCTGTTTCACTGGGTTCTCTCAGTGCAGTGTATGTGACCCAAACACAAAAACACTGAAGTGATAATACACTCACCTAATTTACAAGAATGGAACACTGAGCGACAGCAGATTATTATTAATATTTTATTAGAACATCTCTGTCCTGTTTTGAACTGAAAATATTCTTGTATTCGGAGATTGGTTAATTTTGGTTCTTCTTAATAGAAGCAATGAAATGAAGTTTTTAGGCTTTTACGAAACTTTCAAATCATATAAAAAATTTTTCCCACTACATCTTTTATTCTCTATCCAAAGCAATACTGATCTTCATAGTTATTTATTATTTTTCATTTGTTCTGTTTCTCTGTCATCCTTACCAACAGTTCTTGTGGAGTTGGATTATGGCATAAAATGTGACAAAGGGATTTCTAGTCTATTTAAATGGCCAACTGTACTTTTGTTAAAGGTCGTAAATTAATGTTAATGTCACTAATTTATTTCTATTTTTACTAAGTCTCTCCCTACCCTCTTCCAGAATGACACTTTATTTATTTATTTATTTATTTTATTTCAGCATATTATGGGGGTACAAATATTACGGTTACGTATATTGCCCATGCCCCCCTCCCCCCTCCCCCCTCGAGGCAGAGCTTCAAGTGTGACCATCCCCCAAACGTTGCACATCTCACTCATTATGTTTGCATATACCCCTCCCCTCCACCCCCCTCCCACCTGCCCAACATCTGATAAATGTTATTCCTATATGTCCACTTAGGTGTTGCTCCGTTAATACCAATTTGCTGGTGAGTACATGTGGTGCTTGTTTTTCCATTCTTGAGATCCTTCAGAATGAAACTTTAAAATACATTTCCTTCTTTTTTTTGAGACACCAACTTCTCATTTGTCAATTAAAACTTTCTCTGATCGAATGTAATCTTATATGCTTTATAAGTCCATACCAATCATGTTATTTAAATCATTTATGTTTTAGGCAACTTAATTTTTCCAGTTAAAATTGGATATTATCTGTTATAGTACTCATAATACATCTGTCACTTCTATTTTAGGATTTAAGAAGAATATTTTCTACAATAAGAAAGGAATCTATATGTAGAACATACAATGAATTGATTTGACAACCATGTATTGTTTTCATTTTGCACTTAACCTAAATATCTCAGAAGACTGAAAAACAAATATATGCACAAGTATAACAATGTGTTATAAGTACTAACACAAAAGTAAGTAAGAGGGATAAATGTGGCACAAAAAAAATGATCAATTTTAACTCCTGGGGTCAGAGATGTCTTATCCATTAGGCACAGTGCCTAGGGACAACAATATTTTTTAGGGGCCTAAGAAAATGTTTTAATTTCTTTTTTGATTAAAATAGAGTAGGTGCTCCCCTATCATACTAGTGGGAGAAACATTTCAGCTGAAGGGACTAGCAAAAGCAAAGGTTCCAAAGACATGAATCAGCCTAACATGTTTGGAAACGCTAAAACCAATACCAGGTCAAATGTATGAAGTTCAAGAATGAGCTAGAGATAATGTCAAAATTTGTTGTCATACATGCAGCTCACAAACTCTCATAATCAGAATACCTCAAGGATAAGGAACACATGATTGGTTATTTACACATCAGATAAGAACATAAAAGGAAAAAAAAGATGAATATTGATAGACACTGCTGTTTCTTGCCAATTAACTCAGATAAAGCTCTTCATTTCTAGCTGGGTAAGTATATTATGAATCAGACTTCACTGGGATATGAATACCAGTGAAAGAATCAATGCCATCTCATGTGTTCCCACTGAATTTTTTACAAAAAAAATTTCCTCTTGTTTATGAGAAGTATAATACTTCCTATTAGGACAAATACAAAATAATTACTGATTACAAAGTATCTATGTTAGTGATACTGAAAACGGATAGTGATGGAGCATGGTGACAGCAGGAGGGAGAAAAACCTCTTTCGTTTCTAAACTGTGCAAAGTTGGATCCAGCCCATCAGTGAAGGAAGTTGCACAGGACAACAACATCCTTGAAAAGGGTCTCCAGGACTGTCTGGGGCCTTTTTGCCTGGCTGTGATGTCAGTTAAAATGCCAGTTGTCAAAGTCACCACCCGTGGTCATTCTCAGCAGCCCAGCATCTATGATTTTAAGGAAGCTTGAGCTTGCTCTCTCTATAGATAGAGTATAGGTTGAGTTAATTTTTCTAAAAATGCCATGGTGGTTCCCTTCAAAGTTAGGATGACATGAATTTAAAAATCTAAAAATCAACTAGGTAGCAACAAGACCCCCCCACCAAATTGTACCCTTCTGAATAAACCCAAGAATTCTGTACTTTAGCCTGCATTGATTTCAGACAGTATTTCTCCACTCTGTCGCTGTTGAACTTGCAGGCCAGATCATTCTTTGCTGTGAGAGGCTATCCTGAACATTGCTGGAAGTTTAATGCTATCCCTGGCCTCTACCCACAGAATTCCTCCCCATACAACCTGAGTGTGACAACTAAAAGTGTCTCCAAACTTTGTCAAATGTCCCCTTAAAGGAGGGAGAGGAGGGAATGAGGACCACTCCTGATGGGAACCACCCATTTAGGAGGATTGAGAGCAGAATCCCTAGAACATGAGAATTTTTGAGTTTGTGAAAAATCTATCTCACCTGGGATAAAGGCCACAGCTTTGGCCAAGGGAACGAATCTATTCCTGCCTACTACCAAATCTAGAAATCTAGAAGGGAAATCTAGAAATTGTCAAGGTACCTTGTTGGCATTTTAGGAAACAAAGGGCTTCCCAAACCCAGAGACCACGGCTGGGGTGATATTAAAACTGGTAGTTACTACAACTCTGAACTCCAGAAGAAAACAAGGCTGTTTTATGCATTATTTTCCATAAGCCCAATTCCTAGGGCCTGTGAGCTATTTAAAAGCCCACAAAAATCTATAAGACATTTTTCAAAAGGCACTAAAAATATGCAAAGCCAAATGAATATGTAAGAACATACCTAAAATGATAAAACTCTGACAACTTCATTAACTATTAAACTTAGTGTTCATAACAATTTAATTTGAAAATGATTTATAGGTTGAGATATTCTGAATTCTAAAAATTCCTTTGCAGAAAAATTACAGATAATTGTAAATTAAATTAGTGATTCAGAAAAATAATTTCAAAAGAATAGTTAAAATCTTTTCATTTCACTTTCCCACAAAATAAAAATTTACGGTTGGATATAGGTTACTCTTTATGGGTTTGTTATCATAGGAATTAGAGCTTCAAAAAGTGAGCACTGGAAACAATCTCAAGAACCTTAAAATAGCCCTAGAGGGATTTTTCTTCCAGCCAAAATAAAGTAATCAGGACTGGATTTCACACCTGAAACAACTAAGAAATACAGACAAAAGTAAATGAGACAATGGTATTCGAGCCACTGGACATGAGGCAATGAAGTGCAATGATCTCTGAAAGAATAAACAGAAGTGAACCCTGTGATTGTCCTAGATTACTGCTTAGAGAGACTCTCTGGGTCACAGCACTGCTAGGGAAACTCAAACAACTGGCCAGTGGTCTCCCCGAGCTGGGAACATGGGAAGGCCAAAGCAACTGGCATTTGCAAGACAGGATTCCAAAGAGGAGAATGCTGCACAGAGAGTGCTCAGGAGTTTTGCAGACAGTCCTCGAGTCTTTAGCAGAGTACTGACGGGCATATGCGTGGGTGGAATCTACCCAGGGCCCAGAGAGAAACCATCCGAGACGATTAGAGCATATAATCATCAGGGCTCACACAGGACCAAGAGTACTTGCTCTTCCCACCAACCAAAGTAGAAACCTAACTCACCAGGTATCAGATAGGGTACTTAAGTTTTGCTTGAACAATAACTTTAGCATGAAAACATTTCTCATTCAGGGACCACAAATGACACTAAAAAGTACTCCTTGTAGTACTTTTTTTTCCGCTTTAGTTTGTCTGTTACATAATACTGAATATTTATTGAGATTCCTTTTGTTTTTGGAAAACTTCTTAAGATATTAGTTCTAGTCTTTGGGTCACTGGTGTGCTTTTTCCCTGCTTTGGGGCACACACATACTTGTGTGACAACACAATCTATGGACTGGGTCATGTCAACAGCATCTCTGACATGAGTTTTATAGTATTTTTCACAGTGAAACTTCCCAGAAGTTCTTCAAAATTAAGTTGGTTTTAAGATTAAAATGAGATTATGGCTAGAATTAAAAGGGGAAAAACTAGAGCTTATTTCTATATGATTCCAAATCTTAACTGGAGTTGAGGGAAGTTGGAGAAGAAAAGGGAAAATTAAAAGGTAAGAAAAAAATGCATTGTGAGAGTTACATGTCACCATCTTCCCCAGCACTCTGGATGAGTCATAATCCCCAAAGGTAGCTCATCCTTAACACATATTACATAAGCATTAACTTCCTCTGTGGTATTGAGCTACTACATTGTATTCTGGATCATTTCTATTCAGTACATGATCTCTGGCCAAAATCACAGTTTGCATTTAATTCCCCAATGCTGGAAAAATTTAACTACTTTTTAAAGCAATAAAGACATTAAAGGAACAAATCAAATGAGGTTGTGAATGAGTGCAAAATCAATTTCATCAATAGATGGCATGGGGATTTAGGAATACACTACTTGGGTTTTCAAGAGAAATACTTTGTTCACTTTCAGAGATGCGTTTCAAAGTTCATAAAGGATGACAATGAGAAGGCCCACACACGATAACAGGATGGCATTGGCATCCCCTTTTTCTCCAGTCTCTCTCCTCCACTTTCTCATAGCTAGATCCACCATCCAGCCCTTGAGCTAACCCTGACTAAGGCAGCGAGATACACAGAACACAAGACCCACAACCCAGGGAAACCTAGAACTGAGTCAACTTTTTGCAAACTACTTAGATTTGGGGGTGCTGTGAGCATTCCTGGGCCCCCACATTGTTCTTGAATGGCTTTTCAGAACCTCGGATAATTCCAGGTTCCCTCAGGGCTCCCAAAGTACATTGTCCTCGTCCATAAGATCAGTCCTTTGGCTTTGCTCCTATTGCTTAAATCTGATGAATCACTCCCACAGTACTTCAGTCTCTCTCCAAGTCTAGATCTCAGCCTGGACCTCAAGTGAATGACCAGGACTCAGCTGCTCTATTTATCTAAATGAATCCTTTGAACTTATGAGTATGGCTGATTCACACTTCAGTCCTATGCCTAAATGGACAGTCTATTAAGACAGCTAATGCCTCTTGCCACTAAAGTTTTATTTGGCATCTAGGGTTCCTACAAATAAGTGGGCCTCCAAAGGCAGAAGGTTGCCTGGCTCATATCTGGACTTGCTATAACTCTTTGACTCTGTCAATCCTCTCCAGTCCCATTTTGCAACACTCCCCACCCCATGCCCACCACCAGCCTTTCTGCACTCCAGCCACTCGGTCAGTTTCTGCAATATGCCAAGCTCTTTCTCATCTCTGGGACTTCTCACAACCATTCCCACTGCCTAGAGCACTCACTCTTCCCTCCTGCATATTTGCCTAAGAAATGTCTGTCTATCTTTCAGATCTGGAATTAAATGCCATTACAATGGGAAAATTTTGTTGCCCTCCCCGACTGGTTCAGGTCTCTATCACATACTTTCATCATACCCCTTCACAGTATTTATTGTGTAATTGCTTCATACCTTTTCTTTTCTGGACAGTCAGCTTTGCTCCATGAGGCCAGGACCATGTTTATCTTGCTAAGCACTGTAACCTTAGCACCTTATACAGTGCTTGGCACATAGTAGGTACACAGTAAATGTTGACATAACCAATGTGACTCACTACTCAGCTCCATCGTTTGATTCCACCTTTGCCCTGGTTCAGTTTCTTAGCTCCTGACTCAATCTTAGGTCTTGGGTCAATTCTCTCTACATCTTGCCTGAACTCAAGAAGATGGCCTTAATCTAGGTTTTGAGTCAATACTTTCTGCCTGACCCAATAAGCTAAGACTAGTATGCTTTGGACTCAAAGAATAACCAAAAAATTGTTTGGAAGCCAAAATGTAAACCAGAACACATTTCAAAATTTAAAATTGAAAAGAGGAACTATTCCACTGAATTCTACCTCTGGGCCTCTCTGATTATTAAAAAAAAAAAAAAAACACTTTAGATTACTTCTCTAAAAGGTGTAATTTTTGACTAAAAACAATCTGAGTCCATCTAAAAGTAAGCCATCTCTGTCAGAAACCAGTCTTTTCAAAACAGCAATAAGCACAGGAATGATGCCAACCACAAAACTCAGCGGGTGACCGGATGTAGCAGAGAAACAAGCAGAGAGCATGATGATGTCAAAATGACGGATGGGAAGGGGGTACCCTGGATCATCTTATGATCCACCACCAGAAAAACTGCTAAATACGAAACCACAATCCCCAGACAAGCAGGGCAGTGCCCCAATTTCTTTTTAAAATTGTTGTTACTGTTTACTTCTAGTTTTCCACTAGGAAAAAACTAGCTTCAAAAAGTAGAAAGGCAGAAAGAGATTTTATTAATTATAAAGTAGTGAGTTAATGTTTTCTTTAATAAAATCAAAGGCTGGAAGGAAATGAGGTTTTGATGTTCAGTTAAACTGAAACCTTAAAGCACTGAAGCAAGCACCAGAGGCTAGCGAGAGAGACAGAGAGACAGAGAGAGAGAGAGAGAGAGAGAGAGAGAGAGAGACATGGGCATGCATGTGTGCACGCGTGCACACACACACACGCACCAGAAGGGCTGAGACATTGGGGAAGTTCCAGGGAAAGTTGTGCTTAGCTTAAAGTTTGGGGCAAAAATAGGCAGAGAATATGTTGTAATTGCTCTCAACAGAAAAGTAATGAATATGATTCTTAAATATACTGAAGTATTTGTATTCTCTTATACAAATATAAGAGAATATATTCCAAATATAAAAAAAGTAATTGCAATTATAAACAAAATTATAATTAAAACCCTGTCATGTTGTCATCATGCTCCATGTTGGACTGACTATATTAAAGGTAAAAAATTGTTTTATTGTGGTATCTCACACCCTTCCACTGATAAATGTCCATTGATAAAGTTTAAGATGAACTTGGACTATGTTAAAGTCTATCCTAAAATGGGCCACATTTTAGAAAGGCTCTGGTATTCTTAGTGTCGTAATGCCTTTTATTAAAGTATTTTGAAGGCAGGCATCGAGAAGAAGGTTCCTTTTTATTTATTCACCCATAAATCCAATAAGGCTTTACTAGGTGTAAGGCCTTTTCTTAGGCTTCTAGTGATGCAAATATGAGTCAAGCAGTCATTGACAGCAGGTAGCTTATAACCTAGCAAGAGAGCAAGTGCAGATGGAAATGTAGAATCTATTAAAACATTATGTAGACAATGATAATTCATTGGAAGTAGAAATTATTTCCATGGTTGATAGTTGAGCTGGGCCTATGAGGATAGGTAAGTTACGAAGAGGCCCAGCAGGAGGGAAAAGAATTTCTAGGCATAAGGAATGGAATGAGCAAAGCATGGAGCAGAGCATCTCGTTATATCTATGGCATGGGATTATGGTTAGGTGAGTTTGGCCAGCACGTAGGAGACAACAAGGAAAACAGCATTGGGCATAGCTAGAGTGGTGGGAGCTAGGGGCCGGGCTGTTGCATGCAAGCTAAGGACTTTAGAGCCTCTTTGTTAACTTGAACTAAGAGAATGCAAGAGGGATGGCAGGGGGTGACCAGTGGAGTTAGGGAGACTTATTAGGGGCCACTACCATCTAAGGTGATAAGTAATTAGAACCACTCCAGACCTGACTTCAATCTAGTTTTTATATTTTTGAGATGAGCAGGGAAGAGAGGTTGGTAGAGGCTAATGTTTCAATCTGGGGCTCTCTGCAGAGGCTTAGAAGGGTTGTTATGTTATTAAGGTCAGAGGGACCAAAGTGCCCTTTCAGAACTCCTGTCATTGGTTCCTCTCCATTGCCCTTTGACTTCTCTTCTGGTTCTCATCTCCAGGGCCACAGTGGTTTCCAATTATCCAAGAGATGGGGATCATTAATTAAGCAGAGAGAAAAGCAGCAAAATATCAAGCAAAAAGCAAAAGAGTGAGAAACTGCTACAGAAGAGAGGAAATGCCCCCTAGACTAGAAGTCTAAAGAAGCTGCACAGGAAGGTCCTTTTGGATGTTGTGGTTCCAGGATGTTAGCCCGTTATGGTCTTGCCTGCAGGGATGTATGTCACAAGCTGTTCAGAGCCGTGGGGAGGCTGTGATACTGCTGTTCTACCAAGCAAGACTGCATTTTCCAATTTAAAGCTAAGCTGCCCAGGAGCCAAGCTGTGTTTCACAAGGGGAGACAGGAAGAGAAAATACGTGTGTGTGTGTGTGTGTGTGTGTGTGTGTGT
>VBSM01003204.1:22448070-22538835 GCA_008086735.1 Cheirogaleus medius
TCGGCCTCCCAGAGTGCTAGGATTACAGGCATGAGCCACCACACCCGGCCCACACTGTACTATATTTCTTGAGTTAATTTTATATGTCATGGAGATATGCTGACCATTCTTTATAACACTGCACACTGCTTTCCTCATCTAGCATTCCTGATGCTTTTTACCCTCTTTCTTCTTTCCCTTATCTGTGCCACTTCACATTTGACATACTATATAATCTATATTAGGTTTCTTTACTGTCTTTCTCTAACTGCCAGAATGTAAGTTTCACAACTTCTTGCTTATTTCGTTCACCAGTTGTACCCCAAGTGTCTCTTGAAAAGATGACATTAAACAAATAATTATAAGTGAGATAAAAACAATATCTTCCCATTGCCTGTAATGGAGTATTAAACATAGGTGAGGGGGCCAGGAAAATCTCTTTTGAAAAATTGATCTTTGAGTGTATAGCACTTAAGAGGGGAAAGGGTAGGAAGTGTATTGCTATCAAAGGGAATCATGCACGAGAAGTTCCTGAATGAGGGAAAGCATGGTCATATGGCTGGAACATAAAGGTAATGGGGACATGCAAGGAGGCTATAGAAGAGACAGGGCCCAGGATATAGAGCTAGGTAGGTCATGCTGAAACATTTGAAATTAATTCTAAGAACAAAAGTAAATTATTGAAAGGTTTTAAGTAAGAAAACTGCCATGACTTGATTTGCTTGTAGAAGATTGCTCAGTTGGCAGAGAGTGGTTTGGGAGAATGGGACAAAAATGAATTTGGTGAAGTGGCCAAAGTCTGTGATCACCTAGACAAGAGGAGAAGGTGGCTTGGGTTAGGGATAAGGCAACAGAGACAGGTGAGTGCATTAAAAAAAAAAAATTAGAAAAGCAAACAGATAAGATTTAGTACTTGATTAAAGAGGGAGTTGTGGTGATGTCAAAATGCTTTTCCTTACTTATTTAAATCCCTGAGACTAAAACATTCATCTTCCCTGTTTTGTCTCCAGTGGTGATGAACAGCTTTCTGCTCACTATCCTGTTAAATCATCCTGCAGCCTCCTCTTTAGTTTTCCCTATGAATCCCAATTGTTTCTTCTCAGCCTTCATCTGGCCCAGAATTAGACACAGCATGGCGCAAACTATTCTTGAGAATTGCCTCAAAATATCTTTTTTTAAAATACCATGCTTAAATAAAAATGACAAAAACAATACCTTATTGTAAATGTATTCCCCATGTAAGTTGAGGTCTCTAAAAATATATGATGGCCCTTCATTATTTTCTCTTTGCCTTTTCAATTTCTACATATCCTTCAAGGCACAGTTTAATTTCTGCCTCTGCCAGGAAGCCTTCTCAAGTGACAGTCCTCAATTCAGTCAGTCATTCATAACAATTGTGCTTTGATGCATCAATAAGCCATGCACACTTACCATCTTTCTCAGCCACTGATTTGGTGCTTAACTGCAGGCAACATTATGTCATCAATGACAGGGTGGGGAAAGGCAATCTCTTAAACCGTTTCCAGTCTCTGATTTGCCTTTTATGCTCTCATTTTGTCAGTCAAACTCCAAAGCCCTCATTTAACTTTCTATGGGCATATGTGTTATCCTTCTAACCTGATTATAAACTACAAGAGTGATCTGACTTATAATTCTTTGTGTTTCTCACAGCATGTAGCATAGTGCTTCAAATGTTGGCTAAATGAACAACACATGGTGAATATTTATGGTTATTCCAAGGAGAACTATGGAAGAGGTAACTAAAAGTTTGCCTTTAGCCAACTCCTTTCTCCTATCACCTCACCAACCACTGCAATAAAGATGAGCTGTGCATCCAGTAGGCAGTCAGTAAATGCTGGCCATATTGAATTGTCTGTCTGCGAAAGACCCTGTGATTAATGCATAGTCAATCATGAATATTCATATTAGAAGGAAAATGAAGTCAAACAACTAGCAGCCCAATTTTGGATCAGTAGTTTCACCTATCCTTTTGCTAAAATTTATTCCCAAAACCCCTAAAACTTAGGTTTACTTCCTCTTTCTCTTTTAATTTTTAGTGGAAACACTTAGGTGTCAAAAGACAAAGATCATGGGGATGAAGAATATAGCAAAATTTATATAGCATTTCTTACTTATTTAATACACCAACCCTTTGAAATAGATCCAATTATAAACTGCCTTTTGCAGATGAGAAAACAGTTTACAGAGAGTTTAAGCAGACTGCCCAAGTTCACACAGCTGGTAAGTGTTAGAACCAGAATTTATACTCAGATGTCTGGCCCAAAAGTTTGTGTGTTCAGTCACCACATCAATTTCTTCTCTCGAAAAATTCAAAAAGAAGCAAAGGCTTAATCCACATACCTGGTCATCAGCCTTTTGACTAATGGTCAGTTTACTCTCTGGTTCTTTTCAGCAACCAGAAAGTGTCCAGGGATTGTGACTCCCTGATACGGTCCCTGAGTGCTTCCTAAATTTCAAACAAACATCCACAAGTTCCCCACCAAGATATATTCAATGACTGTATGTAAAAGATCTCTCATTCTTTTACTCTATCTTGCTAAAACTCCACACTTCATAGGATGGTAAAAAATTATTCCATGGTTTTGATAGTATTTTGTGGTCTAATCTGGAATGGTTAAAAAATGTAAATTAGCTCCTACCCCTAAAAGGTAGATATTTGCTGAACGACCACACTGCTCTCTGTAAATAAACTTTGGGACAAAGTTCTCACCAACATGTCCTCCCCTGTCTCTGTACTTTGCTAGCTTGTAAACTTCAGAGTGAAACTTGACAGGTTCACTAACAATCTATGCCTCAGTCTGATGTCACTAGAATGCCACCAGAATGGCAGGATTTCTTCTCTAGGTCAACACCAACCCCATCACATGGGCAAATGTATAAAACTTTGCATCTAGATGAAAAAGCACCTGTTCGATGGACTTGAGCACCAGTTTTAGAGTCTGACAGGTATGGATCTGAACCAGCTCACAACTGGAATCAATTAAGTAAACTAGTCCCTGTGGCTTGCTGCATTTCTGTCTAGTCCTTTCTATTCATGAGGGGTAAATTATGTGATGCGTGTAGTATTTAGCATCTGCCAGGTGTTTGGCAAACATGTGTTTGAATGAAAACTCCTTACACTCAGCACTCGTAGTTCAGTTTTCTACTTTTGTCCTTGAGTGTCCAGATACCACCAGTTAGGAAGAAACAACTATATGATTCTGCTCAATAAGAGACTGTTCTTAGAGAACTTTAGCAATACTTATTAAACATTTTCCTTATTCACACAGAAAAAAAAGATTATTAATTACTTAGCTTTGGCTAATTTACAGGACACCTAATTTGTTCACATCTATTTTCAGGAAAACTTAAGCTTTTTTTAAATATGAGTTAATGTCACAATTATTTTTTTTTCTCCCAGAGAAACCACAAGGCAGTCAAGAAGGTAGCAGTTTGCAGGCTACAGGTCAGCCGGTGTCAATCCTTTATGAGGATTTCATTCTTGAGACTGGAGGAGAAATGTGGATAATGAGACAAGGAGAGCAATGGACTAATCAGCAAGAAAAACTTGAAAAGCACTTGTGGGTTCTGCCTGAAGTCCTTAATTAACCACATTCTCCACAACACAGAGCAAACCCATCTGGACAACTAAGAAAATAAATACCCAGCATGGAGAGTTCAGTGATCGGTCAGTGCTGGCAAAGTGGTAGGTTAAGCCCTGAAGATTTTAGAAGCCCCAGAAAGCAAAAATCAAAAGCAATGGTGAGGTTGAAGCTAGAATGACCCAAATGTAATAAAGTAGTAAGTCCAATTCTCCCTAGTTTAGCACATCATGCCGCAATGGCTCTACAAAGGGGGAAGAGATAGCCGTCGAAACGTGTACACATGCTGTTGGCACAAAATTCCCAAGTTCTTCCCTGAATAAAGCTGGCCACAAAATCATTTGCTTTGCCCTTGGGAAGCTAGTCACTTTTGTCACGGCTTTGTGGATGAGCCAAGACTGTTTCTAACCACAGCATTTATTTAGGGCCTTTGTACTGACACAGTCTGGGTGCAATCCAAAAATCTTACACTTTTGTCCAATTTTGTGTTAGGACAAAGACAAGGCAGAAGATATTCCTGCTGTTTGGGGGTGGGGAACAAAAGACTGTCAGGCTGGGTTTAATCACGTGGGCATACCTGGTTGAAAAGTGAAAATTGCAACCTTCAGAAACACTCTTTGCTGGCTGCCCAGTACCCCATGATAGAACGTGGAATAACTCATTACACCTGCCTCCCAGTTCTCTGACGAAGATATTATTTTATTCTCATTTTACAGTTGTGGGTACTGAGGCTCAGAGAGGTTAAGGACCTTGCCTCTCAGGAGGTTGATTACAAGGCTAACAAGTATTGAAGATAGAACTTAAGCTGTGTGCACTGGCTCTGAAGTCACAGGGCTTTCTACTCTATCACACTGGCTCCTCATCGTATCTAATGCTTGCCTAGGACAGCCAGGCTACCAATATTTTGGGAGAAGAAAATATTGAAAGATTTACCCTAAGTGAATACTATGAAATATTTAAAATAATGAAGTCTGAGAGTTTAAAAAAAAGATATCCCATGAGTCTCGTTCTAGTACCCAACCTATCCTTAGAGTTTCAGAAAAGGATTTTTATACAGTTTGGAAAAGGTAATAATTTTCAGAGAGACAAATAGTCTTAAGGTCTGGGAAAATCCCCTTATAAAATACTCTTTTTTCTCTTTATTTTAATAAATACTTTGTACTTTGAATGCTTCCTGTGAGCTAAGCAGAGCTAAGCTCTCCAGGATTGCTCTAATGAATCCCCATGATTATCTTACAAGGCAAGCACTATTATTCATAACCCATTTTACAGATAAGGAGGTTTAGAGTAGTCACTAACTTGTTCTAGGTCAGACAATAAGTAAGCCTTAGTGCAAGGTACAAAAAAATCTAGTTTGTTAATGTGGTTTTCAAGGTATATGTAGATTCACAGTGAAATAAAAGGAAGTAAAATTAAAAAGTTCCTACTATTCTCTAACTTAACATCAGTAGACAGTTGTGCTTATTTGCAAGTTTGTAAAGAGGTGTCCTATAACCCAATCCTTTCTTCAATTTAATGTATGCCTCAACTCTCCCCTTCCTCTTTGGTTTCCTAGAGCCAGAACATCTTGAGGCAACTGAGTCAACGTGCTAACTATCGTACCTACAGCCTGTATTTGAGTGCTTGCAGAACAATAACACTCTTACAGCTTGTTCCATTTGTAGTCAGCTCTGATGATCAGAAAATAATACTTATATTCAGCTGACAAGGCTGCAATGACATTTAGGAACTTCCCACTGTATCTCTTGTAGGTCAAGGGCAAAAAACCATGCTGATGAAATGACATTACCAAAAGCAAAGAGGTTTAATGCTATTCATTGAAGCACAAGTGATCTTGAAGGAAATTGAGAGATATTCTTTTTCAAGGACAGCTTTAATAGCTGAAGGGGTATAATGTTTTATATCCAGTCAACCATCTAGCTACAGACAACTTGTCACACTAAAGTGGTTAATTTTTTTTTTAATATTTCAATGACATTTTGAATCAATGCAAGAGGTTGGAGTGAACAAGGAAGTTAAGGGCTTTTTTCTCCCAAAATCATATTTGCATTTAATTTGAAATTCTTTCCAGTCCTATGATTTTTGCATAAACATTTATGAAATCCTGATGGCTAATTAGATTTTAAGTCTTTTATCCAGGAATTTGCCCAATTTTATGCTCTCCATCAAATCTGAGCTCTTTGCTGATCTTTAGTCCATGTTACACAAGTAATCATTTTAACCACTTTAAAGACTACATTTTAAATTCTCCTATTTGTTATGCATACCACATCATGGAGTATATAGTCATTATTTTTGGACAAAAGTTTGAAGCTCAAATCCCATAACAAAATTGATTTCCCATGTGAAAGCTTTCACTTTGATCAAAGAGTAATAAGGTACCAAATGCCCCCACACCAAAGAAAGCAAAAAGCAAAAATGGGCACTTTACATCATCTGCCAGGTAGCCTTTTACACAAGTGTCTTCCTGTGGTCCCCACAACAACCCTAAGAAGTGGAGATCACCATCCTACTTTACTGTGAAAGAAATTAAGGAGTAGAAAGGCTAAGTGACCTGTTCAGTATCATATAGCAATTAAGCAAAAATAATTCTCAAATCAGGTCCTCAGATATAAGCCCACTTCTCTAATTAGAAGAAGGCCAGTTTGCAATTACTCAGAGGGGAATAAAACCACTCTCCTCTTGTTCTGCCCATTTCTAGCAGGCTCAGGCCCTCCCCAGGTATGCACTTTAGGAACGCAAATGGGTACTGACCCAGGAGGCCTTTTCACCTACACTTAGCATTATCTTAAGGGATAAGAACTTGGAGTGAGGGTGCTATCACTATCATCAAATTTTTCTTAGATTTTGTCCTAGCATTATCATGTCACAATATCCAAAGTAATTCCTCTTGGTGGAAGAATCTTAAATTATATCCTTAAGTGTCCAGCTCTAAGGGTCTCAGTCCCTGGAAAATGAGATCCAACTGTTAAACTATGAATACACAGTTTGGAACACAATGGTTGCTCATTTCAAACAGCTGGGTCCTTATCAATGCCCTCTTCATTCATGGAGGTATTCTATGTGATACAACTTTGTGATTGTTTGTGGAAGTGAACACTTTATCACCCCTGGACTCTGTTCTTTTGCACTATAGTTCTGACTCACCACCTCTTCTCGCTTGTTTCTCTATGAGCCTTTCTCTTTTGTTCTAAAAACCATTATTTCTTCATAGAAGCTTTAAAAATATATAAAGTAATATATGTGCTGAGTTTTAAAAGGTGATATCAAACTGCAAGATTTATAACCCCAATAGCAGTCTCTCCTCAGCTCCACGTCCCACTCTTCAGAGGCACTTCAAAATGTTTTAATTGTTTCTTCTGATATTTAATAATTAGATTCACTCATTAAAGGGAAAATAGTGTGGTTAGTATCATTATACAGGTTAAAAATCATTTTGATCCAAACCTCTGAGAAGAAAGTCCAGAAGAAACCAATGTTGCCACAGCTTGAACTGCCACTCAAATCTTTCACAAGACAATTCAAAACAGGATAAATTTAAGGCCAATGCCTATATTTAAATCTCTATAATAACATACACCAAATATCGTATGATTTGTCTTAAGGATATGAATTCTGTGTTTTGAGTGTCCTTTTTTCATTTTAATCTAATTCCTAAATATCTAGAATAACTCATTGATGATCTTGAATTTCTATGTGCTTAGTCACATAAACTTGATTTTTCACAGTGAAATTTCATTTCCAGGTGTTCTTGCAAGATCAATTATGAGAAATCAAATAAAACCTACTTCTATTCAAAATGAAGTCAGTCATCATCAAGATTATATTATCAATTATATATGTAAGATAGGGGTAGGTTTTTATCCTTTAGACTCCTATTGAAACACATTTTTGACTCATAAAATTGAGGATATATGACAAAGATGAGCTAACTTTAGCATATATAAACTTATCACATGAAAAGTTAAAGCAGAATCCATTCAGTCCCATGCCTCCATTTACTCAGCTGAAGAGTCAATCTTCCAAACTGTAAGAGAAGCTGCTGGTGCCTAGCGCTTAGTCCATGAGCCTTACTGCTTCAGTTGATCTGACTCAACTTCCAACATGCAGTATCTGCAACATCTCCTTACCTGGGGCTATTTTATGAAGCAGAGGATAATTGCTCAGGCACCTGCAACGCAGGCTGGAAGTGCCAGAGAATTAGAATTCCTAGAAGCTGCCCTCAACCAATGTCTGATGGCGCTTGCAGTAAAAATGCTTCAGCTTCCCCACCTCTTGGATGAGAAAACTCTGAGGCATGCATTTTATACTGTTTCAGACTTTGCGCATGGGGTTAAGCTCCAGCCACTCACAGTGGTAGCTGGCTCGCAAGTTCATCCTTTGTTGGCTGTCTTCCTTTCCTCTCATGTCCCCACTCCACTACTGGCATTTCCTGGGCTTCCAAAGAAACTATTTGTACCTGATTTTTTTTCTCACAGCATGTTTCTAGAGAGATCCAAACTGAAATGAAGGCCAGCTCTTTCACTTGGATTCTGTTCCTACCATCTCCCATCTCACCTTCTCTTTTTCTTCCTAGGTAGGACCCAATCTTCTCTCACTCTAGGAAGAAATCATCTCACATCCCTTTCCAGCTCTCTTCCTAACTCTCCCCTCCTTTTGCTTTTTCATCCAATCTAAAGAGTGCTCTATATGGTAATTTTCTCATCTTTACTAACTGCAATCTGGATTCTTTACCCATGTCTCTATTGACGCTCTTTTCACTAAATGTCAACAATCACCTTTTAAGTGCCAAACCCAACTAACACTTTTTTGCCCCGAATTTAGCTGATTTCTCTATGTGATACTGCAGAAACCATATACCTTAAGTTTCATTTACTTTGACTTTTATGACACTACTCTCTTGATTTTCCTCTTATATTTCTGATTAGTCCTCTGCGGCCTGCTTTGCTGGATTCTATTCTTCTGTAAACTATTTATATATTGATGTTTCCCAGGATTTTTTTCTCAGACTTCTCTTTTCACTATACATGCTCTTCCTGGGTAATTTCATCCCCCACCCCACCCCTCTGGTTTTAACCATCACAATATGCTATAACAATGCTCAAATCTGTATATTCAAGATTGATAACTCTTCTGAATTTTAACACATATAGCCACCACCCCATTGTACATATATATTGAATGTTTACAGGCACCTAAATTTCATATATCCAAGACTGAACTCATTGATTTTTAGCTTCTAGAATCTGCATCTTTCTTAGTGAAACCTCTACATACCCAAACACTCATCCTCTCTCTCAGGGATCATGACCTGATCATGTAAATTTTACCTTCTATTAAAAATCAAGTAAAGTGGGAACCCAAAAGTATAAATTGAATTAGGTATTTAGAATCTGGCATTTCACATTTGTCATAATAGCTCATTTTAATTCTTCATGAGCTCGCTCACATGGCATAATAACCTCCCATTTAGGTTCCTTATCTCCAGGCTTTATTCCACCCACCAATCCATCCTCAATACTGCCATCAAATGGTCCTTCAGTAATAAGTGGGATCATTTCAATGTCAGACTCATCAGTACATAAAAAACAAAGTTTAAGCTTCTTTATATGTCATACAGGGACTTTATCATCTTAACCCTGCCTCTGTGCTTGCTATTCAGAACCACTTATAGTTCTCTACAAATAATAGTCAATGGCTCTTCTTAGCCTTTGAAATCCAGCTATTTCATCTTTCTGGAAAAACCTTTCCCTCTGCTCATCTGCCCACTGACATCCTGTTCGTTCATTAAAATCTCCCTTGAGTATTTCCTTTCTGTGCTTCCCTGACCCTACAAGGCAGAATTAATCATTTTGCCTTTGGTATTACTTACCTTCCTTGTATATAATTCTTTTGTTGTGTGTATTATACAAAGTTCTATTAGTTTGTTTCTGTGGCTATTTCTAATACTATTAATAGATGGCAAATCCCTCTACCCACAACAAACTCAGAACTCTGTCAAATGCTAGTAGTAGTATACAGTCTACCACTTTGAAGCACTTTATGTACTTGTTACCATTATATGTTTTGAATCCCCATCCTCCTTTCTAGATTATATGTTTCAGGAGGACAAGGTCAGTGTCTGTTTTATTCTCTGCTGTAATCCCAGTGCCAAGCATTATGTTTTCCAGAGGAAGTGTTCAATAAATATTTGTTGACTAATTGGCTAACTCCCTGAAGACAAGATCTATATTTTATTCATTTCTGAATGTGTCCCTTAAAGTTCATGTGTTAGAAACTTAATCCTCAATGTAACAGTGTTGAGATGTGATCACATCATGATGGCTCTGCCTTCATAAATACATTAATGCTTTTATCATGAGTGTGAGTTCCTGATAAATGATTTCAGTCCCCTTCATCTCTTGCACACGTGTGCTTTCCTGCCCTTCTGCCATGGGATGGTGCAGCAAGATGCCCCTCGCCAGATACAGGCTTTTTGATTTTGGACTTCTCAGCCTCTAGAACTGTAAAAATAAATCTGTTCTTTATATATTATCCAGTCTTAAGTATTCTGTAATAGCAGCACAAAATGGACTAAGACAATCTACTTACTCCAGTTCAACAGTACCAGCCCAGAGTCAGCATCAATAAATGTTGTTTGAATTGAATATCAATCACTCTATCCAAATGGCATGGGAAACAAGCAAATAGAATATTTTCTGACAGTTAGAAAATTGCATTTGCTTTGCATAATTTTACACATTTCTTCCTGCTCATTATTTTTGGTATGTCATCAAACCAAGAAATCCAATGATGAGTTAGACCAGCAGTGGCAAACAGATTGCTTATGTCATGCCAACTTGAATGGATTTATAGTAGTTGCTTCAAGTTTTGTATTGGGAAAGATTTTGAGGCCATGTAAGTGTAAAGTGTAAAATAATGAATTGGCACTCATTTATGGATTCAGCAAGAGGGAAGTAGCAGCATAAGTGCTACATAGTTGCCATCCCTTTGTAAACCAAAAGTGGGGGTGGGTGACAAGTAGTACTGCCACACACAAGGCTTCACTGTTACATGTTCAAACATTCACCCAGAATGCCAGAGAGCCTGGCAATTCATTCATTAATTATTAGGATGCTGCTCTGCTATTCAGTCTGACTGTAGGATTTTTAAAACAAGTCCTTATCTCTTATTTCTCCTATAGCTGATACTTTCCCCTGCTTAAAGGACACTAACATATTCTTCCTTGAAAATAAGGGCAAATAGTTGAAGCCAAATAAATAAAAAGGCCTTTGGGCATTCCAGCAAGTAATTTTCTTAGAATGACTCAGATTTATATAAATTCTGTTCTATAGTGAATGTTACCGCCTTATACTAAAATATTGTCATACACTTTTAAGTTGCTTCTTCTCCATTGTTCTATCTGAGAAGGATGCCAAAGAATTATACAGCCAATCCATAACAGTGACAAATTCCCATTACTTTGGTGTTATCTAGTTCATAGAATATTTCCTATTAACCACACACGGATTTCTTTTCATCTGACTTGACCTTTAAAAACATACCATCTGGACCTTTGCTTGAAGACAGAAAGGTGTTTTTCCATTTTACTCTGTTCACTCACAAGCTACAATTTAAAAGGACTATTAAGGGGGGAAATTCCATTTAATTAGAAATGGCAATGCTTCCCCAAATAGAAAGCACCGCAGACCAAAAATGTGAAATGTGTATATGTGAGAGAGAACACATATTTCTCGGAACTCAAGCAGAAAGCAAACTGCACCACAAGCAAGAGCCATTGCCCTCAAAGGCCTATTGAAATGTCACTCGGCTTGAGGCAATGAGATCTGGGCTCACAGGCAAGTCAAAAAAGCAGCAGGTCATATCCCCACTGATCAGCAGGGATGTGGATCTGAAGAGGAACCAAGCTGAGCAGCTCTCTCTGTGGTCCACAGCGTAACTGCCGAGTTGATAAAGGCTGTCAGAGGAGAACAAGGTGATGAATGGGCAAGAGGCAGCCATCCCCAGATCATGACACTGACAAACTGTGACTCAGATGTTTTGCTGAAAACCACGCCAGATTTTTAAATGACAAATATTGAAGTTAGGCGCCTACGATTAAAATAAATAAATATAAAACAGAACAGAGATTTTGTGAAAAGGCTTTTAAGACAAAAGGTTCAACTGAGACTGTGGAATGCTCCAATTTAATTGTTCTCTTTGACTCTACTCTGATATATTCTTCTGAAACTAGTAGTCCAAATATTATAAAAGATAACTAATAATCAGAAAGGCGCTGACTTGATACCTATGCATAAAAGCTACAAAACTAAGCAAGCAAAATTAAACAAAAATTAAAAATCCCACAACAAAGAAAAAAAGAAGAAAACATTACATTAAGACTATTTAATAGAAAAAGGACCACCCAATAAAAAAGAAGGGTTTCTACAAATAAATCTCAATAGATACAAAAATGTTACAGATAGCTATGGAAAGAATTCAAAGAAGTGATACAGAATTTTAAATAGGTGATTACTATAATATTATAGAAGAT
Organism: Cheirogaleus medius; assembly: GCA_008086735.1. Taxonomy (NCBI): domain Eukaryota; kingdom Metazoa; phylum Chordata; class Mammalia; order Primates; family Cheirogaleidae; genus Cheirogaleus; species Cheirogaleus medius. The sequence continues at coordinate 22,460,185 of VBSM01003204.1, forward strand.
AATAAAAGAGTGAGTTGGCAGAGTTCAAGAAAGAAATGAACAAGAAATATCAAAGCATGGTAAATTAAAGTCCTATTAAAAGCACAGATATAAGATAAACACAACTGAAAACAGAGCCAGGGATATAATAGAGAGGCTTAAGAAAATGACATAAAACAAAGTGAGAGAGAACAAAGATATTAACATGATTGTAGAGAAGATGACAGATGTAGGAGGCAAAGGAAATCCAAGAAACCTCTAGTTGGTGTTCCTGAAAAAGAGAACAGAAACAAAAGGAATAAAAATATTAAGAAATATAAAAGAAGAAAATCCTATAATAAAGGTTTGAAACTGAAAATAAAAGACACACCATTCTGTAAGAAAGTCTATACAGTACTGATGAAGTTGTTGAACTCCAAAAATAAAGATAATTCTGTAGATATCCACTTATAAAAGGAGAATAAAACATTCTATTGGCCTCTGACTTCTTTCTAGTAACATTAAATATGGAATATGATGAAACAACATGAAAAAAATTCTAGAGAAAAGAAAACATGACCCAAGAATTTCATAACCAGCCAAAATTGTTCTCATTTTTAGCTGCCTCGAGTGCGTGGGGCTTATTGTGGAAAAGCGGAGGCCACTATGGATCCCACGTGCAATATCACTTGGTGCACACAGAGCTACCCCCAGGTAACTGGAAGACTGTGTCACCCTACAGAATTCTGGAATTCTTACAGTTAAGCCCAGGAAGTATATGAAGTGGTAATGGTTGTAAGGTCAGTAATTTTTAAAGACTGAGTTCTTGAGGAATTTTCTTTTGCTTATTTATCCATTCATTCATGCAACAAATATTTGTTAAGTCCCTGCTACATTCCAGTATCTATGCTGTACACATTTAATTTTGGATATATGATATATAGTAGTTTATGGCAATTACTTCTTTTAACCATAACTCTGATAAGAGTGTTTTCCCAATATCTCATGGGGGAAACACAGGAAGGACATGTCAACTGGTCATAATTTTGTGAAAGAAATTCCTGGAAGAATATATAACACCAGTACTATTATTACCTAAATATTTCTAATACAAAATTTAAAATGTAAAGGTCCTTAAACTGGGAATTTATCCTAAGGGAAAAAGGACATTATATAAAAAAAAGACACCTGCACTCGAATGTTTATAGCAGTACAGTTCACAATTGCAAAGATGTGGAAACAACCCAAGTGCCCATCAATACATGAGTAGATTAATAAAATGTGGTATATGTATCCCACAGAATACCACTCAGCCACAAAAAACAATGGTGAACTAGCACCTCCTGTATTATCCTGGATACAGCTGGAGCCCATTCTACTAAGTGAAGTATCACAAGAATAGAAAAACAAGCACCACATGTACTCGCCATGAAATTGGTACTAACTGATCAACACTTACGTGCACATAGGGAAGTAACATTCATCGGGTGTCAGGCAGGTAGGAGGGGAGAGGAGAGGGTGGATATATTCACACCTAATAGGTGAGATGTGCACTGTCTGGGGGATGGGCATGCCTGTAGCCCATCCCCCAGATGGGGGTGGTACAAAGGCAATATATGTAACCTAAACATTTGTTCCCCTGTATATTCTGAAATAAAAAAATAATAATAAAAAGACTTTTCAATAACATGTGACGGGAGTTTAGTGGTGGGAGATAATCACTTCAGGCAGAAGGATGGGGAAGAGAGCACTGACAGAAGGTTTTTGTGGTAACTGGCACTTGAGTTACAGGTAGGTTTGGACATTCGGGGATGAACGGGGCATGATTTCCAAACAAAGGGAATTGTGAGAATAAAGGCACAGAAGTGGGAAATGTTCTGGATATGCCCTGGAATAAGGAAAGTTGGGTAGGGGAGTCCTAGAGGGCAAGGTGGGATGAGTCCTTGTGGGACTGGATGGAGAGCCTGAAGGTCAGACTAAGGAGTCAGACTTTCACTCTGCAGTTAGGGCTGTCGAGTCAGCATACAGCAAGAACAACACTGTGTTTGGGGAAGATTAGTCTGAAAATATTTAGGATGAACAACAGAGAAACCACAGGCAGGGGGCTGTTGGAGGGCTTACCAAAAGGCAGAGAGGGCTTGGCCTGACATAACAGAAGTAGGGAAGGGAAGCTGGAGAGAATGTTAGACGCTAATTCCACGGGGGTAGAAGCAACAGTTTGGCAACTGGCCAAAAATGAGGGATGCGAGAAAGGGGGCTGGGGGATTCAGGTCTGGTTATTTGGGAGCTGCTAGAAATTTCCTCACTCTTTAAAGATTTTCTGCAGGAGTTGTGTATGTAAATAACTTCATTACTCAGGCAAATGAACCCATGCCAGGGTTTAAAGTCGGATAACCAGGAGCCTCTGAGATTCCTATAAAGGCAAACAAGGTTCCCAGGAAATAAAACATGGGGGTGGAAAAAAGGAGATCAGGGCCACAGTGGCATTTACCATATTAGGGTACAAGGGAGGTAGGTGGCTGACGACAGTGTGTAGAAGATCCTGCTCACCCACCTCACAATCCTACCAAGGTGAGGGACCCCAGGCACCTTGGACTCCATTCAATCCACTCCAAGCAGAAAGGCAGATTGGAGCAGCCCAACTGCACACACATAGGACGCTCTCCTAACACCCACCCTCCAGTGAATGGGCACCTGAATTTGACTTCAGTTATGACCATGGTTTGCAGAATACCCTGAGCCAGGAAAAAGATGGCACCTTGGAACTGGCCATAAGAAAGGGCTTTGAGGTCAAAGAACACCTGAGCTTAAATTCCCTTTCTGCCACTTACTGTGTGACATTAGGCAAGTGACGTAACTTCACTGAGCCAGCATTGGATATTAATATCTCCCGGGGTTCTTATGGGGATTTCACAAGATAAGAATAAAGCTGACAGCAAAGGGCCTGAAATGCATAGACTCTGTAGATGGGGACCTGGTGCCCCTCACCCCACACTCCCAATGTACCTGCTACATCAGCCACTGGTTTCCCGCGAAATTAGTTCCAGTTTCCAAAGGTACATCTTCTCTCTACTCCATGGATGTCCCCCTCTCTCCTTCTCCTTCCCTGAAATTCCTTTCTCTTTGTCCTATTTCCTGGGTCTCTTTCCCTTCTCCTAAATTTTGCTCTCCAGGCTTCTTAATTGGTGGGTGTGTGTCTCTTCTATGCTTTTTGCTATCCTGCTTCTCCCTCCTAAGAAGTTATGACTAAAAAAGACTCATAAGGGGCCAAAAAGGCACTTAGTACAAAGAACTCATCTTCTTAATTCCCAGAGCAGTTCAAAATATCATACCCTAATATTATGAAGAAATAGGTACCTTCAAGGGACTCAAAGTGACTATTTTTCTAAAGCCCACCCAAAGACAGAAAACTGTGGTAATTCCCACAGAAAGCCCTTACTGTGAATGAATACAAGACATTCCTTACAAATTATAAATGTACAGACATTGGAAATATACTAGACCACTAGGCACCAAGTAGGATTCTGCTCTGAGCCACACAGAGCAACTTGTGAGTGAAGTTCACATAAGGTCATCAAACCAGCCAATAGGTAATTCCAAACACAAGACCTTTTTTGTGGGGTGAGGATGGAAGTCACTCTCTGCCTGTACACCAAAAGGTATCAGGTGTCTGGGCTGTGACTCCTTTGTGTCAGAACTGCCAAAGTGACATTTTACCCAACGACATGGTCTTAACATTCTAGTTCTTTTTTATTAAGCAATTTCTGATTTATGTGTTAATAAACCAGAAACAGAAGTCTCTTAATGCCACATGGAATAAGAACAAAGCTAAATTTGCAAAATACCAGTATCACTAAACAAAATATCTCTGTCTCTCTCACATGTAATGCCATGTGTTTCTGGCAGTGTTTTATGTTTCTTAGAGGCAAGGAGGACCTTTCCTGCTGACCCTAGGATAATGGTCTGTCATCACTGGAACTCAGGCAATGTGCTCTGTCCTGGTTGGGCATTCAAGGCAGATGAGAGAGAGCATTTTTTAAAATTGCGCCTTAGGTCTCTGCTGAGAAGTAAGGGACTTCTTTCTTCTGAGCCTCATGCTTGCAGCCTGTTTGTCCAGCCAGTTTGTTCAGTTGTATTTTCAATAATGTTGCTTTCCCAGTGTCTAAAATTCCCAGGCAATTCAGAAGGACAGACAGACCCATGAAACACCCAATTCTGAAACATTATGCCTTTCTATCTGCATAGCTAACAGACCTCCTCTCTTGAATTAGATTGGCAGGTATCTGGTGGAATCTTCTGGGGGACCTATACTTTCTACTCCATGGGCTCCTGTCCAGTGAGGCTTAATGTTTGTATATTAGCAGGTATCATTACCACTCTTTCATTTAAGACTCTGCTCTGAGGGTCCTTTTCCGATTACAGTAAGAATCCAGCTACCTAACCAGTCATTTATTTGACAAATATTTATTGAGCATCTGCTGTGTGCCAGATTGCGTGCTGGTCGCTGGAGGTACAGAGAGGAACAAACTGTAGTTCCTCGAAGCAAGAGACATGTAAAGAATTCTGTTACACTATGAAAAATACCAAGAAATATAAAGTATGATGGGAGCCCAAAGGAAGAAGTAATTAATTTTACCTGAATAGTGGGATAAGGGAAGGATTCCCAGAGGAGGTTATGTTTAGGAAGGGCCTTTTTTTTAATTTATGAACTTTTTTCTTATCCTCATTCTTATGTAACTGACAAAAATTATGTATGTTTACCATGCACCACACTATATTTTGAAATATGTATACATTGTGAAATGGCTAAATCAAGCTAATTAACATTACCTCACATATTTATTATTTGTGGTGAGAACACTTAAAATCTGCTCTCAATGATTTTCAAGTATACATTTTATTAACTGCAGTCACTATGTTGTAAATAGATGTCTTGAACTTATTCCTGAGATTTTGTATCCTTTGGCCAACATCTCCCCAGTCTCCCCAACTGCCATCTTACTCTCTGCTTCTATGAGTTACATCAACATTGATGAACCTAGAAGACATTTTTTTTAAAGATACAGAAGTAAAAATGTTTGTTTTATCCTTTAGAAGGACAGAGAGAGAGAGAGAGAGAGAGAAAGAGAAAGAGAGAGAAGGGGGGTAGTGGTAGAAGACATTATATTAAATGAAATAAGCCAGGCACTGAAAGAAAAATATCTCGTGATAGGCCAAGAGTGTCTCACCACGTAAAGAGGAAAGAGAAACAGCATGAGCAGAAGTAACAGGTGAGAAAGTGTCTGGCATACAGCAGAAAATGCTGCAAGTGATCTGGTTGGCTAGAACACTATTTATATAAATGGATGGGGGCGGGGAGAAATGAAATGGGAAGTAGGCATGCCCAGTTGATGAAGAAGTTATTAAACTTTTTTTCAGATCAGTAGTTTTTAAAATGTGTTCTCCAGACCATCAGCAGCAACTGCGAACTTGTGAGAAATGCGAATTCACAGACCCTATCCCACCTGTATTAGTTTGCTAAGGTGGCCATGACAAAATATTACAGACTAGTTGGCTTAAACAGAAACTTATTTTCTCATGGTTCTGGAGGCTGGAAATCCAAGGTCAAGGTATCTGTAGGTTTGGTTTTTCCTGAGGCCTCTCTCCTTGGCTTGCAGATGGTTGCCTTCTCACTGTGTCCTTCCGTGGTCACCCCGCGGTCTGTGTGTCTTTGTGTCCTAGTCTCTTCTTATGAGGACACCAGTCATTGGATATTAGGGCCTACTCCAGTGTCCCCATTTTAACTTAAGTACTTCTTTAAATACCCTACCTCCAAACAGAGGCACATTCTGGGGTACTAGGGCTTCAGGACATGAACTTCAGGGGGCACAATTCAGCCATCAGTCAACAATGGGGCTGACCTGGAGTGGGGAGTCACTGGGTGAGTATAGGGACTGAAATTCCAGGGAGCATGGGAATAGAAGGTGCCAGTGCCAGAGGTTCAAGAATCAGGTAAGGACGTGTGTCCTAGTGCACAGTTACTCAATGTCAGTTACTTGAATACTCATGCATGGATTTTCCATGTCCACCTTATGGCTAGATAATTATTATAACTTTAAATATATTATTTTTCCTTAGTCTCATTCTAACAACTATAAAATCATGGGTTAAATTATCTTCTAATCCTCATTCAATAAATATATTTTTAAACATTCATATACAACCTAGAATCCACCTATTCATCATGTGTTAGGAAAAACCCATCATTATTGTGAACTTGGGCTTTACCCTCAGTTCAATTTCACCTAACAGGGAATGATGAGATCTGCCACTTACAGTGTGGTTTTCGGCAAAGTACCTGATCTCTCTAATCCTCAACTAGTGATGATAATATCTACTTCATAGATTATGCCAAGAATTAAATAAGGTAATTTACTCAAAATATGTACCCTGGTGATTGGCATAAAGTAGGTACTTAATAAATTAGAGCTAGTTTTGTTATATTAACCTTTATAGTCCTTAAGAATTAATGATGCTAATGATTAAATAACATGAAACATAGCCAATACTTTCAGTCTCCTTTTGCCAGAGGAGATTCCTATAGATTCTCCTAGGAGACTCATCTCTCTTCACAGTGTCTAACAGAATGTCATGTTCTTTGTAGTCAGTAATTAATGCTTATTTTCTATTCAAGGAATTCGTATTGAATGAATACTATACTCCTATACAGCGATAAGTTATACAGAAGTGTCATATTTTTGTCCAGAAAGAAACTTCCATATTTGGATCATTTTCTCATGGGATTCCTACCAAGTGTCATCATCATGACACCTCTAAGCAGAGAGTGTTACTTACTGACAGACCTTGAGGTCACACATCTTGCGAAGCACACTCTTCACCTCTTTCTCACGTTTGCCTTGTATCTTGTTATTGTAACTTCTTTTATTCTATCATCCTAGCACTGTGCTAGCACTTCCTATTTGGCTAGACGGCGTACATGCATATCAAATTGTGGGAGTTCAATAAGTCTTATTATACATTCCACCCAAACAATCCTCCCCACAATGTTCTGGCCAAATTATTTTGTAAGTAATTGGTTGCCACCTTCTTACCCTCATCCTCCCCCACTATTTCTACAGGTAATACAATCTCATTGGTATCGTCTGTTATGTTAGGTTATTATGTGTCATTATATAGCTGCCATATTGTACCTTTGAGAAGGGGCCATTTATCCTTCCACAACAGAAGAGACAATGGAAGCTATTTAAATGGGGAGAAGTTCCTGGGGAGAGAGGCAATTCTGTGAATACTTAAGGCAGGCTCTCCAGCCTTTTAGCCACTTGCCAATGCATGTAAAAACATAAGGAACATTTTACACACCAATTTGTACCCTAACAATTTCAGTGCTGTTTCATTCTTGCTGGGTTTTCAAATGCCCGTATCTCTTAATGCAGTAACAACCAGAGTCTGGTACATAGTAGACCTCTACAAACACCTGCTGAATGAATGAAACTCAAACTTAGCTTCAGTCCATTTGAGGAATCTATTAATATTTTCTCTACTTATTAACCTTATTTTCTGTTTCTCTAGGAAAAACCAAATCCATTGCTCAAAAGTAATTTTTATGAGACTGTTTAAAGCCTTAGCCCTTTAGGTGACAGACAGAGAGGGAAGGGGGTGAGTGGGGGGCAATGACCCCTTTTCAGCTCCTTTTGTGTTCACACTGTCCCTCTAGTTTGAAGAGGCTGCAGATTCACAAACTTCTCATTAATTCTATTGAATGGCAAATGTGTGGCAGATATTTATTCCACTTGTTCAAGGGAGCAGTTGGGGCTCAGAGTAGGGAAAGTTTCTCCAGCTGATTCATATCATAGAATCTAGCTGATTTTAGACCTGGACCTAGTTTCCACTTTTCATCTTTTACTTCAAAATGTCCATTCTAGAGAGACTTTTCATGAGTGAGGACAAATGGTACATGTTTGGGAACTCTCTGTACTTTCTGCTCAATTTTGCTGTGAACTTAAAATCACTCTAAATATAAAATGTATTAACTTTCAAAAATTGGTCATTCCATTGGCCAATTATAATGATGTATACTTTTGTTTTACATTTCCATTCCTACTAAAGTTAACGTAAAGACAGCATTCTCAACCTGAGTGTAACACACTGCTTCTTCACTCTCTCTGTATCTTCTCTGTCTACCTCCTCACCACACTGTCAACCCAGAAGGGGAATGGAAACCATCTTCACAGAGCACTCATTAGCGCCAGGCACTCTGCTAGGTGTGCTGCATCTGTTGCCTGCTTTAGTGCTCACAAAGTGCCTGCGAAGCAAAAAAGCACCCACAACTGACAGAGGATGGCTAAGGCTCAGAGAAGATAATACCTTACCCAGGATGATAAAGCTAAAAAGTAACAACTAGGATTTGAACCCATGTACTTATTTCTATTTCAAAGTTCGTGTTCTTTTCTCCTAGGCTAGATGGGGTTTAGTAGGATTAAAGTTGACTCTTTTTATAATCTGTGGCCACTTTTGTGGTCTATCCTATTGCTGGGACATAGTAGTCTTCATATGAAGGGAATGGGGATTCCAGCAACCGTTTTAATGTGTCGCAACTATTTACTTGATGTTTTCTAAGTATCATATTTTCTGTTTCCAAAAGGTGATGAAATATAGATTATCTATTTCACAACAAATAGATAGAAAAACACTACCAATTGCAAAATTAATTATTTTGCCATGAGGCCTCTTGGGATGAATACATTATGAAGACAAAACTGTGTTCACCACCATATGGAATGTTAGTCACTTTTGTCTGTTCCTCTACATCCTTGGAAAGAAGCCAGCATCATTGTCTCCCATGGTGCAAGAGCTGTGAAAGCATGCATTGCCAGAGCTAATGAGGGGTCTGTGATTAAAGAATAAAAAGTCATCATTTGGTACCCCAAGAAATTGCCATCACCGAAAACAAGATGAGGAGAGGAATCTGACTAGTCAGTCTTCAGAAATTGAGCTTACAGTTCTTTATCAACTAAAACTTTTTATATTTGCTTACTCTAGAGACATTTAAAAAGCTATCATGAGTTTTAGATTTAGATTGGAAGAAAAGAGAAATCCTTATTAATTGAGGATCTCTGTGTTACACATTTTGTTAGGTCCAGTATCTAATTTTATTTAATCTGTATAATAATTGCAGTAGCTAAGAGCATAAGCTTTAGGATCAGACAATCTTGCATTTGAATCCCAGCCCTGACTCTCACTAGCTGTATAACCTCTGATGAGTTACTTCACTTGCTGTGTCTTGATTTCATCATTTGTAAAATGGAGGTTATCATACCTAGCCGGTAGCTCTGTGATCAGGAATAAATAAAATAATATTTGTTAAGCATTTATTACAGCACCCAGCATGCAGTAAATATTCAAATTCATTAATTCTTTCAATCTGTATGTATATATTAAACACCTATTTGTACCAGGTACTGCTCTAGTCTTTGGGGATACAACAGTAAATGAAACACGGCCTCTGCCCTATGGATTTTAACATTTATGATTCTAAATTGATTTTTAACAAGCCAGTGTGAGTTATGAGTTATATATTACTGGCCTCAGTTTACAAATTAGGAAACTGAGGCACAGTAATTCATTTCTCCAAAACACTTGGTGTCAAGAACCCTGATCTGTATTGATCCATAGCCTGCTTTCCATGATACCCATGATGTGTGAAATATAGGCTTTTAGTGTATCCATCACTCGAATAGTGTACATTGTACCCAATAGGTAATTTTTTTCCTTCACCTTCCTCTCACTCTAAAAATAAACAAATGGGACTTAAACTAAAAATCTTCTGCACAGCAAAATAATAATAATCAACAGAGTAAATAGACAACCTACAGAATGGGAGAAAATGTTTACAAACTATGCATCTGACAAAGGACTAATGTCCAGAATCTATAAGGAACTCAAACTCAACAAGGAAAAAAAATAACCCCTTAAAAAGTGGGCAGATGACATGAATAGAGAATTTTCAAAAGACAAATGACCAAACTTGAAAAAATGTTAAACATCACTAATCATCAGAGAAATGTGAATTAAAATCAAAAGATATCATCTTACTCTAATTGGAACAGCCATTATTAAAACATTGTCAAATGTTTTTGACAAAATATTGTCAAAAAACAATAGACGTTGGCAAGGATGTGGAGAAAAGAGAATGTTTATACACTGTTGGTGGGAATATAAATTAGTACAATCTCTATGGAAAGCAGTATGGAGGTTTATCAAAGAACTAAAAATAGATCTACCATTTGATCCAGCAATACCACTACTGGGTATTTATCCAAAGGAAAAGAAATCATTGTATCAAAAAGGTACCTGCACTCATGTTTACTGCAGCACTATTCACAATAGCCACAATAGCAAAGATATAGAATCTACCTATGTATCCACCATCGGTAGATCCATCAACTGATGACCGAATAAAGAGAATGTGGTATCTATACGATGGAATACTACTCAGCCATAAAAAAGAATGAAATAACTAATGTCTTTTGCAGCAACTTGGATGGAACTGGAGGTCATTATCTTATGTGAAGTAACTTAAGAGCAGAAAATCAAATACCACACATTCTCCCTTCTAAGTGGGAGCTAAACAGTGGGATGCATGGTCATACAGAGTGAAATAATAGGCATTGGAGATTCCTCCAGTCATTATCTAGAGGTAACATATACTAAGAGCTATACGACTGCTCTTTCGAGCACATTGCTGACCTAGTCACCCTGGGCTCCCGTGTACAGTAGGCAGGCTACGCCTTGCACCAGGATACCCAACCAAAGCAGCAAACAATAGCTAAAATACAGCCCACTCTCTGCTCACCAAACTTCACATCACAACACAGGATCACATCCACCCAAAGGAACTGGCACCTTTCTCTAATTTTCCCAAAGGCAGAGTGTGGCCTAGCCATATCCTTGATTATACTTTATGCTGTCCTTCTTTAATCTTTCCTTTTTCCATCTATTTCTATCCCACTATGAGTTTCTTGTCCACTGAACTTTCATTCCTTCTCCCTTGTGATCCTCTTACATCTCCTTGACTTTCTTTCCCACCTGGCAGTGCTTCAAACCAACATGGTGCCTCTCCCTGGCAGTGGCTTCTCTTCTTGTCTATATGTATAAATATTTCCCAAGCCCCATGTACAGAGCATCTTTCTATCCAGATCTGCCCCTCAATCTGCCAGAGAATGTCACCTCTCTGCCCTTAAGACCTAAAGGAACAAGCTCAGTGAGAAGAACACCTTGACTGTCAGAGCCAGATGCTGCCACTAAGAAGCCAGGTAACCACATTCAAGTCCTTGACTTACAATTATGACTTAAAACAAAACACACTTTCACATATAAGTACATAAAGTTCTTAAAAGCAAACATAACAGAATAAATGCAATTCATGAAAAAACATTAACCTTGTTAATCAAAAATAGAATATGGAGGAAGGGATTTATGAGTAAAAGATTTAGTAGTATCTAGGTAAGGAAAGGTAAAGAAATCAGAAAATTCACTAGGGTGATGGAGCAGCCTAAAGTGAGAGGAAAAAAAGACATTGTCATGCAAACCATGTGTTGAATGGCATCAAATAGGACCAGAAGAGGAGAGATCATAAGTCTTTTTATGTTCCCAAATTTAAACATACCAAGCAAAACAGGTCTCTGATTTGATGAACATACATGCACTTACTCTCCCAACTCTAATGCTGACAGTATAAGCTGTTCTATGAATATTATGTTTCTTTAGGGCACTCTGCAGCAATTTGCAACATGCAAGCAGTATCTCAGCATTTAGAGGGAAAGGGGCTGGTGATAAATGGTAAAAGAGAAGATGATGAGATAATTACTCCCCATTAATTCTATTCACTTTCCACTAAGGGGCTGTGAAGGGAAATGGGAGGAAGGAGAAGAGGAGGAGGTGGTAAGGGTGAGAAAAGAACTCTGAAGTAATTTACACCTACTCAGAGGTAAGGAGAGAAATTAAAGCTGATGAAACAAAAAAAACTTACCATAGAAATTTGCCTACATCTCTGTAACTTAAGTCACAGCACATACTATCTGCTTTTGTATTTTGTCTGCAGAGTTTCTGACCTGCCTCCTCTTCCCAGCACAGTCATCTAAAATAAACCACGGGTTGTTAACGTACAGGATTTACCTGACTCCCCTGCTGCTCCTTTACTCAGTGGGGACCTGTCGGGCAGACAGGGGCAGAAGGGGAAAACAAAAATGTGAAGGTGAAAATAGCTACACAAGAATGTACTGGCCAACAGGGATCTCAGAAGGACGGAAGTCTCCAGCTTTTATCAAGAAAGGACCCCCACTGCAATGGGACCGGCGAGCTTTAAGCCAGAGGTGACACTGAGTTGGAGGAAAACATCTTTCTGCTGTAATGACCTACATGATTCAGGAAACGCAACCTGTCAGAACATAAACTTCAGATCAGTAGATCTTAGGGAGCTACAAGGAAAGCAATCCTGGAAGCTCCATTTAAGTAGGAGATGATAACGTTTCATTGATCTGGAGGTAGTTGGTAAAGTGAGAGAGAAAAAGAAACACATTCCGTAGGAAGAAAACAAAACAAAACAAAACTGAGTCATTTAGCCTGGCCGGGATAGATAGGAGTCCCTTAAGAAAGGGGTTTGCAATCACAGTAAATAAAGTGCAAGCAACGTGGTAACGATGGAAAGCACTTTGCCTTCGGAATCAGAACTTGGTCCTAAGCCAGCACTCCAATAATCAAATTGCCTGTTTAGGGATGGGTGTTCCCAAATGGGGATTGATGAAGTGTTTGAGTGGCCTGTGAATTAACGTTTGCTTCTTTCACTTTAGGAAATATGGATAGGAAAAAAGGACAGCACTGAATCTACAAAATTAGAAAATGACCATGGGGTAGCATCAAGGGAATTTGTCCCATTCAGGTTCTTTGTAATCTGACTCCACATGGTGATGCCGTTGCAAGTTCACTAGCCAGGGAGTTAGGGCTAATAGGGTGGGTCTAACACCAGCTCTGACGCCTGATTCTAATCAGTAAGTGTGAGTTGGTCAATTAGTTCCTTATGCCTCACTTACTTCATCTGTAAAATGGAGAAGGGTGAGAGTTGAGCCTAAGCTTGGCTTTTTAGAGGTCCTCCACTACCCCGTATGCCATACCCAGACTGAATTCTCACCATTTGCTCACAGATACCCTTTGATTAATCCTGGGGATGGGGGTATCACTCATCTGCTGCTACCTTCCACAAACACCAGGCCCACATCCCATTGCTCTTGCTGTTCTCTTGAACTAGAATTTGAATCCATCCCTACCATCTTCCACATTCTTAGCCATTTACCATACTCCCCATAAGACATTTTTAGCTGCTCTGATCAATTGAAATTGATCTTTCAATGTTTCCTGTTCTTACAGACCATAACCTATTACTTAGCACTTGGACTATATTATCTGACACTGTCTTCAATGACTTCAATGACGCTGTCTTTCTATGACTTAGGCTTGTGTCTTTCACTAAATAGCAAGCTCCTTAAGTCATAAACTTCCATTTTCTCTGTGGTGCATATGCAGCCAGTAAAGGCTTAATACATAAAGATACAGTCAATTTGGCTTGAGGGCCAGTCAAAACTATTAAAGGATGCCAACCTCATCTTTATACAGAAATAAACCTCCTACACATTTCCTGGAACTCCAAAGTTTAGTTAGGTTGTTTACAATCTGTGATTTCCTTGACTATCCTTGAATATGAGTAATTCAAATATTTGAATGCTTTCAATGTGCCAGTTCTATGTTCCAAGTGCCTTATGTGTGTCATCTCACTTAATTCTCACAGCTACCCAATACATGGTACTATTGATCCAACTTTTTGGATGAAGAAAATGAGGCGCAGCAAGGTTAAGCAGCTTGCTAAAACTCACAAAGGAGTAAAGGATGGAGCTGGAACTTGCACTCAGGTTGTTTAAATTCAGAGCCTGGGTTTGTAACCATCATACCACACTGCTATATGGCTTAAGTGAGTTTTTATTTTGCTCTAGTTTTCTTCACTTTCCTACAGTGATATACTTAATAGTAGTCATACAATAGTCAGTCAGCCTTCTTCTAGAATGGAAATATTAAGCTGACAACATTGAACACAGTGATATTTACTCATTACTGGGTGCTCTCTTACCCTGTGCCAGGCACTAAACATCTACATGTGTCACATCATCACATATAGTATTGACATAACTATTACTCCCTTTTTATAGATAAAGTAGTTGGAGTTTAAGTTAAATAATTTATCTAAGGACAAAAAGGTTTTCAAAGGTAAAGCTAGGTTTCAAATTTAGTTCCATCTGACATTGGAGACTGAATTTAACCTGCTTAATTTCCTGCTTTCTCATATTACTATAAATTGTAGTGCTTAGATTATTTAATTACAGAAAATTTTCTTTTATAATGGACATAAAATCAGGAGGGAAATAATTAAATCTGTCTTCCCAGCAGTTGAAAACTACACCTATTAAAAGGAAAATGATATTAATGTGTAAGATAGATTTCAAAAGCATGTGTTATATAAGGAGACAGATACCATGTGTGGTAAAGGAAGGTCAGTAGTGGATCAAAGTGGGTATTGATGGGGAAAATTCTATATATAGGAAAGAAAAAAATTTTATTCCTAAGACAGTTACCGAAGCTTATCTTTCTATAACAGAGTTTCCTAATTGGAAACTGATTCCCAAGGGATTTCTATCGCAGCTAAACACTAATTCAGCTGAAAAGCTTTGTAGCATGATTGAATCCATCTGGTGGCCAAACTTAGATGTGAGAGAACACAAACTGTAATCCTTGCTTAAAATCATTCAAGTCATAGGAAAGTTCCAGAGACTGAGGAAGAGAGAAGGGACGAAAAACCCACCCAAGTACTAGAATTCCCCAGTGCATTTTTTTTCCCTTAAGCCTAAGGCATGAAACTCTAAGAATTCTAGAAGAAAATGTTGGAAAAACTCTCATAGACATTGTCCTAGGCAAAAAATTTATGAAGACCCCCAAATCAATCACAGCAACAACAAAAATAAATAAATGGGATCTGAACAAATTAAAAAGCTTCTGCACAGCCGAGGAAACAATCATTAGAGCGAATAGACAGCCTACAGAATAAGAGAAAATATTTGCATGCTATACATCCAATAAAGGGCTACTAACTAGAATCTATAAGGAATTCAAGCAAATCAGCAAGAAAAAAACAACCCCATTAAAAAGTAGAGAAAGACATGAACAGAAACTTTTCAAAAGAAGATAGACTAATGGACAACAAACGTATGAAAAAATGTTCAGCACCTCTAATCATCAAGAAAATACAGATCAAAACTTTCTTTCAAAGCAAAGTTCTTCATTGCCTGTTTCTCTAGGACTCACTTCCCCATTTGAAAAAATCAGGTTAAAATGTGTACCTTTCTCAGACTCTGTGAGTTAGCTAAGATAAAGAAGGTGAGTGTTAGCAAACCTTTGGTATCCGTGAGCATATCTGAGGGAAAGCCTTCATGAGCCGGGCAACCGTACTCCCTCCTTGGGGAAAGTTCTCTACGTTCTTGCTCCATCTGGCCCACTTTCTGCCTCCACTTCCCCAACAGAACTTTTGAGTCCCAGAAGTCCTCCTCAGATGGCCCCTTTAAACCTGATAACCCCACAAGGGACACAGCTGGGGCCAAGGAATTTGGAATTGCCTTAATAATTAGAGGCGTGGGTTTTGGCACCTGCTTCCACTACTTTTAAACAAAAATACTGCTTGAGTCACTCTCCTACCCTTAAAAGATTTCAAATGTGACAGGGATTCTCTCCTTAAAAGAAATATTAATGAGAGGATTCAAGAGATCAGGCGATCTCACTTCTCCCCACGAATGCACACGATTATTCCAGAATGAGTTTACCAGAGCATTACAACAGATAATTTTAAAAAATGCCATTAAAGTCAAGTTAAATCACATGTCCATCATTATTAATGATGCAATTGACCTCATCCAGAAGAAGGGGAGTAAATTATTTCTAATATTAATATTGTTATTATTTATTCTCATAACACATGTGTGATGTATGCACTGTTATCCACATTTTACATATGAATAAACCCAGGCTCATAAAAGTTTAATTAAAAAAAGAAGTTTAATAACCTGTCCAGGACTTCATCTATCAATAGTAAGTGGTGAGCTCACATTTAAAGTCAAACCTGTCAAAACCATCACCTATACTTTTTCAAGTGCTTTTTGACCGCTCAGTTTATTAATTCTCACTTTGCCCCTGATTAACATTCTCTGGAGTATCCTATTCTCCACTTACAACATCTGAACACACTTATACATATTCTGCCAACTCAGCTTACCACACATAATGATGGAGAAAGAAGTGGATAGACACCCAGAAGGGATTTCATATTATTTATATTTTCAGGCATATTCTGCTTTCTCTTTGTTAGTTGTTTTATTCTTAGTAATTGGTTGGGAATCAGGAGAATTAAAATCGAGCTGACAAAGTTCTCAGTAAATGTGTGCCAGTCTCATAAAAATAAGTACTTAGCAATATATAATACATATATATAATAATAATTGCTACCATTTATGAAGTGCTGGACTTTGTACCTAATTTAATTTTTAAAACATACCTCTGGGGTTGTTACATTGTTAGTTCCATCTTATAGAAAGAAAAACTGTAATGACACTGAAGAATTTTACCAAGGCTATGTAGCTGGTAAGTGGCAGAGTTTGGACCATACAAGCTCTGTCTGACGTGAAGGCCCCCATTCTGCTCAATGTTATACTACATGATGGTCTCAAAGCGGAAGGAAACTTCTTACCATGAAAACACGGAGACAGTGTAATACTAAAGGGAAAACACTGCATACAGAATAGTTTCAGTACACTTTCTAAAATTTTTTTTCTAGCTTCAGAAGGTATAATTGACAAATAAACCGAACATAATTAAAGTGTAAATTTGATGACATTTGACATATGTATATACCCATAAAAATCATCACCATAATTAAGATAATGAGCATTTCTGCCACCCCAAAAAGTTTCATCATTGTCCCTTATAATCTACTTCTCTCTGCTTTCTCATCCCCAGGCAACTACATAATCTGCTGTCATAATACATTAGTTTGCATTTCCTAGAATTTTACATAAGTGAAATCATACACTGTATATTCTTTGTTGTCTGGCTTGTGCAATCAGTATTATTGTGAGATTCATCCATGCTGTTGTATGTATTGTTTGTTCCTTTTAATTGTTATTGCTGAGTAGTATTCCTCTGTATAGATATACCACAATTTGTTTATCCATTTACCTATAGATGGATAGATATTTTGGTAGCTTCCCATTCAGGGCTGTTACAAATAGAGCTATTATGAGCATACATGTACAAGTCTTTGTGTGGGAATATGCTTTCATTTCTCTTGAATAAATACCTAGAAATGGAATGACTGACTCATATGGTAGGTGTAACTTTTTAAAAAATTACACCTAACTTTTTAAAAAAATTAAAACTTTCCAACTGTTTTTTAAAGTGGCTGTATCATTTCACATTCTCACTAACAGGGAACGAGAGTTCCAATTGCTCCATATCTTTGCCAACATTTGACATGGTCAGTCTTAAATTTTCAACAAGGATTTCTCAGGCCCCTAGGGTATGCTCTGTGCTGGGCAAGAGGGAATGGGGGCACTAAAGAATTAGAGGACAAGAAACTCTACCCTACCCTGTGGCATTCAAAATCTACCTGGGGAGAAAATGAAGTAGAGCACGTTTAGTATAGATGTATACTTATATCTATGATATGTTATATATATGAAAGAAGGATTAATATGATATAATATCTACATATGATAGATTAGGCATTATTAAGTACAGTTGGTCAAGTTTAGTGTATGGGAACAGATAAGCTTTCTACAAACCTTAAGAAAACAAAATTTGTACTGTTAGAGAAAGGAAAAAGATGGTGTTTCATAATCCTCTATTGATTAGGTTAACTTGGGTCAGTTTTTTGCCAATCTATTCCTCATGATAGAGGGTTATGTTGCGAATGACCCTCATAAAACTATGAAACAAAGTATTATGAAATCATCTCCTTCCAAAGGTTTCACCAGAGAAGTTTTTAACCCTGCAGATTACATGGACTTAGGCAAAGAAATGGATAAGACCTGCCTACATATTTGGAGAGATATCATAGGTCAACTTGGGCACATCAATAGAACAAATGCCACCCTCTTGTCATGTTAACCCTGCATTCTGCTGAGTTCTAAACATGATATCTAACTGCTGCTTTGAAAGGAGTTCAGGTTTACCATGCCTTCAAAGCAGCAACTGGAAACTGAGTTTGGGACTCAATAAATTGTCTTCCATAGGTTGCTTCAAATCATACAAGGGTTTGGCAATAGTGGATAAGATCATTATTACATCTCAAAGGAAAAATGATTTATATTTACTTTTAAAAACAAGTATCCATCTTTTTAAGGAAAGCACTACTCTGAATTTAAACAAAAAGCTATAATGATAGGTTGGGAAGAATAATGGTTTCAGTGAGGTTCTTCTTCCTTAAAATTTCTCTACAATTGGATATTCTAGTTGGTGTTCCATTGTAAGCCACCATGTCTAACATGATTTAATTCTTCCTACTCTCCTTCTCTACTTCTCATCCCTCATCCTCTTGTGATGATCCTCCAATTTCCTACTTGTTCTCATTTCCCTCATATGCCCCACCTCTCTCTGCTCATATCCTATGAGCACCCACCCATCACTGGGCACATTACATTTATAGTAACCCACATTTGTCCTTACTGGCTAGACCATACTCAGGCCATCCGATTTCAAGGCTTGGAGACCTAATTATAAAGATGTTCTACTTCTTGGTGTCTTGCAGGCCTTGGGGCTAACGTATAGGTTGAGCTACTCAAGATTCCTATTTCGAGGGGACTTTTAGATTTATAATGCTCAGTCTCAGTTTTAGAGCATGAAACACTATTCAGGATTTTAAAACTATAGAGATATATTAATATGGCTTATGGTGGGAATCATCTATAACAAAGTCCTTGAGAAGCTTCAGGAACACTAATTCATTAGCATAAGCCCAGCTGAATCTACATATTGAAGCTAAATTCAGGTCTAAGAGAAAGAATGCTTTTATAAGGCGTCAAAACATTGCACTTAAGACAAAGCCATTTATATTAAATGTCACTATTTGCAACGCCGAAAACAGATGCTTAAGAACAGATCTAGCTCCTCTAGACAGAACTGAAAGACAACAGTCTTTGAGAGTAATCAGGTCCTAACTAGGTACCAGAAGAAAGACTAGATAGGGTTTAATGGAGATGGAAGTACAGTAGTATGCAAAAGGCAACAGCTCTCATTCAGGGTTTGCCCTCAGTCAGTTTTAGCCCAGGCTATTTTTCATAGGGATCTCAATTGTTTTGCAATAAATTTAGTTAAGTGGATCTATTGATTCTGATTAGCTACAAAAATTGTTAAACAGGATTGAACACTAAGGTGAATAGTAAATATGACTCTACAAATAGCTTTGGGAATAGACCTCTTTGAAACAGTTTTTGTTTTGTTTTAAATTAAATATCCACTTTAAAGCTTGCAGAGATTTTGCTTCAACTTATTTTTTTTTGTAGTCTAATATGGAAAAAAGAAATAATAAATCTTGATGTAGTTACCACTTCTGGAAAATGAGAATCATCACAAAGTCCTTGTGAGATAAAAAGCTCTTAGAACCATGCTAAGCACATAGCAAGTGCAATTAACTGTTTGCTGGTAATATTATTAAAACCAACAGTTGTAGACAATGTCAATGTTTATAAAAACAAAGGAAAGATGAATGGGTTTTAAAATGCCTGGAAAGGGTATATATCTTTATGATGTATGACAGTGTTCTCGTGGTGAAATTAGCCTTCAGTGACAGATCAGGGAAGACTGCCAGATAAGATTCCTTGTTATGGCTCAGATGCTACTTCTGAAAAATCCCTCTATGCACATTCAAAGCAAATTGCAAGAGCCAAACTAAAAAACAAATGAATACAAAGCAAGTTTCAATGTCTGCTTTCATATAAAGGAAATAAATACGAAGAGGCTGCCTGGATGTGTTCCAGCTTTCCAGGCAGCACTGGAAAATGCTACCTCCATGTTCCTTGGGGTGACTCTGACCTTTTAGTTCTTCAAACGACAAATTAATGGAATCACTTAACTATATTATAGTGGCCACATTTGTAATCAGTGCTCAAATGACTTGTCTAGTGCATATCTTTTTGTAATTTTTTTTAAATCTCAAAATATTAAGGGGCTACAAATGTTTTAGGTTACATGGCTCGCTTTTGCAATGCTTGAGTCCCAGCTATAGGTGGTATATGTGTACCATGGAGTACCAGTGCATACCTTATATCTAAAGAAGAGATGTGGACTCAGCCAGTGTAACATCAAGGGTAAAATCTGCTACCATGTGGTAGAATTCATTGTTCTTACTTGATCATTCTCACAATTCTCACAGCACGGCTGGTTGTAAAATCCTTGCAGCTCTTATAAATCTAGGATGGTAAATTATTTTTCACCTTCATTGAGCACCATATCTACTTGTTTGCTGACACAGAGCATGAGGACTGACTGACTGCTCACATGCTCCGAGGTGAATGCAGAATGAAGCCGAGCCAGGTTTACCCTGCAGTCGTTACCAAAACATCACAAACTGCTTGTTGATCATGAATTGCTATTGTAAATGTTGTTACTTGTGATTGAAATGCATAGTAATATTCAGAAGAACAGAGCTTTGGTAAGTATAGCCTTTATTTCTTTATGAAAATTGGCCTGGTGTGTTAAAAAGACAGATCTTCAGACAGATCTGGCCACAAATTTGGGGTTTGTTATGATATGCACTTGGACATGTGACTTAAACCCCTCTGAGTCTCAGTTTCTTTATCTGTGGAATGAAAAGAACAAATCTTGCCTAGCAGGGTTGTTGTGAGCATTAAAAGGATATAAAGTGCTTGGCATGGTACCTGGTACATAGGAGCTCAATGAATGCTAATCTATTCTTTGTCTGGCAAAAAGAAGTTAGATACTGTTTTTAAGATGCATTGCATTATTCTGCTGGCTAAAGTTCCAGGTATCAATAGGAACTTCTTAGAAACCCATTCTAGAGGGCTATCCTCATTAAGTGTACTGAATGCTACAGAAGACTTTAAAAACAAAGAATTTGATCTGACCATGAGGGAGAACCAGTGGTGACGAGTGGCCTTCACCTCTACCTAAGCCCCCAGTGACTGTAGTTCACCCCCTTGTGAATCAGGCCTATTTATCTTAAAGT
This sequence comes from Cheirogaleus medius, assembly GCA_008086735.1. NCBI lineage: Eukaryota > Metazoa > Chordata > Mammalia > Primates > Cheirogaleidae > Cheirogaleus > Cheirogaleus medius. The sequence continues at coordinate 22,481,474 of VBSM01003204.1, forward strand.
TTAACTTAGAAAATGCTTCTTTAAATGGAGCCCTTGTTTCCTTGTAATAGCTATTCACTGATGGATTCTAATTCTGTCCTCTAAGCCACCAAGAATAATATGAATATGCCCAATGCAAAGGAAGTGACTGTAGTGCGAAGATGGAAAAGTCACTAAATTCTGGATATAAAAGAATAGGAAGGGCCTAATAGGGTCATATTCTCTCCCAAGGTAAAGAGATTCTTAAGCCAAGTGGAATGAGTGGCTGAGCTAATTGGTCCTCAAACTCTTCCTTTGGTGATAACCCCACACTTACCACTATTGAAGGAGGGAAGAATGTGATGGTAACCATCTCCTTTGTTTAACCAAAAAAATGGAAAGGTCCTAGGATAAAAGAGGGAGATGGTGCTTATTATATAAGAGGCACTCACCCGTCCATTCATTCGACTGCACCTGTTGCTAACTAACTATGGAAAGAAGGGCAAGGACACGTCATTTAGAAAGATACCTTACCAGGAAATGAGGCTGCACCCAGTAAGAATGTTCATGATGCTTCCTTGAGGAATAATGCACATAGATGATAAAAGCATAAAGACATTGATAAGATATAATTGGCCAATGAACTTGAAAAAGAAAGTAAATGAGGACATCTGAATGTTATCTGTCTTTTAAATAAGTTCCAAACCTAATGTCAGTAATATCGGCAACTCTAACTATCAAGACCAACAGTAGGAATTCACAACCATTGATTCCACTGGCTGTTAGAGCTAGAGTGAAGGCACCCATGGGGGTAAAAAAAAATGGAAAATAAATTGCAAGAGATTCCTATTTTCTCTTTCTCACATGTGGCAGATGATCATTTTTATTATTGTACATAGAATGATATTTTTCTCCTGAAAAACCATAGTAAGAGGAGGCTGGAACATCACTTTAGGCATGAAGATATGTGGCTTAAATTAGACACCAGAAAGAACCCAGAGACCTCTTTTAGCCACTAAGCAAAAACTCAATAAAAGTAGGAAGAAACATCTCCTAACTTCTGCTAGTCATGGAGGTGAATAGAGGTTCGATGGCCACTAGTGAGGCTGCCGAGTAGCCAACAGAAACCCTAGATTTCACCTAAGTACGGTCCTAGCTTCCACAGCTAACTACAGAACAACAGAAGAGACAGAAATGGGTGATTTGGGAGGGAGGTAAGTGGAGAAGAAGGATGGGGAGGGCATTATTCCAGAGTCCAGAGCCACGGCATTCTCTAAGCTAGATAAAGGGCCTACAGACCCATTGAGGTTCTCTTTGAGTTCCTCCAGAAGGTGTCTCATCCAATTCACCGAGGTCTCTGATGGTCTACAGAAAGTAAAAGGATTGTGTTATGGTGCTAGGCGAGTCCTTTATCCACATGCTCAAAGTTCCTAGTTTTCCATTGGCATTCCCTAATCTATTTCAGAGTTTTCAAGGTGTCAGCTGGTCAATTTCTCCACTGCCTAATCTTTCTCCCAACGGGCTGTTGGCTCTCCTTGGTGGCCTGTGGGCATTTTGCTGCCAATCCTACCCTATGACATACAGAGACATCTCCTGGTAGTTTCATGGCCTCCAGAGGGAAGCTGGACCATGCTCTATAGCCCTCTGCTGCCCTCCGCTGGCCACATCTGATGGCCAGGATTTGCTCTTCTGCTCCGGTCATTGCAGTGTGAGATGGTTTACTCCCAGGGGACCAGGTGGGTTGCCATGTCGCCAAAGCAGCTTACCACCCTGAAACACAAGGATACCATAACACAGAGGAAAGCACCACTCTGAAGTCACCACCCCAAAACTGTATTTCAAAGAAGAGGTACCAGCCTTTCCTCTATTAAACACATGTTGAAAGCTAAGGGCCAAGAACAAGGTAAGGCTGGGGAATAGATGAAAAGGAGAGAGAAAAAGAACTCTCAGGAAGCTTCCACTGCTGCATGCCCAGTTTGACTGACCCATTCTCAGAAACCTGATTTTGGTATAGGAGAGAAGCAACTTGCTACCTGAGCCCCAAGCCCAAGTCCTTCAGGAGTTTCCAGAAACAAAATTCTCATAGATATCATCAAAATCTGAACTTTATCTGCCATGTCCTTGTCTCTCTCTGTCTCTCTCTCTCTTTTAACGGCATCAAAGTCTTAAACACAGGGTCTGCCTTCAAGGAAGTTCACAATTGGAAGGAGGAAGACAGTCATGGAAAAATAACTATAACACAAGTCATGATATGGCAAGAGCCAAGTAGTGTAGGAATAAGGAGGAAAAGGCAATTAATTAGGACTGCGAGGATAAGGTGAAGTGCTTAAAGGTGGTCTTTCTAAACAAAAATATGATCAGCATTGTCTATAGGCTCAATCAGAAACCCCTTAGCATGATCTAGAGTAGGCTTCATAATATTTCCCTCACCTTCCTCACCAGCTTCTCTCAGTGCTCTGCAGTGTCTGCGGGTGCAGCTGAAAGGCATCTGTATCTCAAACTACGTGCAGCCAGAACCCAGAGAGAGAGTTCCAGGCATCCCTTGCCAGTTCTGAAACCAGTCTTAGCTATTCTGTGCTTCACTTCCTCCTCAATTTCCCTTCATCTTTTGTTCCATTTATTCAGCTCTCTCCTGTAGATCCTTTTTTCCAGAGAGGCAAATTTGGTCTTTGAGGTGTGACTCTAGATAAATTTTCTGTCTCTTGGACAGTTAAGTGCTTTCTCTTTGCTCCCTCAGCTCAGCCCCACGAAACCCAGATCTCCAGATCCAGCCAGGCAACACCCATGTCCCATGTGTGAAGCGGCATCTAAGGTCCTTGAACATTACTGCCCACAGCAGATCAGTGCCTGGCTTTATCAGCCTCCTGCCCATCTGTGTCCTAAAATGTTAGTGTTAAATTAAAGCTATGACAGCCACACTGTATCTTGGGTAATTGCTATGGACTAAGCCTCTACCTTCTCCTCTTAACATTTGATTTTATCTTCTTTCACCCACTGGCTAACATCTGGATTGTTCCTTTATACCTTTCCCTTGAAATTATTGCTAGACTTACAAATTCTGTCTCTGCCGACAGTGCCCAACAAAGCATCCCTTGGGCAGGGTTAACCTCAATATCTCAGAGCCCCACTTAATTTGAGAAGAGGGAATCAGGCAAAACTATAATGATTATGAGAATACTGGTGGGATTTAGGAACGTTTATCGAGTGCACATGATGTGCCAGTCTCTGTGCTAGTTGCATGACATCACTTGACCTTCACAAGTACCTTTGGAAGAGGTGTTATTTCCATTCAAAGAGAAGAACACTGAGACTTTGGAAACTGAACTATCTGCCTTATGTTTTCAAACATCTGATTTCAGAATCCTGTACTCTTAACCACAGGTTTTTTCTCACAGACAATAAGTTTTCCGTAGCTATTTATTGGACTGTCTAAATGATATTGACATTTTGCCACAGAGCCACATCCGGATTTGTGCCAATTCCTAAAGAGTCTTCAAAGTTTTGTTTTTATATAAAATCTTCCTTCTCATTCTCTGAAAAATGGAAAGGACTTGAATATAGCCCAAGATCCACTGTTAAGTAGTGAGAGTGATCTGGAATTCAGCAGAAAGTGACCATCCTTAACAGAGTGACTTACTGTTATTGCTGTTATTATCTCTCCTAGCTGAATCTGAGGGAATTCTCTGAGTATAGAGAAAGCAAGAAATCCCTGTCATTAAAATGGAATGCAGCTAAGTGTACATCCAAGTTATTTGACAAAAGGCACAATGCACACATGGCATATGGTATATATGCACATTTCACTGTCAGCTTTTAAGTAATGGTTGCTAAAAGGCTATTATGCAATATGGTTTTCTATGTCTCTCACATCTATAATTTTTTAAAGCTTGATTCTTTGTCCTCTCTTATGTTCTCTAAGGGAGGTAAAGACACATCTTTCATTCTCAACTGGAAATTTGTACTTTTAAAAGTAAAATTCTGAAAGTATCATGAGACCACATCTGTCGCATTCATCATTGTAGCCCCAGTGTTTGGCCCACGGCCCACTCAATAAAAATTGCACACTGAAATCAGTCACCACAGCTATCACAACCACCCTCATAGGTTAAATTTATGCAAGTAGCTGATGCTCTGTGTGAATCAGCCTGGGAACACAGATATATGTAAACGTTTAGGTTGCCTCTTTTCCTGCACATTCTTGAAGCTCCAGTTGGAAAGAAGAAAGCCTCTTCCAGAAGTGGGCAGGCAGTTTGTTTCACTAGGGCTTTGCTGTGGAAATGGAATGAGGTGTCGTAAATGAATGTCCTTCCTGTACTGCGGAGATCGGACGGAACGTGACAAGGCAGCATAATCAAATACAAGCTGGCCCCAGAGTGTGATGCTGAAGTTACCTGGAGAGTCATCTCCAACAGCTACAGGGCTCAGACGATTCTGAGAAACATAATTAGCTACAAGAGGTAACAAAATAAAAAGGAGACCTCTCTGCCACCTCTTAAAAGTACTGAGGAAGTTAATCTAAACCAGACCATTAACAAATGGTCCTTAGCTCTCCCCTATAGAGAAGCATGTCTAACAGCATCCACCTACTGTGCTTTTCAATGAGTACAGGAAAAACAGTAACCCCTCGCTGACCATTCAGGCCTTCATTAAATTGGGGCCCGCCCTAGTTAAGCACTTTGTACTTAGAGAGGCAGACGTGTAATTGTTAAGAGCATCTGTCCCGGAGCCAGGCTAAGTTCAAATTCCTGTTCCACTGCTGTTTGCCTGCGGATCTACCTTCCTCACTCTGTTCTGTGTCCTTAGGCGCTGGCCTGCCTGGATCACATTGCTAGCTCCATCACCTTCCTGCTTCCCAATGGGGAAGACTGGCAGGAGATTGTGGGAGAAAGGACAGTGAGGTCTGAAAGCCCCCACACACACCACCACTTGCCCCCCACCCCCCACCGTGCCTCCTTCCCTTCAGGGTCACCTTAGGCCAGCTACTTGCCTTACCTTAAGGCCTCGGTCTTTTATAAGTGACCCCCTGCACACAACCCTGTTTCCTGTATCTTCAGCTTTAAGGTCTCCTCCAATCAGACAAATCTGAGCATCTGTCTCCTGCTGGGATCCTGCCTGATGTACCATTTGCCAGTCTGGGATTTGGGCAAGTTACTTAACTTCTCCAGGTCTCAGGCTGCTCATTTATGTTGGGGGTGATAGCAGTAGCAAGGTCACTTGGGTGTTCTGAGGATGAAATAATACATTAAAGCAGTTAGAACAGTGTTCAGGGAACTATTAATGATTGTCATTACAAAAGCTCAGTTGAGGAAGATTCTTCTTTCTTAGCCTCAGATTTGCCTCGCTCTCTCATTCTCATTCTTTCTCTCTGAATTCATTACAAAAAAAAAAAGAAATAACTATGCAAACGCTTTTTATGCCTCATCTTACGGACCTTCAACACATTACATGAGGCAAGTGTAGCTTTTTTTATTTTTCCAGGTTCCTAAAAGAAAACTAAACTATTGAAGTGGTCTCTTGTCTAGCCCAAATCCACATGGAGGTCAGGTCCAAAGCCCATATGTAAAGTTAGGCCCTCTGGTGGCCAAGGTTTTAATCTCAACAAGTCTACTTGGTTTCATTTTGTATGACAACTCTAATGGACTGGTGGTAACTGCCAGAACATGGTGTTGAGAAGGAGTCAGGAAGGAGGAACGCTGTGACTGATTAATGTTTGCCACGTGTACCTAGGAGAGAGTGATCACATCAATACCCCTGTTCTTCTCCGTCTAGTGGTCCATTGCACCTTCCCAATCAATCAATCCATCAAGTAACTAGTCAACAGATATTGATGAAGCCCATCCTCTATTTGGATACTTTCCTAGGCAAGATAGAAGACACAAAGATAGGTTAGACATAATCCATGCCTGCTCCCTAGGAGTTTACAATCTAGCCAGAAAGACAAAGCAAAAAGGATAAAACGATGAGATCAGGCTGTCCCTAACTATAAGTGCAATAGAAATTGAAAAGGGAAAAGTTCACTGTTTTACACATAGTCATTTTGCTAAATGCTGTATAGGTAAAAATGAATAGAGCTGCTCTGACAAGTGTACAAAACAGTGAGAGACAGTGAGAGAGAGAGAATATTTCAATACAATGCTATAATAAAAGGAGACTCTATAAAAGCATGATAGACGGGTGCTTAGTCCAAGCTCAGTGGAAGGATGGAGTATGCAAAAAAGCTTCCTGGAGAGGAGATGGCCACAGTGTTTAGAAAAAGCTTTTTAAATAAACTGCTTGATAGCCTTCTCTTTACTCTCTCCAAGGCTGTAGCCACGTGGTCCCTGCCTCCCACCACAATCACCTTTAGACTCGGAGATCTATTATGTCTTTATCCAGAACTTAAACATCCCATTCAATGTTTAGGGAGCAGGGCATCAAATTGTTTTGATGATATTCACGCGAAGACCTGATGCCTTAGTTCTAGAACCCAGGAATTCCTGAGGCTCATTATCCTGTTCTCCAATTCAATTTATGATGTATTTGCCATGCTGCCACATATTAAGTTGCTCTCTTAATTATATAGGTATCCCAAGCATCTATTTTGTTTGTATGTGTATTCTCCTTTCCTTGCATTCATTCACTCATAATTAATTAAAATTAATTAATTCAATATATATTGAGTATCGGCATGTTCTAGTTGGGTGCAGACTACATGGTGATAAAACAAGACACACTTGGTCCTTGCAACTTATGAAACCTATAGTCCAATGGGGAACACAGACATCACAAACAAATAATTCCATGTTGTAGTGAACATTGCAAAAAACAGGCACAGGTTTTAATGAGACTGAGACAGAGTGTAACTGGGCAGGGTTCTACTATAAATTAGGAGGTTAGGAAAGGCCTCTCTGAAGAAGGTTACATTGAAATTGAACCTTGAAGGAGAAGCAGGAGTCATCCAAATTAGGGGACAGTGGGTGGGGAAGTAAAGGGTGAAACAGGATTCTGGCAGGAGAAATAGCATGTAGAGAGGCTCTGAGTTGTACAAAAACTTGACATTTTGGAAAAAACCACAGGCAGGTGAATTTTTTGGATCAGAGTGAGCAATGGGGGGGGTGTTGAAAGAGATGAGGCTAATGGGGAGAAAGCTAGAGCTAGATTTTGTAGGACTTTGCAGGCCTTGCAGGTAAGGATTTTAGATTTTATTGTGTGTGCAATGGGAAGCCATTGCCAGACTCTGATGCTGCTGGTTTGCCTTCCTGATTTTTTCAATAATACATATTTTAAGACTCCTGTCTGCTTTTCAGTACACCTCCATTGCTCTTTGCCTGACCTCCCATGAGGCCACACAAACTTCCCCCACTGCCTGCCTCGGCACTGCCTGTCCTCCATCCCTAGCTGTGCTTCTTCCCCTCGTCTCATAAGGGGTTCACTTCCAGGTTCCAGGCCTTCCTCTCTGCCCACAGCCTCTGCAGCCAGCCCTTCCGTGCTTGCCTTTGCTTCTCGCTGAGCAGAGACTTCTCCACGATGCTGCCACATAACCAAAAGAGCCACAGAGGCTCAAGTTTCTACACAAAAATATAAACTGTTTTTTAAAAGTTTTCTTGTGAAAAGAAATGCATTTGTCTATTAACAGTGTAGGAGTTTGGCTGGTTTTTTGTTTTGCTTTTTGTTTTTCTGCTTGTGAAAAAGCTTCAGTGACAGCATAAAATAGAGTCTGATCTTCTTCTGTTCTTTCTTAACACCACTACATTTCCCCCCAAGCATATTCAATACTGGAATATTTAAGAAGCTGTAAAAATTCCCATTAAGAATGCAAATTGTATTTCCAGGGGTACATTTGAATTTCAGTTTGTAGAGATCTTGAGATGATAAATTTTCTAGTTCTTATGAGAGATCCATTTCCTGCAGAAAAATTAAAAACGTAAATAATAGTCATACATCCCTTACTCATATCACTTTCTTGTTGCTTCTCTAAAGAGCAAACAGCACTAATGGAGTATGAAGATGTAAATGTATAAAAACACTGATTTAATTTCTTAGTGTTTTGTCTGGGCTTGGTTTGGTTTGGTTCAGTACGGTTTGGTTTCAGTTTGAGTACATCAGAACCAGTATATAGGGTTCACAATGGAGGCAACTATTAATAAAACATCCTCCCGGGTAAGAAATGATTAAAATACTTAAGGATTCAGCAAGAGCATAAAATTCTTCTTATCATTTCCTCTCCCTTCTCTGATTATCATTCTAGCACCCCCTGAACTTGAATGTCTCTATCTAAAAGAACAAAACAGCCATGGTTGAGGTTCCAGGTGTATAGGATTGTCAACAAATAGGCATACCTCTCATGATTTTTCAGTTCCCAAAATGAGAAGTAAAAAACTGGAGGAAAGGATTCATCTTTCAAGCCCCAAACCATGTTCAATGTAAATATCCAAGTATCTTAGGCAGACATCTAAATGGTGAGGTCAGTTTCTGCCTTATCCCATGTGAATTGACAGGACCTTGTTTCTGCTGGGTTTATTTTCAACATAAATGATAAACAAACAAATAAGCAAGAGCCACCACCTGCCACTTGACAGTGTGAAGATGAAGTTTTAACACACCTGCTCAGATGTTCCGCAGTTAGACAGCTGCCAGCACCACTTCCTCTCTCAATTTGGAGGAATGAAAGTGCACTCTCAGCATTCCCCATTTCCACATTTCTCCCAGAGTGTGAAATACCATACGGAAACTGTCAAGTTCAGCTCTGCACTGCTTAGGGTAACCCACTAGTTCCACGTGCCAGGGTGGGTATTACATGCCAGGAGGAAACAATGATTAAATGCAGCAAGAAATAGCTTCTGTACTAAAGCATCCAAAAGACTACTAACAACACTGTTTGCATTTGAAGCTATTAATATGGGATATTTTTAGATGGGAACAGTAGCCAAACTCCTAAAATCCAAAATTGCGTCCTATTAGAATATGAAGCCAATACTAAATAGGTAAGGAGAGCATATACGGGCAATCTCAGCTAAATGCTATTCATGAAAGTGGGCTTTTATTTCCCTCTGTACTCTTTCTAATTCTATATGTGGAGTACCTGTTGCCTGTATGTGTAAATATAAATAAATACATGCATATGCTTCATAGTACAACACAGAAATGACAGTATCTGAAAAGTTGTCTTTACCACCCTTTTGTGATACACAAATTTCCGAGTGGTGAACTAGGTGTTCAACAAATAAATATGCAGGTAGGGTGTTTAAATAGGATTGTAAAATTGCACTATCTTTAAATATGATTATCCATTGACATGTATCCCTGCTTATAGAGTGTGTATATTGGGGCAAGAGAGGGCCAACTGATCCTCTGAGCTTCAATTTGTTTAAATAAAGCACATTATGGGGTTGGGAAAGGAAGAGCTAAGGTTGAAGCAAAGTTGTATCTATTTTAAAATATTGGCATTTGAGATAATAAGTTTTATTCAGTTCTACTACAAAGACTGATGTTTAGGTGCCCTTCTAAATGTCTCATTATCAGTGGAAGGTTGGATTGGTGGGAGCCATAAAATGACATGGTTCAATCATGTGAAGCAAAGAGAAATTCAAGCATGTGCACTGATCTCTGATCAGGGAGACTCAGAAAATAATAACATGCAGTTTTTACAACCAGGCCATTACGTTTTCTCCGCCTGGTATCTGAGATTTTCACAAAGTAACTGATGGTGCTTCACAGTTTGTCTATTTTGCCCATATAAATAAAATCTATTTATAAAATGCCAGATTAGCACCAACAGAATATTGACAAATCATATCAAATTGCACTGATTATTTAACATTGTGTAGGTATACAAATATAGGTATAACAGAAAATTATTATCCCCAAAACATTTCACCATATAATCTCCAAAATATTTTTGTTAAAGGAATTGATTACTATGGGTCATATGAATGCATCAGTTATATAGGAATTCTATTGCATGTCAGCAAAGCAGTACTACCATTACTGAACTATGAAGTAGAATTGGGCTATAATAATGTAGAATCAGATATTCTAATAATGTTAAGAGGATTGTTTACCCTTAGCAGGAATATCCTCTTAACTCTTATTTTTATTTTCTTGCAATGACTTATATTGCTTTTTTTCTTATTCTTTTTTTTTAACATCAGTTAATACCTATACTTTGGAGAGCACTTAGGAAATACAGATTTAGAAAAAAAGAAGAAGAAAATAAAGATCACCCATTTTCCCACCACTACTCATGTTTTGGTATATATCATTCCAGATATTTGAGTTACACTGTACATAGTTTTTTGAGGGTCATCATCTAACAATATATCATTAATATTCTTTTACATTATTTTAAATAATGAACTGAAATTCATTTAACCCATCTTCTCTGGTCACTTATATTGCTCCAATTCTTCACAATTATTAACAATACAAAAAGAACATCTTAGGACCAGGGCTTTGCATACATATCTAATTATTCCCATAAGATTAATTCTAAAATGTTGTATTGTTGGATCAAAAGGCATGTATAACTTGTTGTGTATACACAGTTTAAGGCTTCTTACTAAAGTATTTGTAATTATAGAAGTAACACATGAACATAATTTCTTATAAAGCAAAAGCCTATTTTTTTCCTTCTCCCATGCCAACCTACAGTGCACTCTTCAGATATAACCACTGTTAACAAATTATTATTTATTCTTCCAGAAATTACACAAATGGAAGCATGCTAAATCTTAGCAATATATCTTGGAGAGTATTCAATATCAGGTCAGAATATATACATTACTACCTATATAGTAGGACTGCAGATTACTTACTATATTATTTCTGATCTTTCTATGAACATGCTAAAAATCAACACCAAGCACTTTGTGCATGAACCTGCTACCTATACTCCTTGAAAAACATACTAGAAGAATTTTAAAAATTGAATAAATCATTCAATGAGTATATTTTGAATACTTCTTGTGTAGCTATGATTGTACTACAAGCCAGAAGTATATGGCATAGCGCTGGCTTTCTAAGAGCACACAATCTTAGATATACAATGAAATGATAAGCAATGTCAAATGAGAGAAGACAATAAAAATGCTGATTTAAATGTATCAACTATGCCCTTGGAGAAGTCTAGGTCTCAGTTTCCTATTGTAAAATGATGATGTTTAACTACAGTAGATCAGAGGTTCTCAAATTTTTTAGTCTCAGCAAGGAGTTAATAACCAGAATATAAGGAGCTCAAACAACTTAATAGCAAAAAAATAAATAATCTGATTTAAAAATCAGCAAAAGATCTAAATAGACATATATCAAAAGAAGACATACAAAAGGCCAACAGGTGTATGAAAAAAATGTTCAACATCACTAATTATCAGAGAAATGAAAATCAAAACTACAATGTGATACCAGCTTACACCTGTTAGAATGACTTGTATCAAAAGCACAGGTAAGAACAGATGCTGGTGAGACTGTGGAGAAAGGAGAACCCTTGTACGCTGTTGGTGGGAATGTAAATTAGTACAGCCACTATGGAGAACAGCATGGAGGTTCCTCAAAAAACTAAAAATAAAACTTCCATATGGTTCAGTAATTCCACTACTAGGTATATATCCAAAAGAAAGGAATTCAATGTATTAAAGAGATATCTGCACTCCCATGTTTATCACAGTACTGTTCACAATAGTGAAAAAATAGAATCAACCTAAGTGCCCATCAGTGGATCAATGGATAAAGAAAATGTGGTATATATACACAATGGAATGGAATGATATGTATAGCCACAATGAAGAATGAAATTGTGTCATTTTCAGCAACATGGATGGAACTGGAGGCTGTTATGTTAAGTGAAATATGCCGAGCACAGAAAGACAAATATCACGTGTTCTCACTCATACATGGGTGCTAAAAAAAGAAAGTGGATTCTCATGAAAATGGAGACCATATCAGCAGTTACCAGAGGCCAGGAAGGGGAGGTAGAAGGGGTAAAGGAAGGGGGAAAAAAAGAATATAAATATATTTGTTACAATGGATCTGTACAATTAAAAAGGATAAAGATGGTAAATTATATACATATATATATCTCTTACCTCAGTAAAAAAATTTTCTTTTAAATATTTTGGTCTCAGGACCCCTTTACACCCTTAAAAATTATTGAGGACTGAAAAAAGTCTTTGTTTATATGTATTATATCAATCAATCTTTACTGTATTAGTAAATAATATTGATAATTTTAACATATTTATTAATTCAAGTATAACAATAAACCCACTGTATGTTAACATTTAAGACATATTTTTATGAAAAATACTTTACTTTCTGAAATGGAAAAGATTTATAAGATTATGAGTAATCTTATATTTTTGCAAATCTTTTTCATATCTAATAAATAGAAGACAACTGGATAATCCTGTCTACTTCTACATGCAACCTGTTGTGATATCACAGGCCATTGAGCCTCTGGTAATCACTGTACACTTGTAAGAAAATGAGAGTAAAGGCAGATAACATCTTAGTATTATTATAAAAATAATTATGACCTTGTAGACCCCAATAAAGTCTTGTAGATCCATGTACTACACTTTGAGAATCTCTGAAGTAGATGATTTCTAAGATGATTTCTAAGGTCTCATTCAGTTCTGACATGTTCTAAATATATATGATTCTCCCCACTTTAAAAATATCCAAATGGCAGCATACAAAGAAACACAGAAAACTAAGGTCTAACAGGGAAAACACAGCACGAACAAGAAAATTTCCCTTAAGCTTTGGTCTTCTGGAATTTGCTATTTCCCAAAATTCAGACTGATCTTCCAGAAAATAAAGAAAATTTAAGCAAAATCTTTAAGAATTTAAGAGAATTTCCAACCACAAGTGTATTTCTGTCATTTTTGTGTCCAGTGGGGTGTTCAGACATAGGTTAAATTTAATACCATAGCCAGTTCATTTCTAATCTCTACATGGGTCAATAATAATAGAAAGGACCTATAAAGCTGCCCTGTGAAGATAACTCAAATGCAGGCATTAAGAAGCACATTCACTTAATGTATCTGTGATTAATAATAAATAGTTTCTCTTCTGCATCATTCCTTACATGAATTTACATCAGAGAACTGCTTCTGTTTACACAATTTGATTAACTCATTAATCCTTATTAATGGTGAAGGTTCTGGTAAAATCCTCCATAAAAGGCTTTCATAGATAGTAGAGCAAAGGAGGGCAGAAAGTGTATTCATATCCGTTTTGCCAACTGAGAATATATTTGAAATGAACTTTAAAGGTTCAAAAAGCTTTAAAAAAAACGCAGGGTTTTACAAAAATTAGAAAAATTAGCTGGCGTGGTGGCCCAAGCCTGTAGTCCCAGCTACTCGAGAAACTGAGGCAGGAAGATCATTTGAGCCCAGGAGTTGGAGGTTGCAGTGAGCTATGATGATGCCACTGCACTCTAGCCAGGCAACAGAGTGAGACCCTGTCTCAAAAACAAAAAAAAGTTCAGAGTGTTAAGGATACATTGTGCTTTCTCAAACCAAAATGATGCCTTGCAAAATAAACATTTCTTTAATATAGAATTCATTTTCAGTCTCCATCCCTTACTAGGAAAAGTTGATTACTTAATTCATGGATGTGATTCAATTTACTCATCAGTAAAATGGGGGTAAATGAACTGTACCCACGAATCTCAATAGGATTATCTGAGGGTTAAATAAAACAATGCATAAAAAGCTTTCAGCATAGTCCTTAACCTAAACTAACTCTTAATAAATGAGAACTGTAATGATGATGTTTCTTTCTCTAAAATGCTACTTGGTAATACAGATCTGCAGATACATGGAAATCTGATGCATGATTCAGCTAGCATTGCAATATCAATAGGCTTTCCTAACAATGGCCTTTCCAAAAACTAACACTGGGACACCTGATTATCCATAGGATAATCAAATACATCTCATTTAATATCATATACCAAAATTAATTCCATATAGATTAAAAACTTAAATGTAAAAAGTAATATTCTACAGCTTTTAGAAGACAATATAGGAGAATATTTTATGAGCCTAGGGTAGGAAATTATTTCTTCAATAAGACACAAAAAGTGTTAATCATTTTTAAAAGGTATTAAATTTGACCCTAATGGGTGTGGTGTGCACTGTCTGGGGGATGGACACGCATGTAGCTCTGGCTCGGGCAGGGCAAAGGCAATATATGTAACCTAAACATTTGTGCCCCCATAATATTCTGAAATAAATTTTAAAAAAATTTGACCACAGTAAAATAAAAAAAAAGTCTTCTGATATTAAAAAAACACACACAAAAATTCAAATCAAAATTGGGGGAAGATATGTATTTGCCACACATATAACTAACAATTCATTTGTATCCAAAAAATGTAAATACCAACAAGTCAATTAGTAAAAGAACAATAGTCAAGTAGAAAAATAGGCAAAAGATAATGGAATCCATTATCAGAGTGAAATCCAAATAGTATATAAATGTATTAAATAATAATTATTCTCTTTTGTAATCAAGAAAATGCAGGCCAGGCACAGTGGCTCACATCTGTAATCCTAGCAATTGGGGAGGCTGAGGCAGAAGTTCGAAACCAGCCTGAGCAAGAGCAAGACCCCATCTCTACCAAAAATAGAAAAAATTAGCCAGGCGTGGTGGCATGCACCTATAGTTCCAGCTACTCGGGAGGCTGAGGCAGGTGGATTGTATGAGTCGAGAAGTTTGAGGTTGTGGTCAGCTATGTTGACACCACTGTACTCTAACCAGGGTGACAGAGCAAGACTCTGTCTTAAAAAAAAAAAAAAAAAAAGGAAAGAAAAAGAAAAGAAAATGCAAATAAAAACCATAATACAATATCATTTCACAATCATCAGATTAGAAAATATTAAAAATTTGACAATATCGAGTGTTGGCTAGGATGTGTAGGAATCATAATTCACATGTTCCTAAACTCATTTTACACATTAAAGAAGATAATTGGACATTATCTAGTAAAGCTGAAGATGTAAATAATTTATTACTCAAAATTTTCTCTTAAACTCTTGCACTTTAACATGAGAACACATGTACAAAAATGTTCATAGGAATGCTGTTTGTAATTAAAAAAGGTGGAAACAAAGCAATGGAATACTAAATAGCACTGACTATGGATAAATTTTGGCTATACAGAGCAATATGGAACATTATAAAATTGCAGAAACCTAACAGTAGGAAGAAATCAAAGCCAAAAATATATATAATTCTATTTATATCAAGTTCAAAAACTGACAAAATTAACCTATAGTTATTGGACTTCATTGACATTATTAACTGTTTTCTGAAGAGAATGACAAACAACGGCCTAGAAGCTGGCAGCATCCTCACATCATCCATCATTAATGATGTCCAGAGCAGCTATGAGATGCTTATTTGTTTAGGTCTTTACAGTCTCTCTATTATCTCTTACCATTTATAAAGCACTTTCTCATGTGATCTTTACAGCATCCATGTTAGGAGGCATCTTCATAGATGAATAAAAGAGGCTTAGAAAAGTTACATGAATTTCTCAGATTCATATAGCCAGCAGAATAGCAAAGTCAGATCCAGTCTTCTAACTCTAAAATCCACTCTTCTACACCACCTGAAAATTAGTTTGACCAAAGGATTATGCAATCCACAACAGGAGATGAGGCCCATAAACTGGAATGGAACTGGAGCCACAGTACTCTCACACCACTGACTCTGGAGACCAGCTCCTTCTAGTCTGAGCCAAATAGGTGGACCTAACTCTGATGGATGCAGGTAAAAGCTCCACTCTGATCCAAAGCAGAACTAACAGACAAAAGCAGGCTGGGGAAATTTTCAGTAAGCAGGAGTGTTAAGGGATCATTCCCAGGAGGCGTTTTATTCCCTTTCCCTATATCAAAGAAACAAAAGTGTAAATAGTTATAACAATTTACCCCTCAGGCTACCAGACCAGTGCCCAATTGCTCTCTGTCATGTTTTGAGCCTGCTTTCCAGTCTTTAAGATCTTGGAAATGAGAAGGATCCTGGAACTTCCAAAGCAGGTAATAGCTTAGTTTAATTGTTTGGGGTTCATGGAGTGGGATTTTTTTTTAAAAGGTAAGGGAAACTGTATTACAATGCTACTGGATTTTATTTTTCCTAAAAAAAAAAAATCTACTTTGTTTGGTATCATCTTTATCCCCAGAGTAACCAAATTTCTCATGTGTCTGGGCAGTTCTTGCCTTGCCTATAATTCTGGCACAATTACTTAATTGCTAATGGTGCCTGTCTTCACAAAGGATCTCAAATTCGACAATAGATTATCTAACTATACTACTCATCCAAGACATTGGATAATCATTTATACATCATTTATACATGTGTTTCATTAAACAAACATCTATTGAGCACCTACTATGTGCCAGATTCTATGTTATATGTCAAGAATATAAAGTAGAATAAGCTTTTGCAAGATGTTTACAGTCTAAGACAACCCCTGGTCCTTAGATGGATCAGTTGACTAATTTAATCATGCATTCATTTATACAAGTCTCCTTCAACAAATATCCAACAGATGACCATACATTGGGGTGATGTTTTCAATAAGAAATTTTGGAAAGCAATTATGTCTGATGCCCAATTGTTAGTTTTTCCTTTTTCTTTTCTTTTGAATTGCTTCAGATTATCCTTAGGTCTTCACTAAGTATGTCAACCACTGTCCAGAGTGGTTCTGGAGCTGCAGCTGGACCAAGAGGTGACATAAGGCAACAAAGATTCAGAAGCATTGAAAGCAAACACTCAGACATTTTCAGGAGGTGACTGAGTTTCCTTTATGAAGTAATATAATAGTATCGGGATAGTAAATACAAGAGTGACCTGATAAGGCTGGGCAATCCAAGGAGACTCAAATTATATTTCGGTGGGGGAAATATATGATGTTACACAAGTAATCACTGGAGCATTAACCCATTTTAAATGTATGCACATTTTTCATGAGAATGGTCTAACTTTGAAAAATCCTCAAAGGAGTTCATGACTGCCACCACCATCCCCCACTATACAAAAAAGGTCAAGAACTACTGACAAAAAATGAAAGAAATATAAACTAATTATAACACAAAACAAGTACTATAATAAAAGAATGCACAAAGTTCCAGCAGCAAGCTCAGCAAAATACAAGCAGCAATGGGTGTGCATTTCTTAAGGTGCAATTTACTTGCATACTTTTCTATACACACACATACTGTACAATGGCTTGAAGTGTGGGTTTTGAGATCAGGCAGATCTGCCACTGTTTAACTATGTGACTTTGGGTGAATCACTGTGCCTTACTAACCACAGTTCTTTCAGCTATAGAATGGGCTCCTAACAGTGGGGTCCTAAATATGAGGATTAAATAATAAAGAATTGGGAAAACACCTGGCTATTAGAAGTGCTCAATAAATGTGAGCTAAGATCACAACACACAAACACAAGGAACAAAGAATAAATGATTTCTGATAAACTATCTTTAAGTTTATGCAATATATTATCAGAAAATAATTCCTTGAAATTTCTGAAATGTTAGCATATAAAGATACGCACTCCAAATTATATTTCCCTAATAATTATAGTATTTTAGTGATTGTGCATGATGATGTTGCATTTGAAGCAGGTGAGCTGAGCAAAGTGTGAAGAGTTGAAGAGGAAGGCAGCTCAAATACTACCTAGAAAATGCAATCCTAGGTTTTTCACAAATAAAAAAAAATAAGTAACTAGAAGGGAAAACCTAATTCTTATTCCTTTCCCATGTCCAGCCTTTAATCCACTAGGTCTCATTAGCTTGCCTTTGCAAATGGAGATGAGAAGGATTTTGCATTGCAAAATAGTCACTGTCACCCCAAAGGTGAGATCTCATCTTCTTCACTTTCCATGTGTGACATTCTTTAAGTCAGACCCCTTTATCTTTCCACCTTGCTGGGTTCTAAATTTAGTCTGGGGACCTATGTTAATAACCCACCCTTTATAAATTTCATGTTTCTAGATATTGCACATATGAAAAAATTTTTACAATGTGATTCTTGTGAGGGAAACAATAAGTCCCTCTAACCAGGTGTAATAAAAGGAGAAGAAATAATCAGCCACCACATTTTTCCCAAATCCATAACTCTTTCTCATTTTACTGCAATATGCTGAGAAAAAATAATTAGCAGTCTCAGCGACTGGATCTAGGAAGCAATTCATTATTGGTCATTAATGGAAGACTCTCTTTTGATTCCAGCAGCACAGGCTCCTTCCCTGCCTCAGGGGACAAGGGAAGGAGAGGCACTTTCTGGTGAAAGTGGCCTTTTTTTTCAGTGTACAATTGTCCTTCAGTATCCATGGGGGATTAGTTCCAGGACACCCGCCCCCCAAGGACACCCTAATCCACACTCAAGTTTCTTATATAAAATGGTGCAGTATTTGCACATAACTTAAGCACATCCTCCTATATACTTTAAATCATCTCCAGATTACTTATAATACCTAAGACAATGTAAGTGCTATGTAAGTAGTTGTCATACTGTCTTATTTAGGGGATAATGAAAAGAAAAGTCTGTACATGTTCAGTACAGACACAACCATTAATATTTTTCCCCTGAATTTTCAAGCCAAGCTTGGGTGAATCTACACACGCTGAGCCCATGGATATGGAGGGCTGGCTGTATTTGCATTTTATGCTGCTTTTATTTTTCATCACAATTATTTTCCCTTCACTTTGCAATATATACTAGAAATCAAAACACAAATCCTTCTTCCTAATCAGTATGTAGGACATAAATATCTACTGAGTGGCTCATCACAGGACAAAAAAGGGGAACAGACACAGACAAGGGGCACTAGGCTAGGAGGGACATTAGAGATGATTTATTAATAATTCAACTTCTTCCATCATCATAATTTTCACAGAGTTTTGTTGTTGCTAGGTTCTGGCGGGGGGCGGGGTTGTTTGTTCATTTGTTTGAATACTTACTCTGTACCAGACATTTACTGCTCTTTTACATGGCTTGTCTCTTTAAATGCTCACAACCCCTCCCCACCCTCTCACATACACATATGCGTCTACTAGTTGACTTATTTTATAGGAGACTGGGGCATAGAGGGATTAAGTAGCTTTCCCAGGGCCAAAGAACTAGTACATGATCCCTCAGGCTTTGAACCAGGACTGAGCAACTCTAGAGCCTGCCCTTGCCACAAGCATGTCAGGACAGCCTTGAAACCCTCATCCGCAGGCACTACTGCAATTAGCAGCCTCTTGTTCTCTTACACTCAAGACTGCCTTCTTATTTTTCACATTTGAAATTGTAGGTCCAGAGACACTAATTCACAAACCAAGGTTACGAAAGTACCCAGTGGCATAGCCAGCATGGAGCTCGGGAATTCCTGTTTTATGATGTCATGTGCTTCTGCACCTCCCTACCTTTCTGCTGGCTCCACCTCATTTCCCTGGGCTGGGTCTCTTCTTTTGCCCGCCCTTCCAATGTTGATGGCCCTTCAGTCTCCTCTCCAGTCTCTTTGTTCCCCACTCATTCACCAGTCAGCCCCATTCCCATAAGGTTCGTTACCACTGAAAAATCATCTCCAAATTTCTGTCTCTGGCCTGAACTATTCCCTGAGACCCAGACCCAAGTAAGTATATAACATCCCCTTCTGAATGTCACAGAGCCTCCATTGACTGATACCAAACATATCATCCTTCCAGCCCAGCCTCCCCTCGTCCCATCTCACCACTCCTACCTGATTCTCACGACCCACCAGTACACAAGTTCAAGTCCTGTCGACTTTTACCTCCTCAAATAGCTTCTTATTTTCTTCCTTATGTCCACTGCTTTCACTATAATTTAAGAGCTTATCATCTGGGTAAACAGATGTTGCAGATTTCCTGCTCCATTTCCAATCTATCTTCCTCCACTCGGCCTCCAGAGTGATATTTCTAAACATAAAGCAATCACATGACTTCCCTGCTTAAAACCATTCATTGATTCTCTATCGCTTACTGGGAGGAAAAAGAAAAACTTCACTGCGTTCTGTGTTACAGCCCACAAGGTTTTCCATGATCGGATCCCGTGTGAACACCCCAGCCTCAGACTTCTACTCCCATCTCATAGTTCTCAGTCTAGAAATCCCAAACTACATGAGGTTCCCCAAACATGCCAAGTCATTTTATGTTTCATGTTTATTGCCTCTGCTGGGCCCTCTTACAGAAATACCTACCCCACCTACCTCTTCCTGTCATCCTGAAGAATTCCTAATCAGCTTTTAAAAGAGACCTCGCATGTCATTTCTTCCACCCACACGTCCTCCTCTGGGTGGCTTCTGCTCCCAACGTAGCTATTGTTTTCTGTGCATTTTTTGTTCCTTGAACACTCATTGCTGCATTTCCCACAACGTATGGTAATTATTTGTATATATGTCTGTTTAGTGTCTTATAGACAATGAGTGCTTTTGGGTAGGAAACATATACACACCTTCTAGATGTAAAATCTACTCAGATGGTACTAGCACACACTCAGTCCACACATGCTTTTTCAAATGTTTCACAAAGGTGTGCAGATGTAATTCAGGTTCACTTACATTCTACACACGTCATTCAAATGCCATATGTGTGTGTAGATGGCACAATACTTATTTGGGTGATACATGCATGTCACCTAGACCGGACACATATTCGTTTAGATGTTAATCAGCTCACTTAGACTTTACACATAGGTGTGACACATACTTAGAACAGTGGATCTCAAAATGTAGTTCCCAGACCAGCAGGAGCAGCATCACCCAGAAACTTACTAGAAATGCAAATTCTTAAGCTTGGCCCTGAATCTGCTGAATCAGAAACTCTGGGGGTGAGGTCCCAGCAACCTACATTTTAACAAGTCCTGCAGGTGATTCTGGCACACACTCAAGTTTGAGACCTACCAACTTAGTGTCACACTCCCTCATTCAGATGTTCTCCCTGCCTGTACAGATCATCTCTTTATTTAAGCAGTTGAGACACATACTTAAATGTTACATGTTAGCTTTTCTAAAAACTATATTCACTTAGACAGTAAACAGCTCTAACGTTACACACTGACATACAGGTAGTGCATGTGCTTATTCAGATGCTATACCTAATATCAAAAGCTTCCATTAAATAGCATACCTGTACATGAAAATGATGCAAATGCGCACTGTGTTATCAACAATGCTTACTTCAATCTTATGCATGTTAAACTATTCACTTCGATCTTTGACATCCATGTGCTTATTTAGATGTTACCTATCCTTTTTCAGATGATACACATGTTCACTCAGGGCTTCCACATGTTCACGTGGTTCACAAATCAACTCTGATGTTATATGTGCCTATTCAGATTGTATTTGCTCATGTAGCTGTTCATGAGATCATTCAGTTGTATGCTCACTCCTTCAGATATTGCCTTCTGTACCTCGTATGCATTGCTAACCAACCCATGCTAAAGATAATCGAGGAGCAGCTACTGTTCTGACCACTTCCCATTCTGATTATGCTATTCTTCTTCAGAAAGAGCTCCTTGGTCTCCTACACCTCCAGCCTCTTTCCTGATGCTGTAGGCTCGCCGCTGCCTTTGCAGAACGTGCTGGCCCACTCGCTGCCTCATTGCATTTTGTGATCTTCAGGGTAGCCCAAGCATAACATTGTTGACATGGAATTTATACCAGTTTGCCATACTCAAATACCACCGTCTACTTGAAGAATATTGTTCCAGCAACTGTAAGGCTTTTGCTGGGGTTGAATGTGCTTTTAACCACATCTTCTGTCATTTTTGGCAGCCCACAATCATAAAACTACAAGGCATTCCACGTTCATTCATTTCAGGGAAGCTTTTGATTGGTTCTACTTCATAATTTTACAATTGCTTTGACCACAATCAATAAGAAAGGCTTGGGCAGAAATACTGGGTCCACATTTAAAGCAGAGAATATTGATTGAGCATTTATAATGAATTCAACCTACTTCAGTGGCCCAGAAATACTTCTCTGTTCGTCCCAAGTGTTTCCTTTTCCAATTTACAGAGAAAGAGCTTGGTGTTTGGAGCCAGACTGGTACTAATTTGAATCTTGGCTCTACCATTTTGGCAATGTGACCTTGAGAAAATTAATTAATATTTCAGAAACATAGTGTCTTCATCTGTATGAGGGGGAAACAATGCTTACTCTGTGGCACTTCTGTGAAGATTTTATGTCTGGTTCATAGCATGTGATCAAGAAAAGTTAGCTTTTTAAAAGGATGGTGTTATAAGCCAAATAAAGATAAGAATTATGCTTTTCCACATTGAAACTACCATGGCACATGCAGGTAAGGTTGGGAAAGAGAGGCAAACTCCACTTACACAGTCAAACCCATCACAGTCTCAGGAAAGACCCAGACCAGGAACCTCCAAGGCAATAGTTGGGACAATGCCCAAAAGTCCCGCAGTCAATCAAACAATCCGCTACTATGATTCTACTCACAGGTATTAGAAAATTCCCCAGCAGGAGCACAGGGACAGCAATGAATGCACAGAGGTCTCAGTTATCTCAGAGGTCGTTGCGATACAATCTTGGAATAGGGAGTAAATCAGAACCCTCGATCCTATTGATCAAGGCACAGGAGGATAGAAGAAGAAAGGATACTGAGCTTAGAAAATTGGCACAAGTGGGCAACTCCAGGATGGACAATTTCAAGGTTTGAGAAAGGGATAGAGGCCTAGGTTAACACCAACTATAGTGTCACTGTTCAGACACCTCACTCTGGGTCAGATTAGCTGCAAGACCACTGACACTATAGCTTAGAGCTTGTGGTCAGCACTTGAGCTTGATGCTACCACTCACTAGGGAGAAGGATGGGGGCTTCTTGAAATTCCTGCCTTAATATCAGATTGCTTTTAGAATTGAGATAGACTGGAGCCTGATGGGAGGTCATCAGTGAACTAAAAAAGAAGCAAGAGAATGGGGGTGTAGGTTGTTGACAGAGTGGCTGCTGGAGTGGTTTTCACGTGCCTGTGACATTTAAGTCACAATTCAGTGCCTTGACCAAAAGGGTCACTCGGCTGTATGCATTCACTCTTCAAATGAAGCAACATAGGTACAGTGCTTACAGCAATGCCTCACACAGACTAAGGACCATGTGTACGCATTATTAATATGATGGTATTTATGAACTAATTCAATGACTATATAATGTGTACCTGCTATGTTTTAGTTGTTGGAGACATAAGTAAAACATAGCCTCAAAAATCTATTAATATAATCTGATTTTTTTAAAACATAAAAATATAAGGGAAAGAATGGCCAATTCTGCCTGGATTTGGTGAGATGAGTGTGTCCCAGAGAGCTTCTCTGATGTGTTTGAGCAAACTCTCAAGTATTCAGTAAGAAGAGGGAGAGAGTAGGGTGTTAAGAGAGAAAACTAGCAAATGCAAAGGCACAGGAAGGTAATACGTTCAGGAACATGGAGGGAGCCAAAGATGTTATACAAAGAAAGGGAAAAGGACAAGCTGTGGAGGCAGGTTAGAACCAAATCACCAAGGTTCTAATCACCATTGTACCCACATCACTCTGGCTACAATGTGAACAAGGCAGAGACGGCAAGGCAGGAAGAAGGGAACCTGCTAGAACATTCTAGGTGTAATTCAGATGGAAGATGATGATAGCCTGGATAAAGTAGGAGCAAAAGAGATGTAGATGGAGTTCAGTGGTAGAAATGGCAGGATTTGGTGATCACATGAGCAAGGGATTGGGAGAGAGAGAAGTGTGTCCTACCACACTTTCAGAAAAAATGCAAATACTGCCATGGGGTGGAAACAATGATCCACTGCCTTGGTGAAGGATCCAGGAATGCTGGCAATGATTCCCAGATTCCTGGTCAGTCAAACATTCTGGGGCCTCAGCTAGTTCCAGGATGATAAAGTAGCACAGCTGAAAAGAGATAGTCACAATCCCCATTTCGTTCAGGCAAAGAAGGTGGAAGCAGCTGCCGTGGTGATACACTTACATGTCAGTAGAGTTGATGAATGGAAATTTGACAGTTAAAGCAGAAGGACCTGGAGTTGAATGCAAAATTCATCAGTGGCTATGGCATGTTTGCTGGATGCATCAAAACAGACAAGAAACTAATTATCTGACTTCTGAGTGGGCAAAAGGCTGACTTTCTGAAATTCCAGAGCTCTATTATAGGTGCCATGACCAAAATATTCAGTTAAAAATGTCAGGACTACATATTAAGTGGGCACTCAACTGAGTGAGTAAATGAATGAATGAATTTCTCTGAAATATTAAATCTAGCTTTCAAGATTCCCTGGTGATTACATTATAGCTCACATTTTCCACATGGGCTTGGTGGCAGCATATTAATAACTGAGAGTGTTGATTAATGGATTAGTCTCAACTCAGAGGGAAGTTTTCGTAGCATTCCCAGGTTTCTGTACTTAGCTCAATGCTATTCAACCTTTTTGTCTATAATTTGATGAAAGTGCAATTGTCATTCCTCCTAAATTTGAAAATGACTCAAAGCTGGTAATTTTTCTCTCTCCTTCTTTCCCAATTCTCTGTGATGATCAGGGCATGTCTGATCTTTAAAAAAAACATGAGAACGAGAGATTCTACAGCTATTTTATAGACTTGGGGGGTGCTAATTAAATAGAGATGGGAGAAGGGGAGGGAAGAACAAAACAGAGGGAAAGGAAAGGATGAGGGGAATAGGAAGTGAGCAAAAGGAAGGAAATAACAAAAATAGAAAACAAGGGGAGAGAAGGAGGGAGGAAAGAAGGCAGAAAGAAAAGAAAAATGGGAGGACGGAAGGAAGGAAAACAGGAAGAGAGGAGGAGAAAAAAGGAAAATAATGGAGATAGGGAGAGAAGCAGAAGAACAGCCTCAAAACACAAACAGGATGGTACTGCTGAAAGGAATGGAACTAGACAAGAGTCTTGGGCAAGGGAAAGGGCCCCCAATAACCATCACATTGAAAGGAAGTAATACGGAAGAGACAATGACTTTATCCTGCATTTCTATAGAGGGCTGAGATGGGATAAACAGAAGGAATCTAAGAAGAGAGCTGCTTATTTGATAAATAGAGAGTCTTCAAACAACCAGAACTATTTAAAAAGGTAATGAATTGACATGTCATGAGCTACAAGTGACTGAAAAGTTTCATAAGACGTTTCCACCCAAGACTCAGGACTGGTGACTGAACCGCTCCCTGGTATTAAGATCAGCCTGGATGATTACCACGGCTATCCTAACGTAGGTGGAAAAACACTTTCTGCACTGGTGTATTTATGATGAGTTGCCGTAGGTGGCACAGTGACTGAAAATTCAGTGAAGAGCAGAGCAAAGAGGGAAGGGAAAGAAAGAGAGAGACTTGGAGGACAAAGGGAGAAGGATTCATTCATTCATTTATTTTCATCCAACAAATATTTATTTGTGGCTGAATGGGAATACAATGATGAGTCAAAATAGATAGTTCCTGTTTTTATGGTACTTATAGTCTAATAGTGAGACAAACATTAAATATTCCTTCTAATGAATGTATGAATACTAACTGAGATAACAGCTCTAATAAGTGTTTTTGCAGAACATATTACAAGCAAGCTTAATTGGGAGAGCAGATGAGGGTGTGTCTTAGCTCATGCTGCCACAATGAAAGATTATAGACTAGCTGGCTTAAACAACAGACAGTTATTTCTCTGTGAGCTGGGAAGTCCCAGATCAAATTGCCAGCAGATTTGGTGTCTAGTGAGGGCCCTCTTTCTGGTTTGCAGATGGCTACCTTCTCACAGTGCCCTCACATGGCAGAGAGCTCTAGTCTTTTTGTCTCCTTGTAAGGACACTAATCCCATCTTGGGGGCCCCATCCTCATGACCTCATCTAACCCTAATTACCTTTCAAAGGTCTCATCTCTTAACACCATCACATTGAGAGTTACAGTTTCAACATATAGATTTTGGGGTGACACAAACATTTAGTGTCCAACAGGACGGGAGTCAAGGAAGATTTCCCTGAAGAAGTGAGCCCTGAACTGAGATCTGGAGGATTTCCAAAAGAGGATGCAGATGGGCAATGTTCCTGCAGCATGAGGGATCAAGGGCCCTTGGCAATACTGAAAGGCCAGTAGGCTCAGGGCACGGAGAGGGAGGGTGAGGCTCAAGAGGTGAGCAGGGCTGCACCAAAGAGGATCATTTTATGAAATAAGATTCAAACTATAATTATTCTTTCTTTCCCTTATTCAACAAATTTATATTGAGAATTTACTATGTCAGGTATCAGTTAGGCTCCAAAAATACACCAGGGGTGATAAGACAGATATGACTCCCTCCTGGTCTTCATGAAACTTAGAGTCAAGAAGAACAGGCAGACAGTTAATTTTTAAAAAATATAATAATGCAAAAATAGTAAGTGCTGAAATAGGGAAGTAGGGACATCTAACATATTCTGGAGGATGGGGATAACTGGGGGCTTCCTAAAGGAAGTCTTGTTAAACTGAGACTGGAAAGAGAAGTAGATTTTAGCAAGGTAAAGATAGAAACAAAATGTATTCTAGTTTGAAGGAGCAGGTGTACAGGCCCAGAGGTGAGGGTGAGCACATCATGTTGGAGGAAGATGAAGGCCAGAAGTAACTGACATAAAGAGTACAAAAACGGAGTGTCAAGAGAAGAAGCTGGGGATGTGAGCAACAGCTACATCACGAAGAGACCCATACTTCATGTTAAGCAGTACAGACTACGTCTTGAGGGAAGGGGGCCTTGAGAGTTCACTGGCAGCAAGAAAGCCAACAGGTAGGAGGCCAGTTAGGAGACTGTGAGAACTATCACATCTCATCTCAATGAGATGAGATCTGAAATGAAGTCTGGACAAGAGAGAAAAATGGACTTGGATAGGTTGAGACATATTTAGGAGGTAAAAGCCATTAGACCAATTAACTAATTAACTAAGAAAAGTGTAGTCAGAATGATAGCTGTCCAAAGATGTCCATGGCCTAACTCCTAGAACCTATGCATATACTAGGCTATATGGCAAAAGGAATTAAGGTTGCAAATGGAATTAGGTTGCCAATCAGATGACCTTAAATACAGAAATAATCCTAGATTATCTACATAGGCCTGATGTAACCACAACGACCCTTAAAAATAGAAGAGGAAGGCAGAAAAGAGAGAGCCAGAGGAACAGCAGTGTGAAAATGACTTGGCCTGACCTTGGCTGGATTTGCAGATGGAGGAAGGTGGCCATGAGCCAAGAAGCTGTGGAACCCTCTAGAAGTTGGAAAAAGCAAGAAAGCATATTCTCTCCTGGAGCCCCCAGAAGACATGTAGCCCTATCAACACCTTGATTTTAGCCCAGTGACACTCATTTTGGACTTCTGATCTCCAGAATTGTAAGATACTAAATTTGTAAATTTAAATCACTAATCTGTGGTGATTTGTTACAGCAGCAATACAAAACTAATACGGTGAGAGAGGAGGGATTGAGGATGATGCACAGGCTCTGTCCGGGCAACTATATGCGATGGTGCTTCCATTAGGAAACATGGGAAGAGGAGAAACAGGTTAAGGAGAGAGATGTTGATTCACTTCTGAACACATTGATTTGGGGATACCGCAATTCTGATCTCAGATAAATGTATGGGTCTGAGGATCAGAAAAGAGCTCTGTGTTAGAGATGTAGATGTGAGAGTCATTAACATATGTGGTAATTTAGGCAGCCAAGTAGAGATGATTCATCCAGAGAGAGAGAGTAACTGAAGAAGGAAAGAAAGGAAGGAAGAGATGGGGGAGGGAGAAGAAAAGAAAAGAGAGGGAGGGAAGGAGGGTAGGAAGGGACCTAACACATAGCCATGAAAAGCAACAGAACTTAGAGGATAGGGAAAGAAAGAGAAGCATGCAAAGCTGCTTACTAGAGCTTTATCTATTCTATATTCTGGCTTCATTACTTACTATGTGTTTTTGAGCAAGTCCCTTAACTTTTTGAACATTAGTTTAATTGTTTGTAAAATGGGAATAAGGACTTTCTCATTTGGTTGTTGTGAAGATTGGATGAGAAATAATGTAACCCATATTAGCACGATGCCTGCCAAATACTAAGTAGTCAATAAATGTTACCCGTTATTACATGCCCATCTCCTAGAATGAGTTTATTAGGAATCAGAGATCCATGCCAACTATAGGAAAGGCAGTCCCTGTGAGTTTTAAATGTTCATGATTTGGAATTGCTGTAAGGTGTCAAAATATTTGTTTCATTAGCTGAGTACTAACATTGAGGGCTCAGTAATGGAGCATGGCAAATTTGAGCAGCTCTTTTGTGTTCATATTGTTACTTTCCTTTAAAAGTTATAATTTCAGTCTAAAAAAATTCTAGAAATGGAATAATAAAAGGCTAACCAGGTTAAAAATGTTTGATTACTGTGGGATAAATGACAGCTGAAATATCATTGCCAACAGTTTCCCATTGTAATCCTCGCTGTAATTTCCTCAAAGCATTTTACAGGGTGAGAGCAATGAAAAACGCCTTTCTGCTCATACAGAGCTCAACAATAGAAAATTTTATTGCTGGTTACTTAAGATGGTCTGATATAGTCATCATGAAAATCAACTGTTGCTCAATACCATAGAACCAAATGCTGTGATTTCTAAAATAAACAGGGAAGGAAACACAAAGTGAGGATATTTAAGCTATTTTCAACTTTTACACTATCTGTCTGGTCATTTCATTTGCCTACCATATGGCCCATCTGACTACTACAAGTGGAGAGGAAACAGCAATTTCACAAGCAAATAAATATTTTTAATTAGATTTATTTTTTAAAATGTTTATTTATTTTGCTGTTTTGTATTATATATATTCAAAGTGTACAACATGACATTTTGATATACATATACACAGTGATTACTACAGTCAAATAAATTAATATATCCATCATCTCACATAGTTGGAAATTTGCTAAGAGAGTAGATTTTCTGCACTCTTACCATAAATTCTTTATTGGTCCTCAAAGTCACTCTTTATCCAGATGTCCTTGCACTATTTTAGCAGAAATTTCTTGAAGTTCCTTGACTAATTCAATTAGTCATTTCCATGGGGACTGGGAGAGTAGAATTGAAGGCAGAAGAGATTTTGTTTTATGTTTCTTTCCATATTCCAAAATTTATCAGTAAAGGTCCTCTCCTAATTCATATGTGAAAATGCCTAAGCATGTTTATTCCTTCACAGTTGACAAACTCTCTACATGCATTACTCTCTCTGCTTAGTACTGGCATTTATCAGAGAGGCAGAGATGAATCAGATATCTGTTATTGATGAGTCAAATTTCAGATTAAAGGAATGACCAGTTATTTTGTTTGTAGAACCATTTGCCTCAGAAAACATTAACTAGACAATTCTGAAGAAAACAATATCAAATAGTTACTCTCACTTCGAGAATAGATTAAAGTTAATGTTTAGCAACATTGAATGGGTTAATTTCTCCCTTACCAGTTCCCACATAATCTAGTATGTAAGACCTAAGAGAATTATTTACATCAAATGTATTGGTATTTCACATCAGTATAAATGTAGTTTCCAGTTCATTATTCCACATTTTGTAAGAACAAAGAACAAATAAGTTCAAGCCAGTCTACAATGGTTTTAGAGGACCACTGAAGTGAGACCTAGAGACATAAAAGTAAATAAAAAGTGAAACCCACAGCAAGGCAAATATGTATGCTAGATTTATAAACGTTTCTTTGGTGGAAACTGGGCCAGCCACAGTGGCTCATGCCTATAATCTTTGCACTCCGGGAGGCCAGTGGGGAGGATTGCTTGAGGTCAGGAATTCACAACCAGCCTGAGTAAGAACAAGAATCCATCTCTGGTAAAAACAGAAAAAATTAGCCAGGCATGGTGGTGCATGCCTGTAGTCCCAGCTACTCAGGAGGCTGAGGCAGGAGGATCACTTTAGCCCCAGAGTTTGAGGTTGCAGTGAGCTATTCTGATGCCATTGCACTCTAGCCAGGGTGACAGAGCGAGACTCTGTCTCAAACAAAACAAAATAAAACAAAACAAAAGAAATATATGCGATTTTTAAAATCTTTTTCTTTTTTTCTCATGATTTCTATGGGTCTCTGAGTAACATGGAGACTTTTAGTAGGAAAAAGTAGAAGACAAGGATGAGAAAAGACGGACAGAATAAATAACCATAAAGAAAACAGCTATATTAACATACATTTTAAATTTAAAATTCCTTTTCTTAAGTGAAGAGAGTGTCGGTAAAATTTCATGTCCTAGATTTTATAAGAATTATTTGTCATCATAAATAATAGGAACCTATTCTAAATTTTTTTTTTATTTAGAGTAGCCCTGTTTCTCATGAGATAATATTTAGATTAGTCATCAAAGCCTTGGAACACTATAGAGTTTTGTGTGCTAAGAAGTCCAAGAAGGAGTATGGGGACCTTTTTGTGGATTTGTGGCTACTGGCTTACTATGCCTGACTCTGACCAAAGAGCATGAGGGTTGGATTATCCATACACTTCTGATACTAGAACAAACCTTGGGTCAGAGTCTCAGATTTCTGTGAATGGAGGTGTGGTGGACAGTAATACATATCCCAGACGACCCTTCCAAGAGAGGACTTTACTGCCCAAGTTATCTGCAGACAGCCCCCAGATGTCAGCACCTTCAAATCAGTATAACACACCATATCAATAGATTAAAAGACAAAAACCACCGGATCAGCTTTTCACGAAATGCAATAATCTTTCATGATAAAATCACTCAACAAGCTAGTAACAGAAGGGAACTTCCTCAACCTGATAAAAGGTATCTATAAAACAC
Organism: Cheirogaleus medius; assembly: GCA_008086735.1. NCBI lineage: Eukaryota > Metazoa > Chordata > Mammalia > Primates > Cheirogaleidae > Cheirogaleus > Cheirogaleus medius. The sequence continues at coordinate 22,512,215 of VBSM01003204.1, forward strand.
TCAAATAGTTAACCTCAGACTTAATGACAGACTGGAGCATTTCCCCCTAAGATCAGGAACAAGGCAAAGATACTCTAGAGTTCAGGTCTAGCTTAGGATGAAGCCAGCAGAGCCATCTTGTCTCCCTACAATGAAGGAGGAGGAAACCCAAGAAGCCGGAGTGAGCCCTGGGGACAAGCTAAAGAAGTGTGTCCACTCTATAAATCACTCCAGTGCCTCCAGCATGGCCTCCTCCTCCTGAAAACTGGTCCTAGCCTATTCCCCATTAAAGGCCCTGTCTTTGAACTACTGAGGAATACCAGAATCCATTTTCCAACAGTGTTCTGGCAAAAGTTCAAAAGTTCATTGATTATGGCTTCAGTACCAAACAGCAACTGAATTTTTTCCCATCAATTATTTTCCCCGATTCCCATAGTCTCTTTACACCTGCTATTTGTTTCTGAGACCCCATTCTCCATGTTTAGGATTAGGAGTATAGATGGCCCCATGTGGCCCTGTGCTCTGTGGATGGATCCCACCCTCCTATCCTTGACTCTCCTCTACCTCCTTCTGCTTCCTTACTGACCTTGCAGGCAGCCCTGTGCATTAGTTGAGTCATTTTTAGCTGCAAGTGGCAGAAATCCAACTGAAACTAGCTTTGGCCAGAAGAGAAATATCTTAGAAAGATAGAGTATCATTTTTTGTAACTAAAGAAATAGTTGAAGAACTCAATGGCAGGAAATACATAACTGGGCCTTCGAGAGAACTGGGGCTGGGGACATAAATGCCATCTGGACTCTTGCTCACCCCTCCTCTTGTCTCTGCTTCTCTGTGAGCCTGCTCCATTCTCATTACAGTGACATCCTCAACGCAAGAGATGACAGCCATCAGCCCCCATGCCTCCACAGCCAAACTTTCATATCAGAGAGGTACAGAAACTGTCATAATTTTAATATAAAAAATCACAGAGAAAACATTTTATTGACCAAAGAATTAGGAAACATCTACCAAACTAATGGCCAGGACTAATCCAGCCCAGAGAGGAATTCCGCTTTTGTGGCAGGAATGTTTGCTGTCACTACTGTTTAATTTAATTAGAACACCTTTAGATAGGACATGTACTCTCTAGCCAGCCTCAGGCCCTGTCACACTGTCATACTCGTCAAAGTCATGCTTCGTGGCTTCCCCTGAAAGAAATTGAGTTTGCAGCCCAATCTAGACTGAATTTCTTAAGGACAGGCACCAGGCCATTTTGCTTTGTCTGTGCTCAGTACCCAGCCCAATACCTGCACACCACGTCCCAAAGAAATCTTTGAATTGAAAACTTCACTGAGGGGAGGGGCAAGATGGCTAACTAGAGGAAGCAGGCATATGCCTCTTCTCCAGAGAACAACCAGGATATCCATATCCATCAAGAAAATCCATATTTTGAATAGATCATTTGGAGAGAGAAAGTACCAAGGCAACAGAGAAGTGACAGGGGACGTTGAGGGTGACGCTGGAGACTGCCTATGTGAAGTTTTTTTTGTTTTGTTTTGTTTTTTTTGAGTGCCTTGAGCAGCTCCCAACCAGGACCCAGGGAGGGGGAAAGCAGAAGATCTTCGGGGCCCCAGGCTCCTCCTAGAACCTTTGCAGTTTTGGCTGAGGAGGCGCTCCTTGATGTGCACAGGCCCCAGAGTGCTGTGCAGAGCTCAGGTAGTTTATACAGGCTTCTGAACCCCAGAAATGGGTGCCCAGATCTCATTGAAAGCCCTTCCCCCAATCCTCTGAGCCCTGCCCTAAAACTTCTATTGCCTGCTGGGCCAGGATGGTAGATAAGAACCCAGGCAATCTGTGTCCCCCTATCAGAACAGCCATTATTAAGTCAAATCATACATGTTGGCACAGATGCAGTGAGAAGGGAATGCTTATATACTGTTGGTAGGACTGTAAATTAGTACAACCTCTATGGAAAATAGTATGGAAATTTCTCAGAGAACTTTGATCTAGCAATACCAGTACTGGGCATTTGCCCAAAAGAAAAGAAGTCATTATATCAAAAGGACACCTGCACCTGAATGTTAATTGTAGCACAATACAAAATCTCAAAGATATGGAATCAACCTAAGTGCCTATAAACTGATGAATGGATAAAGAAAATATGGTGGAATATATATACCGTGGAGTGCTACTGAGCCATAATATGGAATGAAATAATGTCTTTTACAACAACTTACGTGGAACTGGAGACCATTATCCTAAGTAAAGTATCTCAGGAATAGAAAAACAAATACCAAATGTTCTCACTTATAAATGGGAGCTAAACAATGTATATATATAGCAATAAAGTGGTGTAATGGACATTGAAAAGTAAGAAGGAGGGAGGGTAGTAAGGGGTGTAAAAGATAAAAAAATTACCTATCAGGTACAATGTACACTATTCTAGTGATGGATACACTGAAAGCCCTAACTTCAGCATTATACAATTCATCCATGTAACAAAATTGCACCCCCTAAATCTACTGAAATTTTAAAAATTTGAACTGAATTTTAAAAAGGTTGAAAAGGTATTGCAAAGTGAATTTCCATATTCTCCATTAGAAAAGCATGACTCCCTCTACAAAGCTCTGATTTTTCAATTTTTTCTTTTCTAACAAAAGCCAGGGACTTTATTTCTCCCCTGTAAACAGGGTATAATAATGGCACCAACCTCGCAGAATACTGTGTTGATAAAGGAAGATAAAGAAAACAGAGCACTTGGCTCTGGACCTATCATAGCAGCAGTCAATAAAAGTAAACCATGATCACCACACTGCTTTCACTCTTCATACACCCCATCCATAGGTATCTAGTGATGCACAACAAAGTTTTAGTTCTTTTCTCCCCATTGATGGGAATTTTCACCATGTACCTTGCTGGGCACAGCATCTCCAGCCTATTTAGACCCCAGAATTTAGAAAAGAGAGTGGGCCTTTGCAGATCTCAAAGTCATGCACGGAACTGTATTACTCCTAGATCTGGGATCACATGAACATTTCTAACAGATTTTCCTTGTTTAAACAGCCTCCCAGGAATCCCATACAGAAAGCTCTGACTCAAAGTCCCCTTGTGTACGGTTCATTATTGTGACTGTAGAGAACTCCTCTAAAACCAGCTATTCAGGGAAAACACAATTTATCTTCTATGTTCCCTAGTTATTAGATCTACAGATTGGGGCACATTAAAACTGCATCCTTCTTACAGACAAACTGTAAAGATTAATTAGGCAGTATCAGCCAAGTGGAGTTCTCTTGAGGATTACACATAAATATACTCACGCTTGTTATCACAAGGCCTGGAAATATTCTTTCCTTCTCTTAGTTATTTAAGATAAAGAATCCGATCATTAATAAGTAAACAGATGAAAGAATAGAGCTTTGTATGCAACATGGCATTCCTCAATCAAACCCTCTCCTTTAAAATAGATGTAGGAACCCATACTGAGGATGCTGCCTAGTGAGCTATCACCTCTCTTAACGGTCCACTTCTTTATGGCGTAGATGTAGTTTTCAATACCATTTTGATTCAATCTTTTGTTAAAGATCTACCTTGAGTAGCCAATTGATTTTTGTTAGTCCCTGGAGTAAATGCTTACAGGAGGCTTCATTGCATTTATTTAATAGGTTCCTGTTCCTTTATGAAATGCATTTGATTTAATACCCAGGAAAAGAAAAAGGCTTCATTTACTAAGTGCTATTCTTTTCAGTAAATTTGCATTACTTTTTTTTAAAATACTGGAAATCCAGTTCTGAATCACAGAGCTTTACAAGCCTGTTTATTTTCCTAGCTCAATGTTTTTAAAACTACTCTCTCCAGATCTGAAAATGTATCAGCTAGAAAGTTTGGAAATTTTGATAATTTTCCATGTGTTCATTACTCTGTACAACAACTACTCATGTGAATATTTGGACTTTAAAAAACATTTTAGTTAAAAATGATATATTTAGGGCTCCTTTATTGTTCTATTGGGATTCTGTCAATAGTAACAATGTTCATTGACTATTTAGGTTGGACACAGACAAGGAAAAAATGAATGAACTTTGAAATAGTCAGTGATACTTTACCAACCTTCTTCCTGAGGTCTAACAAGCATGTCTGCTGTATAATAATGTAAATTGTACGGAGAACTAGTGGACATTCCATAAAGCAGGATTCATTTGCTAGTCTGGGTGTGGATTCTAAAGAAGGCTGAGCCTCATCTTTGCTCACTCCCGTGCTACTTCTGAAATTCCTTTTCTCCCCTCTCTCCCTTCTGAAATGTTTTTTGAATAGTAATGACAGCAGTAATAATCATAATGATGACAGTAGTTGTCCCTTATTGTCATGTGCTTGGCAGTTTACTTACATTTGCTCATTTAATTTTCATAGCAACCCTAAGAGGAACACTAATATCATCCCCACTTTACAAAGAAATAGGCTGATATTGAGAGAAACTAACCAGCTTGATCAAAATCACACACATTTGTACCCATACTTTTGTTTGTTTGTTTTTCTTTTTGAGACAGGGTCTTACTCTGTTGGCCCCGGGTGGAGTGCAGTGGCCTCATCATAGCTTGCTGCAACCTCAAACACCCGGTCTCAAGTGATCTTCTTGCCTCAGCCTCCTGAGTAGCTAGGACTACAGGCATGCAACACCACATCAGCTCAGTTTTCTATTTTTTTAAAAAAAATAGAAATATCAGGGATCTTGCTATGTTGCCCAGCCTGGTCTCGAACTCCTGGCTTCAAGTGATCCTCCCACCTCAGCCCCACAAAGTGCTAGGATTACAGGCGAGAGCCACCACACCCAGCCCAAACCCGTATTCTTTACTCCTGAACAATACTGCCTCTAGAAATGTGGAATTAGAAAATTCCCAGCCAAAGAAATAAACATTATACCAGTGCTATTGTTCCAAATTTAAAACCCAGAAAAGTCAAGGAGTGGCCAAGCTTCCAGTGCAAAGTCATAAATGACAACTATATTTTCATGAGTTTGACTTTGCAGTTAAACACAAATCCAATCCAATTTCATGGGTGGCAAGGATAGCTGTCTCCCTGCAGCACTGGCTTCACAATGTGCAATAACACCCCAACACCCAAGGGGAATGTCACATGGGCAAACCATGCCAAAAAAATTATAATTCCCACTCCTTGAAGAAACAAAAGCCCACCCCAACATCCCCACTCTCACCATGAAAAAGAAAAAATTATCCCAAAATACAAGGTAAGCTAAGGTTATAACTAAGATGAAGGATAACAGAGAATAAAAACAAAAGGCAGAGCAGGTGAACCTAGGGACTCTGTGAAAGTAGGGGGTCATCAGACACTACTTTTCCAACAAGAAGTTGGAAAATCCATTATTAATAGGTGGGTTGTCTCTGGTAAGTGTTTTTCATACTGACTGCAAGAGCCCTTTCCTTCCCTCCTCCCCTCCACAATCCTCACTGAGTCACTGCCCATCTGGCATCAGCTACGCCCTCCATTCTTAAAAAATGAAGCCCAGGCATTAAATGGATGTAAGTGCCTTGATCTCAGGAACAACTCTGTAATATCCAAACGTGCATCAATGAGAGCATTGCATCTGCTTAAAATTGCACATATTTCTTAATCCAGACAAAGAAAAATGTGTGCTTGTCCCTGCACCAATTGTTGTGCCTTACAAAGGCAGTGCCAGCCAAGTTAAGATCCACGCTTATGCTCCTAGCTCTTTGTCAATTCAGCTACTCACAAGCTTCAGCGGATTCCCCTGATAACACAATTCAACATCCCACACAGTCAGGAGATTTCTGCTATTATCTCATCTCCATTCCTCTTTCTGAGATTTAAATACGTCCCTGCTCATCTTATGTTAAGCGGAAACAGAATTGGACCATGTAGATATGTAACACAGTGGGGAAAAAAATTTTAATCTAAACTTACTGTAGCTATTTCTGACTTCTAATGGGGAAGTATAGGGCTAGAGATGCCATAATTCATATAATTCTTCACCACTTCTAACCTAATTCAGAGACTAAAGGGGTAGGAAATAGGTTTGAAGGCATTTCTGATTTAAAATGGTGAATTAAACACATGCATTTACTCCTGCTACCTCCCAAACCCCATTAAATCTCAAGTAAAGTGTTTTTTAAATGCATAAACTTACAAAGGAAAATGGGAGAGGTGACAATAATCTAAAATGTTGGGAGCTAGAAAGTGGATGGCTGGGTGGTAACTGACTTGGTAGACTTGAGAAAGCAGAATTTTAAATCAGCAGCAGGGAAAGGCAAGAAGCAATCTGCTACACACTGCAGAATTCCCAGGAGGCTCAGGAAATCAATGGCACCAGATAATTCCGAAAGAGGGAAAGAAGACAAGGCTAAAAACAGGGAGATTTGCTAGAAGAATGTTTAGGAAGCAGTTGGCTTCTCCAAAGTCTCTTCCCATCTTTCCCCATCTTGGTAGAGCCCAAAGCTTTATTCTCAGAAAAGGGAAGAAAGCATCTCTGAACAGTTGAGACCAGAGCCCTATACAGAAAACAACAGAATTATAGAGCATTTACATACTGACTGTTCAAACCTCAGCCCTTTCCACATCTCAGCTCCCAGAGGTTGGCAGCCAGGCAGGGGATTAGAAGAGACTTCTCTGTGGATTATAACCAGCCAAAGAGAAAAATGTAAAGATACTGATGTCAGAAGTTTTATTAAGAAAAGAGTCCATCCAATCACCCTATAGTAAAGACCAGAGTCAACAAACCTCTCCCCAATACACAGAGCTTCCAAACAGCCTCACATTTAAAAAAATCCAATCATCAGACAAAAACAGAAAAAAACGGAGGAGAGGAAGCCATCAATGTAATAATTAAAGAAAATTTCCTGCACTTGAAAGATGTAAATTCCAAATTTAAAGCTCTGATGAGCACAATGGTCCAGTGTAATGGGGGAAAACAGACCTGTATTGAGGCATTTCACAGAGAAATTTCAAAATTTAGGGAGAAATAAAAGATGCAAGACACTTACAGGGAGGGGGAAAATCATGTTTCCAGACAAAGAATGGGGAATCTGAATGGCATTGGAAATGAGAAGACGATGAAGCAATGCCTTCAAACTATCAAGGACAAAATGATTTTTGATCTAGAAGCCTTTCTACGCACAATTATAATTATTCAGTATGAGGATAAAAGAGAAACAATTTCAGACATGAAAATTCTAAAACTAAACAAAACAAAAAACAACAAAGGTAAGCTGGGCGTGGTGGCTCATGCCTGTAATCCTAGCACTTTGGGAGGCTGAGGCCAGCGGATCGCTCAAGGTCAGGAGTTCGAAACCAGCCTGAGCAAGACCGACACCCTGTCTCTACTAAAAATAGAAAGAAATTAATTGGCCAACTAAAAATATATAGAAAAAATCAGCTGCGCATGGTGGTGCATGCCTGTACTCCCAGCCACTCGGGAGGCTGAAGCAGCAGGATTGCTTAAGCCCAGGAGTTTGAGGTTGCTGTGAGTTAGGCTGATGCCATGGCACTCTAGCCTGGGCAAGAGAGTGAGACTCTGCCTAAAAAAAAAAAAACAACAGAGGCATTAAAGGGAATGATCACAAATATTTACTTATAATTTTTCCTTTCATACATAAAAGGGAAAGTTCTTTCTGTATCTGTAGTGGATACAGTGGTACACAGCCCACATCCGACCATTCTGGACGAAGGTGCTGGTTCTCACACCTGTGTCCCTCTAGACCTAGAAAGGGAGTTGCCCTTTCCAGGGAGCTGCCTTGCCCAAGCTTAGGCCCTTTCCCCAGGGGCAGCCTGCAAACAATGTCAGGTCATCCAGGGGGTTTCTAGACACACCCCTGCCTCAACTTGGGATGATTCTGAAGGCCTTTCCCAGCTTCACAGCTCCTCATGGGATTGTCTAAGGCCTCCATGATAATGCAGTTTCACTTCTCCCTCTGGCCAGTCAGCTTCCTACCCCCTTGCAGGGGCCGTTCTGAACCCATCCTCCAATAAACTTCCTGCACACAAATCTCTATCTCAGAGAAACTGACTTAAGACATTTACAGGTATAATGTAACTTAATGTATACAACTATTTGGCTGTGTTTATAATACATTAAAAACAAATTATGAAAACAGGTGTAGCAAAGTGAACCACAAATGCTTGAATAAGATGGGTGGCTGGAGAGATGGGGTGGCTGACAGCAAAAGGGACATATGAGAAGGAAGGGAAACTCAAGGTAGTCTTGGAGAATTAGCCTCTGGCCAGCCCTAGACACCTGTCTGAATCCCAAGGAGAGAGGGAACATAAGAAATGGAAACCGTGGGTTTTTGTCACAAGATCTGTGAGATAAGGAGAAGCACAGACAGCATTTCTTTGAGCTTAGTCTGTGTAATTATTGTATTAAGGTAGGAGGAATCTGCCCCTTCAGAAAAGTAGCCTTAGCACCAACCCACTGGGATCCTGCCACAGAGCCACAAGGTCACATTACAAAAGACAACACCTCCAGTAATGGGAGGTGGTACAGGTATGTGAGGGCTGTAAATATCCAGCCATTATTAATACATCGAGAATAGTTACATAGCTAGATACTTTCCGGACAATGCTCATACTTGTAGTTATGACACAGAAAAGACATTCTTTTATAACTTTACTAGGCATGTCACAGGAAAAGAGGGAAGTAGAGAAGAAATAAAGGGAAAATGTCAGATGTAAGAAGTGACTAAGAAGACTTGCTCTAGAACATTCTTGGGTCATCTCTTGGAGACTCCTTAAATATCCAGAGGAATTTCATAGTAGTAAGGTTAAGTTTCCACTCTAGAAATATGTTTTACACACACACACACACACTCTATCAAATCAGGGTTGATATCCAGAGTAAAATAGACAACTAATATTAATTTATGACTATCCTAATTACATTCTATTGCTAAAGACAATTGTTTGTTTCAACTAGAAAATCTGCCCTACTTAAGACATTAGTATCCAAAGACAATTGATAATGGGTTTGCATTTCTACAAGTGTGTTTGAATTTCAGTTATCTGGCATATCACAGCAGGGAATTACTATTTGAATTTTCAGGTAGGGACATCTGGAATTCAAGCATAAGATTGAACACAATTATCCTTCACAATAAAAGTAAACAGAGCTCGGCGTGAATCTGCTAATTGTTCTTTCCCGCTGAGCTACAATTTTTAGTCGGAATATATACATAAAAGAGTAAATACCAATGTGCCCATTTTTCTCACAAAGGCCAAAGTTATCTTCTCAAAGTCTAAGTCATATTATTTCACTCTCCTGCTTAAAACCTTCCAGTGGAGAGTAAACTCCAAATGCCTTATCATGGCAAACAAGGCTCTAGATCAGCAGGCCTCAAGCTTGCACATGCATCAGAGCTAGCTGGAGGGCTGGCTAAGACACAGCTTGCATCACTCACAAATTTCCAGATGCTGCTAATGCTTCTGGCCCAGGGACCACACTTTGAGAAAAACTGCTGTACCTGCTCAGGTCCCTGTCAAACCTCTAGATTCATCTAATACTCTTGCCCCTGATGGTTCAGCCACACAAGCTTTCTTTCTGACCCTCTCAACACCTCACAAGCAGGGACTCTTTGCCTTTACTGTTTCCCCTGCCTAAATCTTCTCAGATAGGCCTTCTTAACCACTAAAAGACCTTCTCATGGGAAACAAATTGTCCCATTTTATTTCTTGGCACTTACCTGTATCTGAAGGCAGACTATCATTATTTGCTTATATGCTTTTTATCTGTCTCCCCTATAGAGAGAAAGCTCCATATAGGCAGGTTTATCTGTAGCACTTCGGGGCAAATAATAAATAATTTTTGGATGAACAAATAAACCTGTGTAAGAGACCAGATAGCAATTTGAGTTTCCTAGTCACATGAGCTTTCCTCACTGGCCATATAGGCATTGAACAAGTTGACCTTTATTGGTCTCTTTCCATTACTCTCATCTAAGAACTGTTTGTTCCCCAAGTCATCTATAATTAGAAAATTTATTCCACATGTAATTTGAAAATTAGACCAGGAGGTATAATTTAGCACAAAGCTGGTAGAATGTCAGTTGTGCTAAGCAGGGAATGAACATAGTTATATTCTTTTTCTAAGACAAGCTATTTTATAAAAAGAGAAGGTATTGTGAGCAAACTAAACATATTTTTTAATTAAGCAGAATTAAAATTTATTTTGATGTGAAGCTACTATCTGTGATCTCAGGCATATGACCCTTGACAAACTTTAAGATCTGTAACAGGAAATGCTGATTTTTAAGATTTTATTATTTTTATTTTTTTTGAGACAGAGTCTCACTTTGTTGCCCCAGCTAGAGTGCCGTGGCATCAGCCTAGCTTACAGCAACCTCAAACTCTTGGACTCAAGCAATCCTTCTGCCTCAGCCTCTTGAGTAGCTGGGACTACAGGCATGCGCCCCCATGCCCGGCTAATTTTTTCTATATATTTTTAGCTTTCCAATTAACTTCTTTCTATTTTTGGTAGAGACGGGGGTCTCACTCTTGCTCAGGCTGGTCTCGAACTCCTGAGCTCAAATGATCCACCTGCCTTGGCCTCCCAGAGTGCTAGGATTACAGGCGTGAGCCACCGCACTTGGCCAAGATTTTATTTTTAATATAATTAGGACCATTTGAATAACTCAATTTTCAACCCAATCAAAAATATAAAAGATCACTTCTCTTAGACACTGGATTATTTAAAAACTATTCGTTCTCCAGCTCTTACAAAAACAATTTTTATAGCACTCATTTGAGTGGTTTTTTCAACTGTTGGCCATGAAAATTTATTTTCAGGAGAGGTTTAATGTTTGGTTCAAATTCTCTGGCTCACAGTAAGTGATCTCCCTTAATTTCTTTTAGTTGGAAAGGAAAGTAAAACACTGCACTTTAGAATCAGATCCTGCTGGGGGGTTTTAATGGCACTTCATAAACTTGTGTCTCTAGTCTGCACCCTTATAATTATTGCACCAAATGTGCTTCTCTTATTTGGACTTTTTTTTCTGGGTAATCACTTGATAATTAGTGCAATGCCACATATACAAACATATTCTCACACTCTTCTCCTGCAGTTCTGTCAAACCTTAAAGAAAACCTACCACATAGCAATGTTTAGTGGGTGCTAAATGAATGAATGACCAATACAGCAATTAAAGAGACAGGAACACAAAGTCATATTTAGATGAAGGAAACCTGTTTCCACCATGGCCTGTACTGCCCCATTTTCTCAAAGAAAATATTTAATTATAGACAGAGCCTTGATGCTTATTCAAAGAGAACAATATTTGTGGGCCTGTCCTTGCAAATGGGCTATCACATAATGTGGCAAAACACAGTCATTAATTAGCTGGGTAATTTGGGACTGCCTTCAGTCTGCTTTACCTCTTTGGACCTCATTTTTCTTTAGGGGGAAAATTAGGTATAAAAGATGATTAGCGAGATCCAAAATTCCATGCTCAACTATTAGATTCGTTTCTAATAACTCTGAGGAGAAATGCTACATCCCAATGTCATACTTGATTTTTTTTAACAGCTAATCACCCAAACTGAAATATATATGCACCTTCACAAACCATCCAGTTAATGTCTTACATTTTATTGATCCACAAAGACAATGGATGCATCAATATACCCCTAGGACTTCACAACTGAATTCAGAATTGAAACCTTGGAGCCATAGTTTGTCACTATGGCAAGGCCTAGGATCATACTCCTTTTCATGCTCTTTCCTGGCTTCATTTCTTTGGGACAGGAATTTTATAGCTGACCCTGGGATCCTCTCCTTTCTCATTTTGTGATTTTTATGGTATCTCTGCTTAGAATATCATCACATGGTAATAGGGTATTAATATTCATGGTTTCATCTTCTTTCTTCTCTCTCCATAAAACAGATTCGTATAGATTAGCACCGGCTGCTTCAGCGCAGATACACAAACAGGAGCCAGGGCATGGAATTCCATGTAAGGAACAACTTAAATTAGAGTGAGTGAAACAGATCAATCAATTTTTGTTCTTCAAGCTGAACACATTGTAAAAATTAAGCAAAACAAAAGTCAAGTGTGACAAGGATTTTAATTGGAGAATATGGTAGATTGCCATCATCAAAGCCCATAGGAAAAGACAAGGCTAATCTTATTAAGGTTATCTGGGTATTCAGCAACAACCAGCCCCAAGAAACCCACGGTTCTACAATCAATTTCCCCACCCAGGGAACTTAGTTTATTCAGGCTAATGAACTGAGGGAAGACATGGGACTGGAAATAACATCTCAGCAATTTTTTTAAGCAGAAAATGTAAATGATCCAGGTTGTACGCAAACCAAGAGGTTGGTTCATTCTTAATGAAACATGCAAATTTTCCTTTACATGTGGCCCTGAAAAGTTGCCAATTGAAGAGAAGCTTTTCCCTGATTAGTGGCCCTTCGCATAACACCCCACACTATAGAGTCATTGAAATGAAACACATGCTGTGCACAGCTGCCTCAATTTGTGCAATAGATTGGCTGCAAAACAAATTTCAACCTAGAATCCTGTATTGGTGAGCTACAATCAAATTGGAAGTTCCTTTGAGAAATAACCCAGCAAAAATTAGAGTTCTAAACTACCACCATGCTATAGAAACGTGCCATAATTTATTACTTTGTGCTCGGCTCACCTGACCTACACCCATTCCTCCACAATTGTCTTTGTTATACCTACATAATAATAGTAGCTTCCTTTTATTTTCTACATTTGTCAAGGTAGATACATATGTTCGTGCATTTTTAACCCTCTTAGTAAACCAGTAAGAATCCCTAAACCTCACAGATTTGGACACATGCTTTCTTAAAGTTTTCATTAATAGCACACGTGAATGGTGAAATTATTTTCTCTAATAAAACATGTGAGAATAAAAAGCTTTCATACTGATACAAGAGCTTCTAATCTTTTCTATGAATCTTCTCAGTGAGTCACTACCATATTTTCTCTTGTTTCCTCCTCCAATACAAAGCCCATGATGACAACCTAAGATCTGGGAAATATTAATATATGTTTTCCATTATGTAGGCTGTAAATACCTTTTCACTGGTGGCAATTCCATTGGGAAAATCTGTTCTTTGCCTATCCGTCCTACACCCAATCAGTAGCAATTTTAGTGTCAATTATATATGCCCAATATCTATCAAATGCATATATTCTTCTCTATTCCCTTAGTTAATCTTTATTACTCATTTTCATTCACTACTTGTGGCAGAGCCTGACTAGTTATGCACCAAACCAGCTCCCTTCTCCCAGGCACATGGCTAGACTACATTTCCCAGCCTCCCCTGCAGTTGGCTGAAGCCATATGATTGTGTTCTGGCTAATGGAATGCACGTGGAAGTGTCTGTGCTTTCTGGATGACCCACAGAATCCTCTCAAGGGTATCTTCCTTTCTCTTTTCCAATCATGAGCTGGATGGAGGAGACTCCAAGGCCAAGAAGAGGGCTAAGCCACAACATATAAGGGCTTGAGTCATAATCTGGAGGAGAGCTCTGTCCAAATGAGTCACCCAACCAGGAACACCTGCAGTGGACTCTTGCAACAATGAGAGGCAAACTTTAATGGTATCAACACTAGACTGTGGGGATATCTGGTACAGTAGAAAGGCTGTCTCACTAATACACTATGAAAATAGCATCATTTCCCAGCTTCTCCCTCTCTTTCCCATTGTTCATACCAAAATCATGTTTGCCTTTCCAAAACACCACATTTTAACCATTACCTCCATTAAAAAATGATTCATAGATGTGCTGAATAATCTATTTCTGAGTTTCTATTATGTTCCAAACTAACTTCTTACAGAATCTTGCAGTTGAAATTCTTTCACCTGACTTCTGGGACTTCCACCTGTGTCTATAAGTTTGCCTGTCATTACATATCCCACCCTGCCCTCTAGGTTTCTAATTCCTGATAATCCAAATTATTTTCTATTCCTGACATATGATTTAGATTATATGCTTCCATACTTTTGATTCCTTTGTCTTCTCTGTTTCTAAACCTTACATTTCTTTTAAGCTTCATTGCAAATGCTATCATTACCAGAAAGCTTTATTTCCCTGTACCTCTAGCTAAACCTAGCTAAATCAATCTCTCTCTCTCTCTCTCTCTCCCCCTCCCTCCCTCCCTCCCAAATGCCACAGAATTCTATCTGTTTCTCCAAGTTCTGCAAGAGCAGAGAGGATGGTTCCATATCTGCCTTGTCTACCACTGGAACTAGCACCATGTCTGGCACATAGTAGGTACTTTGTTGAATGACTATCACTTACTCATCAGGGCTTAGCATAGTGTCATTGTTTAATAAATGTAAAATCCACATTTCTACCAGGTTATATGACTCTACAGTTTAATACTTCACAGCAGCTTTACTTTTCCATCCAAATATCTGTTGTTCTTCAGCACTCTCTAAACGATGGCTTTCCATTCCTCTAGTTACCTAAACTAGAAACCTACAACAACTATTCTCTCTCATTCATCCCCTTAGCCAATCCCCACTGGTGCTGCTTCCTAAGCAGGACTTGAATACATCCTGTATTCCTCAGCCCCTGCTCCCTTAGTGCAAGCTGACATTGTCCCCAGACTGGCCTTACTACCTTTAAGTCCACTAGCTATGCAGCAACCAGAAGGTCTTTCTAAAATCAAATACAAATCTGATCTTATTCTTTACCCATTTGAAGTCCTAAAAAGGCTCCTGACTGATTTTATAATTAAGCTCTAGGTAAAAACAAACATGATCTACCCAGATTTTTATAAATTGATTAGTTCATTAATTCAACAAATAGATGTAATGCATCTCTTCTAAGTGTCAGATACTGCTCTTCATGCTAGAGGCTACAATAGTGGGGAGGGGGACAAACAAAATCTGTGCACTCATTGAGCCTACATTCCACAGTGGAGATATACAACAAAGACAAAAATAAGTACATTATATAGCATGTTAGAAGATTACAATTGTTATGGGAGAAAATAAAGCAAATAATAGAGTCTGGGAGTGCAGGTTTGGAGGAAAGAGTACAATTTAAATGAGATCAGGGTAGGCCCTTATGGAGAAGGTATTATTGGGGTAAAGGAGTATGAACCATGCAGATAGAGGAAGTAGCGAGTGCTCAGCCCTCGGGCAGAAGCATGTTTGGCCTGTATGAAAGGCTTGACCTTACAACCTCTTGATAACCTCTCCTTCAGCCTCCAAGACCATTCTTTCTCTTGCAGGTATTTGCATTGTTGTTCACTCTGTTTAGAATTCCCTCTTTCTTCTCTTCCCTCTTTCCCTAATTCCTCCTCATCCTTTAGGGGTTAGCTGGGCACTGCCATTCCCTCAAACGCTAGTGTGCATGCAGATCACCTGAGGGGAGGCCTGGAAGTCTGCATGTCTGATAAACTCCCAGGTGATGCTGATGCTCATATTTCATGGGCCATAAGTATGACCAGTCCCGGAGGGTTGTCAGTGGTTCTCAGCTTTAGATTATATTGGAATCACCTGGGGAACTTTTAAATACACTCCTTCTCTATCAACAATGCCCCACCCAAACCAATCAAATCCACAGTTCTGTGAGTGGGTATTAGTATATTTTCAAGCCCTCCAGGTAATTGCAATGTGCCGGCAGGTTGAGCACCTGTGGAGTCTCCAAGATGCCTTCTGACTCAGAAACCTATCACTGGGGTGGCTAGATCTTTCCAGACAGGGCATCATTGATACTTTCTGGGCACGACACAAATGTTGCCATTCTAGACACAGGTCTGTAGCTCAGTGGTTCCTAATTGTGGGCTCTAGCAATGACAGATGTAGGTTCACATCCCAGCTCTGTTGCTTGACCTTGGACAAGTTGCTTTACCTCTCTTAGCCTCAATTTCATCTCTAAAATGAACATCATTATATCTAACATGTAGGTTGTTGGTCTATTGAGGATTTTAAAAGGTGATCATGCACAGCACCTCACAGGTGGCAGGAACCAGTAATTTGAGGCTGCTGTTAATTTTAATATAAGATTTTGCAGCATTTTAGCTTTTTTTCTGTGTTTTGTTTTGTTTTGTTTTGTTTAAAGAAAGATGCTGGTTTGTCCTCTTGCTTTCCTCCTGAAGAGCATCCACATGGAAAATAACCACAGCCACTAGGGAAGGCTGGATCTGCTTAAGAGCCACCAGGGGAACTCTTTCCAATAGTTAATTTCCTCTTCTGTCCTCAGCTCCCAAAGCTACCCTAAGAGAAAACTGCTGTTTTACTTTATGAAACATTTGGCCAAGATAATAGCCAGTAATTCTAAGTAGTCTTTCAGCAGACAGACCCCTTTTTCTTTCCTGTGTCACCCTTGTGCATGATAAGCAAAGTTGATATACTATATTTGCTAGGAGTAACACCCTTGTCTGTCTTCATTTGCTAGCACTGGATTATAGTTTTGATTGCCTTACATGAATCAAACACTCTCTTAGTGGAAGCTGCAACAGCAGTGAAATCATTAGATGGTTCCACCTAATTAGTAACTCTTGAGAACATTTGTCTCTTGGTGTTTAGGGAAGGGATCATGGAGCTAGTGAGGCCAAGTTTTAATTTCTACTAACCATGTGTACTCTGAGAAGTGAGAGCATTTTCCCTACTCTTTATGAATTTTCACCCATACCAAATGTTTGAGCATTATGGCCATCTTCAAAATCTGCCTCTCCATAGCCCAGCAGGCCTGGCTAGCAAGTCTTGAGAAAGAAGGGGTGGAAAATTTTATTTTCAATTCAAGTCTGTCAAAGCCCTTCAATGAAGATTGAAAATCCTGCTCCCAGGTACCCTTTTTAACCACCACCACCCCAGACCTGTCTGTTCTGTTCACTTGCCCTCAGCTTTCCATAAATACACTGACTTATATCTACCCTATGCCCAGGACCGTACTCACACTGGAATGTTATCTTTCTTCTTTCCCACATCTAAAGTTTGAGAAGTATTTTCCCTAGAAATAATATTGCAAAGGCTGGCTGGATTCAGTAACATTATTAGCACAATTAATTCACTTAATATATGTAAAGTGCTTAGAATAATGATGTGTACATGGTATGTGCTCAATAAATGTTTGACATTAATATAATTATTAATGCCATTATAATATATAATAGAGGATCAGCTAGATTATACTTTGAATAGGCTTTTGTAGGCTGACCTGTATGTTAGACACCTTTTAATAATAACTGAGTACCTTCAAGGCATTAAGCATCATGCTAAGCATGTGTCTTACCGCAGTTAATTCTCACAATACCCTTAAAAGGAAGGTACTATTATTTCTCATTTAAACAATAAAGAAACTGAAGGTCAGGGAGGTTAAGGAAACTACTCAAGGTCATACAGCTAGTAAATGCCAGATCTAGGATTTAGACACATGACTGTTCTGTCCTTAAGCCTATTCTCTTGGTCAACTTCCCAACAGAACAATGCTTGGTCTACTCTGTATAGTTTTTGCTGTTCTCAGCATCCACCTAGAAGAAGGAAAGGAATCTGTTAGTGCCCAAGAGTTTAGAAGGTATTTTTTTTAAAAATCCAGGGGAGACTTTTCATCTCCACTCCACACAGAGTTTTGAAAAGTTGTCTGTGACCTCTCTTAGTAGAATAAGATGAGATTGATCTCTCACACTTTGTATCAGCTCTTTCAAGAAGACTTTCTGGCTCAACATTATTCATCCTCTAATTTCCTAAGAACCACTGATGTACATTCTCTTCTTAAGGTCCTTTAGTTATTAATGAAGCATACATTTCTACTGATTCTATTTGTTTGGGGTTTTTGCCTGTCCTATTCAGTGCAATATTCTTGAGAGCAAGAGCCATATGTGTTTTATAAAATGCATAGCCCAAGACCACATGGCCTCTCTGATTGACTTCACTTCCCCAAGTCCTATCCTAAGGCAGACCAGGAAAATAATGGTGACATTATATGAAGTGATATTATTTGCTCACTAAATTCGGGCCCTATCTTTGAGCTTTTTTTTAAGGTAATTTGCACTGAAACAGAAATATTGTATTATATAGTTACAGTTTGAAACTATACAATAGTTGACTACTACAAGGAGCAAAATCTATGACTATGCAACAGAGTTGAGGCAACATTGCAAAAAAGAAAAAGCATAGTCCTTGCCATCACAGAGAATAAAGCTTGAATCTTAGTGTTGCCATTTACTAGATCCTGAACTCAGGCAAGGTATTAATATTTAACATATCTGAGAATGTTCTCATCTGGAACACCAACATGCAGGGTGAGAATTCATCTTATGTAAGTAAAATGTCTAGCTCAGAGTAAATGTTCAGTAAGTGGTAGATGAGTAGTGTCAGGCTGGGAGAATTCAATGAACCCATCCCAGTAGTGACAAGCTCACCTAGCACCCAGATCTTGGTTTCTAATATCATTTTCCAATAAAAGGACCAAGGATGCTTGGAGGATGCTTGATTCTCAGGCAGGCTTAGGAAGTATACAAGATAAGTTTGTAACATCTTTTAGTGCCAGAAAGTAAGAAAGTGCTCAAAGAAAACCACAATGATGGAGGTATGTCAAAGGGACACAGGATTCAACTGAAAGAGCTCCCAATGGCCAAAGCTGGAACAATTTGAGCAACACAATATAGTAGTATTGGATTACAACCCAAAGTATGAGATAAATACCATGAGTCCATACTAACATAAATAAATGATTAAGTAAATAAATGGGAGAGAATAAATAAATCTCTTTTACGAAGAATTCCAAATAATTTAGATAGACAACCCCCTCTCACGAAGGTGGTACATGACTTCCCACTCCTGAAGTGTAGAATGTGCACAGCGAATTCCCTTCAAAGTATGAAAGAGGGTGGGAACAAAAGTAACTTATTACAGAAGAGAAATCTGACAAACACTACTTCAGCCAGCTCATCAAAGTTAGTATCAGTAGGAATAAGTCAATAGTATGTAGTCTTGATATGATATGGGTAGAACGGCACTGGCTATTTCCCTCCCCCAAACCCATAACCCCTGTGTAATCATGAGAAAAACATTAGACAAACCCACATTGAAGCACATTCTACAAAATACCTGATCAGTATTCCTCAAAACTGTCAAGATTATTAAAAACAAGGAAGGTTTGAAAAACTTTATTGGTCTAGAGGAGTCTAAGATAACATTATAAGTAAATGTAATGTGAGATACTGGGTGAGATCCTAGAACAGAAAGCAGACATTAGGTAAAAACTAAGAAAATCTGAATAAAGTAAGAATTTTAGTTAATAATAGTGTACCAGTATTGGTTCATGAATTGCAACAAATGTACCATAGTAATGTTAATAATAAAAAATTAGATGAGAGTTATACCACAGCATTCTGTAATATTCTTGCAACTTTTCTGTCAATATAAAACTCTCTTAAATAAAAAGATTTTCTTTTGAAGTCAATGAATTCTTGCTCAAGATCACACTTGGAAATGGTAGTATTTCTAACTATAAATAAAGTCTCATATTAAAAATAAAAGGGAGGATTATGTTACACATTTGATTAAGGATCCCCTGAGCCTTTTGGAGCTTGGAGCAATATAATAGTTTGTGATTTTTCTAATCCAAATTACCTACCTTCTAAAACATCTCATTAGAAAAGTTTAGTGAGATGGTTGTAAAGCAGCATCTTAGAATTCATGATAATTCTTGTCTCCAGAATTCTGACCAGGATAAAGAATGTTTGATGCATTGTTTAAAAAAAGAAAAATGTTTTAATGAAAGTGGAGAATTTGTTATGTAAAATATTAAGGCTGGGAAACCAGACAATTATTTTGAAAAAAAGCTCTTTTCCATAAATGTGCCAATCAAGCAATGTTATGACTCAATACAGCCTGATTCCAAAGGTATGAAGTGAAGTGAGTACTCAATTTGATGTCCAAATTCTCATAACATGATATCTACAATACCCTGCAGAGGAGGCATTTTTAAAATAAGAAGCTCTGAATACATACATATCTCAGCTACTTAAAGCAGTCTGTGTAGGGAGGAGATTAAGTTCTGTGGAATTGCCTACTGGCCTGTGTAAAAAAGTAGGGTGGGAGAGACATCCTGGTAATAATAATTCCTTAAAATGCTCTGCAAAGTGCAGGGAGTCATTCCCTCATGGTTAATGTGACAGTTTAAAAAACATGTCCACAAATCCTTTGACACTCGTTGTTATGGTTTGACTATGTCCCCCAAAAGTTTATGTCCTGGAAATGTGGTCCCCAATGCAGCAGTGTTGAAAGGTGAGAACTTTGGGAGGTGATTAGCTTATGAGGACAGAGACCTCATGGATTGATAGATTAACCAATTATCAAGGGTATGGGTTGGTTATCACAATAGTGGATCTGTGATAAAAGCCAGTTTGGCCATCTCTAGTGAACCTCATCTCCATGTGATGCCCTGTGCCACCTCAGGACTCCGAAGAGAGTGCCCATGAGCAAGAAGACCGTCATAAGATGCAGTCTCTCAACCTTGGGCTTGCCAGGCTCCAGAACTGTAAGAAATACAATTTTCTTTATAAATTATCCAGTCTTAGGTATTCAGTGAAAGCAACATAAAATGGTCTAAGACATTCCTCCTATCCAGATTTGGGGTCTATATCCCTCATGCTTGAACCAGGAGGGGTTTTGTGATTGTTTCCATGAATAGCATACAGCAGAAGTGATACAATACATCCAAGATTAAGTCATAAACATCAACGTGCTTCTCTCTTACTTGTAGGAATACTTGTTCTCTTAAAACCTGCGGGATCTATGTCTGCCCTGCCCCACTGTTGGTCTAGCTCCGGCAGCTGTTTAACCATAACCACATGAGAAACTCTGAGCCAGGATAACTAAATTGAATACTTCTTGAATTCTTGGCACACAAAATCTGTGAGAGATAATAGAATTGTTGTTGTTGGTTTAAGCCACTAAGTTTTCAGGTAATGTATTATACAGCAGCAGCTAACTGGAATTGATCAAGTTATCATAATTCAAGAAAGAGTTGGGTTAATATAAAGTATCAGTACAGGATAATGATGATTCATTGACTGTGTTGTGTCAAACCTGGCCATAGAATCATACATATATACATTTATATTAATGGTAAGTAATGGAGTTTTAGTTTAATACTGTAATTATTTACTCATTACTCAGAGCCTCTGCCTTAACTGAGAAAATATTTATTAAGCATCTACTATATGCCAGGCACTATGACAGGCACTAGGAATTCAATGGTGTAAGAGAACTTTGCATATCTAATTTCATGAGCTTACACCCTAGTGGAAGAAACAAACAAAAAGAAGTAAATGAACAAATCAAATCATTACCAATATGGTAAGTGCTATAAAGGAAACTAACAAGGTGTTTGGGAAAATCCTACTTTTGAAAGGTAGTCAAAAAGGTCCTCATCAAGGAGATGATGTTTAAGAAAAACCTGAAGGTAAAGAAATGACCAGTCATGTTAACAGCAGCAGAAACTTTCCTAGAAGAGGAACAACATGGGCAAAGGCCCTGAGGTGGAAATATGCCAGGATCAGAGTCAAAGTCAGCGTGGATGGAGCTTAATGTGTAAGAGGAGCGTGGAAGAGGCAGCTAGTGTTCCACCAAAGAATATGTACTCTGTGTTGTGGAGTTGATCTGGGGAAGTGGCTTTCCAGTGGGCGATTTTATTTCCCAACCCCACCCCTGTGTCTGTAAGCATGGCCATGTGACTGAATCCTGGCCAACAGAAAGTGGGTAGAAGGGCCACCACTAGAGCTCACCCTTACAACCTCTCAACTCTCTTTGCTTAAGTGCTAGCTGGACACTGACACCTAGAGGGTCTTTGAAAACCACACGTGAGGATGCCAATCACCATCAACCTGAGCTCCCGAATGACCACGTGGAGCAGAGGCCCAGCCTTTCTCCCACTCTCAACTGTGTCCAGAGGAGCAAGGTTCACAAAATTAGAATTTCTTTTAAATGAAAAAATAATAATAATCATATGGGTTAAGCAAGTGATTTATACATTACCTAGCAGATTTTACACTTTCTGGAACTCTTAATACTTTACAATACTCTTAACACTTTACAAGTTTTAGAAAACATAACCTCTTCAAATATCATTTCACCCTGGCTATGTTAAAAAAAAGTTTATGTCAGGCTTCTCATGATTTGGGATATTTGTGATATGTGGTCTCAGTTAACTGAGACCACACAAAGACAGTGAGATTTTTTATCAAGCCAAGCCCACTCCTGCTGCTCCAAAAACCAAACTCTGAGCATAACCTAAGACTCTTTGGCAAATTAAGATATCATCAGGATGAGGATTGAAAAAGTCTGGTGGACACATGATGAATGAATGATCCAAAGTAAACCATGCTTCCAAACACAAGCCCAGTGGGAACACAGGAGATAGACAACCTTAGTTGGCCAGGAGGGTGTGAAATGTGGGTGGGAGGGGAGTCAGAGGAGGTAGTTTGAATACAAGTTTATCCAGGCAAAGAAGCACTTACATTGTATGATAATATAGGGTCTATTATTTCCTTGCTTTATCTTATAATTGCTATCTACTGGATCCAATTTTCATCTGAGAATCTTTTCCAAGAAAGAATCTTTAGACAAAAACCGAAATTCTGGTTATTTTAGTTATCTTTACAAGATATTTCATGAGTTAGACTCTCAATGCACTGTTATAATTTGTCATAAGATTTTCTAAACATGTTCCCTAAATGTAACAGGTTATCATGGTATGAAACAATACAATCTAAAATATGCGAGGATTATGCCTGTAATGTAGCATTACAAGAACGTTTTTTGCCATATTTAAGTTTAAAGTCTATCAAAAGTCTTGCTTATTCTGCAAAACTCAGAATAAGCCTGTATGTGGCCTTATGAGTTCTAAACTGAAATAAATCCAAGCAATCAGTGAGCACCATTTGCACATTTATTTTCTGAAAAGAAAATATATATTTTTAAAATTATCTTCTTTCAGAGAACATCTGTCAGTTTGAAGGGATTTTTATGGTTGCAAATGGTGGTTAATGTGGTCCTTGACATCTGCATGAAATCCTCAGGTTTATAAAGGAAAACACACATCTCTCTCTCTCTCTCTCTCCCATACACACACACAAACTTCTCTCTCATACACACAACACCCCAAACTTCGTCATAACTGTGAGTGCCCCAGAAATACTTGAAAAAGGCAGAATTTGATTGACAGCTAGAAACTGCTTACATTAACCATTTTTAGATTTTGCCCACTTTAGCTTTTACTTATGCAATTATATAACCTGATGGACAAAAATGCAGCTGCTTACAGATATCCACAGCAATTCCCAATAGCATGATAGTTCTTGTCTCTCCCGAAGATTCTAGACTCAAGCCAGCCATATAGTTATTTCTTGATGTTCCCACCTGAAGATTTTGTTCAGAATTGGAGAAAAACTATAGAGGGCTATCATCCTAAAGCAGTTCAAACTGATTTCCAGAGACCCTGACTAATTATTTGTTCATTCATGCTATAAACATTAACCTGGGTTCATTACGGGTCAGTTATGATACTTATGTTTTCAAGTCCCCACATAAATACAACACCACCCCTACCCTCAGGAAGTGAGCACTCTCTTACATAACATAATACATGTTTTGGGAGCACAGGCAAGGGACAATTAACTCTGTCTGAATGAGCCTGGAGCCTCAGTCGTCTAATGAATGCATCTTAACATGAATTCGCACATTTTGCTAATTTGGTATACTCCATTCAAGACCTCAGTTTTGAGGAACACCTTCCCTCAAATATTGGAAGGAGTCTTCAGGGGACATTACAAGTAATCTTGTCATTCTCAGGCCTCTCTCTGTCCACTGGGCATCACAATCTCCTTCATGCACTGCCCTTAACAGGCAAAGGTGCTTTACTATTGGTATGATGTAAAGACGGTTCCTCTTTCATAGTCAATGCCATACTTTGCTTTCCAGTCATCTAAGCAGCTTTAAGCTTCTGCCCATAATCTGTTTCCCCAGGGGGCTCATATGGAGTGATGGAGAACAGAACTAGAACCAGCTGCCTATCCGATCCATTTCTTTTTGTTTTATTTGCATCCAAATGATATCATATTGTTTGTATCCTTCTGCAGCTTGCTTTTCTCCATGACTAGTATTTCTATATGCTACATTGACATATGAAGACTAGGCCATGCCCTTTATTGCTCACTGCATTCTGCTGCATGAGTACAATTCTTACTCTCCAAAGTGGGTGCCCAACTGCCATCTGCGAGAGGGTCAGCTTTCCCACAACCTTGCCAACCCCTGACATTATCAATTTGGCTGCTACCCAACTGATAGGGTAAAAAATGGAATCTTGTTATTTATCCCTAATGAAGAGTAAGGTTCAGCATTGCAATGGACACATCCTATGTGCCTCCTTATATCTCTTAGCCTCACATACCTCCCAGACTCTCAGCTATTTGCTTTGCTTTTGCTGTGGCAGCAACAAAGAGACCTCACATACACCTGTGGTTCTACTGCCCAGAGCCAAGCAGTTCCCTGCTTGGGAATGCAGGATTTCCACCTTGGCTGTCAACATGTACTTAAGCCAACCAGCTCTCTGACTCCTCCTGCCACTTCCAGGGAGGTGAGATTCCACATCACAGGCACAGATTCTACTTCTGGGTGACTGTCAAAAGAGTTCAATGTCACAGCACAGGGAAATTAAGCTCCATAAGATTAACTTTGAACAGTGGAAAACCAGGAGATTATAGGGATCCAGGAAGATAAACTCGCCCTCCCTCCCTTCCACAGCCCCCTCTAAGGCATGATATCTATGAACAAGCTGTTCCAAAGATGTACTACCCATCCAAGTGGACGACATACTATGCAACTATCTCCTCTGGGCTTTTTGTGAATCAGTGGCCAGAGTATAACACATCATCTCATGTTGTTCCCTTTCCTTTCCTGCCCCACCCCTGCTTTCCTCACAAGCCTGTAACAGCTTGTACTTGTTTTTGGAGATAAGATTTCTGAAGAATATAATGCTTAGGTTGGGTCAGTGTTTCAGAAAGATGACTCTGGAGACACAGTGGAAGCTGACCAGGAATTAGGGAGATGCTAAGATAAGGAGATATGTTTTTAGGAGCTTATTCCATTTGGGCAGGTACCAGAGTTAAGGTGCTGGCAGTGGAAGTAGAGTCACATGCAAGGGAGTTTGGGAATTAAGTATTGATTACATCATTCCTGGAAACAGTGTAGAGGGAAGAAGGATAAAGCATGGATTAACAACAGTTGTTAAAGACTGGAAAGAGCAGCACTGAGAAGACTGAGAAAAATAGGGCAGGAAGTAAGAAAATTTGGAAAAGAGAGAATTTCAAGAAGGAGAGACTAACAATGCTTAACAATGCAGAAAGTTCAAATATCCTGAGAATGAAGAGGAAGCTATGAATCCAGACTTCAGGTATTACCATAAGATCATTATTAAAGAAGAGATGGGATCAAGAAGAGACAGTGGATTTCAAACAAAGACAAGTTGATGAAAGATGATTGAACAAAGGTCTGAACTGGTGGGAACCTGGGGGAATCCGGAGTACAGGAAATAAGAGTGCCCAGAAGCCTCCAAGTGAGAGTGTCCAGGGTTACAATTTGAATGCAGGAGTTAGGGGTAAATGTGTCAAGATTTCTCAGGCAAGGAGGTAGAAGTATTTTTGGAAAAATCTGGAAAAGAAATACTTCTTGGTAACCAAAATAAGCTTCCAGAGAATTCAAGGGAATGAGGTAAAAAAGGATGTTGGGGAGAGTTCTCATTTCCAAGTTAAGGTCCCACTTTTAATGGTTCAAAGTTTTGTGTAAATTTAGCTTCCATTTTCTAGCCAGTGCACAGGACTTATAGTCATCAATGTATTTTGGTTTGTGGTTTCCCAGGAAGCCATTCTGTCCCCAGTTACCGTGTTTCCCCAAAAATAAGACCTACCCATTAAATAAGCCCTAGCAGGATTTCTAAGCATTTGCACAATATAAGCCCTACCCCGAAAATAAGACCTAGTGATGGGCGTGGCTACGCAGCGTATCTGCACAACACATGCAGTTCGTCGCAGAGCGGTAAAGAAGACGAGCAGCCCTTCTCATCCGCCCCATCATGACAGCTACTATCCCAGAGGTGACCAGAAAGGTGTGGGCAGCCCCACCAACAAGGTCAGCTCCCCCTGTCAGGTCCCGGCCATCCTGTGCGTGCTGCAAGCTGAGGCTTTGAGGGGAAAATAATACATCCCCTGAAAATAAGCCCTAGGGTGTCTTCTTGAGGAAAAATAAATATAAGACCCTATCTTATTTTCGGGGGAACATGGTACTACATCTTAACCAGTGCCTAAATTACCACCAGTGCAAGTCTATTGCTTTCAAATATTTGAAGCTATTAACAAATGCTTCTGGAACAATCTTTAATGTTGTAGTGAAAATTGGATGAGAACAATTTACTGTAGGAAGTAGACACTAGGAATGTTGAGGCTCCAGTAGGTTAGAGGGTCTCTTACAGTTTAAAGAGGAGGAGGACATCAAAGATAAAATTCACCTACTTCATTGTTTTTATTTAGGATAATGCCTCCCTCTAAAACCCATAAAACAAACTGCTCTTTTATATAAGCTATATCTCCTACAATTATACACATACACACAGATATATACACAAACATATACATGCTCTTTTTCCTTTTTTT
>VBSM01003204.1:22538845-22604545 GCA_008086735.1 Cheirogaleus medius
TTGTTAGTAAACTTTTTCAGAGAGTGCAAAGAGAAACTTCATACCAGTTTGGGGGACTGAAACTCAAAATAATAAGCTTCAGCTGTTTAAAATATGACTTGCACTCCACAATCAAGATGTCTGAGCTACAATCAAGGTGTCTGAGCTATTTTTCATTCAGGTGTCAGAACTGTATCCTGCAGCCCAAATCTTCAACTTCTGAAAAACTCTCTAAAAAGTTGTAAAGCTTGTTGCAAGTTATATCCTAATTAACATATTACTTTAAAAAAGATGTCGTAAGTGAAAGTTAAAGGGATGAACAGCTCAAAAGAACACCTCACATTGGATAGAAACTTGCTTTGGGTTTCATAGAAGAGTCAAGATACCAGAAGGGCAAAATGAGGTCTTGGATCTATATATGTGAGACTATAGGGTAATACTGCTTTTTATTAAGAACATACTAGAATCTATCAACTCAAAAGCATGGAGACCAAATCAGAGTATTACCCACATTGAGCAGTTAATTATTTGAAATATTTTTGAGACTTCCTGCACAGTCCTGTGGATCTCTTTATGCGTGACAAGTAAGTCTTCACACTGAGACACTGGGCAGTTTTGGGAAACAGTCAAAAGCAGTTCAGAGTTTGGTTTGGTGAATAAGATGGATTATAGGATGAAGGACCACCACCTTTTGATTTTAAAAAAAGGAGGGGTAATTACAAATTTATGAAGCTGAGTTTCCTGTACCTTATAAACTGGCTCTGCAGAAAATTCACAAAGTGAAATTTTGAAAGTGTTTTAAGAAATGGCAGTATTACTAGAATAAATATATACAGATTCTAAAGTGACTACTTTAGAGAGGAAAACATACTTAGATGTGTAAAATCTCTCCAGCTTGCTATAGAAAGGAAAGTTTACACTCAATATATTACTTTTAGCATTAAAAGAAAATAATATGTTATAAGGATTATCTGAATTATTGTATATTTTTAATACCTAGTGTTTATTTTAATTGACAAATAAAAATTACATATATTTATAAAAGTATATGACATTTTGATATATCTATATATTGTGAAGTGGCTAAATTAAGATAATTAACATACACATTACTTCACATACTTATTTTTTTGTGTTGAGAACACTCAAAATCTACTCTCTTAACAATTTTCAATACACTACATTAACTATAGACAGCATGATGTACAACAGAACTCTTGAACTTATTCCTCCTAACTGAAATTTTATCTCCTTTGACCAACATCTCCCCAATTTTCCCACTCTGGTAAACACCATTTTACTCTGTTCCTATGTATTCAACTATTTGACTCTTTACATATGAGTGAGATCGTGTGGCATTTTTCTTTCTGTTTCTGTCTTATTTCACTTTAAAATGTCCTCCAGGTTCATCCATCTTGTTGTAAATGATAGGATTTCCTCCTATTTTTAAGGTATATGTACCGCTTTTCTTTATCCATTCATCTGTTGATGATCATTTAGGCTGATTCCATCTTGACTACTGTGAATAATGCTGCAATGGACATGAAAGTACAGCTATCTCTTCAATATAAGGATTTCATTTCCTTTAGATATATACCTAGTAGTGGGGCTGCTGTATCATATTATAGCTCTATTTTTAAATAATTTTTTAAGGAACCTCCATACTGTTTTACATAATGGCTGTACTAATTTACATTCCCACCAATAGTGTACAAAGTGTTCCATTTTCTCAATATCCTCACCAGCACTTGTTATCTTGCCTTTTTGATAACAATCATCCCAATGTGCATGAGGTGGTATCTTATTGTGGTTTTAATTTGCATTCCTCTGATGATGTTGAGTATTTTTCATATACCTGTTGGCCATTCATTTGAGAAATGTTTTCAGAAATGTTTTCAAATTCTTTGGCCATTTTTTAATCAGGTTATTTGTTGTTTTGCTATTGAGTTGCTTGAGTTCCTTTTATATTTTGGATGTTAACACCTTATCAGATGTATGACTTGCAAATATTTAAATTCTTGTATATTTTAAATCTCATTACCTTATAGCCATAATGCCTATTCCCTCCATGTAATTATAGGAAGCATTTTATATACACTGAATTCAAAAGTCTTTTACAGACAGGTGGCTGATGAATTACCAGATCTTTAATTCATAAATTTAACTTGTTACACTCATTTGGTTTATTGTGTGTACTGCACACAAACCCTGAATGATTCTCACACAAACTATTTTTTACTCATAAAAACATGCCAAAACCTTTTCAGTGAGTTGCTTTTGTCTCCTTTTAGAGTGCTCATTCTTCAGTGTGTATAAACAAGCAAATGCTTTGATATTCAAATTAATGAAAGCAGTGGAAATGAAAAATGAATCCATCTGAAAATCATAAGCTTCCTTTTGATACATATTAATGAAAAG
This sequence comes from Cheirogaleus medius, assembly GCA_008086735.1. Taxonomy (NCBI): domain Eukaryota; kingdom Metazoa; phylum Chordata; class Mammalia; order Primates; family Cheirogaleidae; genus Cheirogaleus; species Cheirogaleus medius. The sequence goes on from VBSM01003204.1 coordinate 22,541,243, forward strand.
CTCACATGCAAAAGAAGTTATTTGAGAGTATCAACCTCACATGCAATGAAAAGCTCCCTTGCAGGTAAAAACAGATGAAAAGGTTATTTTACAGGTAACCACAAAATCAGAATTCTAGTTCTGCCTTCCCCAGAATAGCAAGTGGCTAGAAGTGTGGGCTTTGAGGTGGAGGCGATATGAATTTAAGCCTTGACTCAGCAATTTGTTAGCTGTGTGACTTTGAGCAAACTAAATAACTTTTTTGAGTCTTAATTTATCAATAATACAGAAATAATACCAGTACTAATTTCACAGAGTAATTTTAAGAATTAAATAACTGTGTATGTGACTTGCTTAGCATGATGCCCTGAAACTTTATCAATTGCCATTTTTTTCTGTGCATCAGTTTTCTCTCCTATAAAATGGGGCTGTTACCCAATTCATTAGTCAGAAATAAATGAGATGACATAGAAAATTTAAATGCTGTGTGTATTGTTATGAAATACAAGATGCTATTTTGCCTATATCACAAAGAACAATAAAATACCTTATTCCTCCACACTATTTCGGACTAAGCATACATTCTCAAGTAGTTGCATCTCCTCTGTTAACAATGGGGGTTGGGTAACTTTAATCTGGGATAGTTGAGTTTCTCTATGCTTTACCAACAGATGGGATCACAGTGGCTATAATAAATCATATTTCAGTGGTTCCTGCCCCATTTGTTCAGGTAAGACCTGCAAGCAACTGCACCCCCGACCTCCTTAGCATCTCACTCAGATATGTCTAACTAGTCCACAAGTTATCTTATGTGTGCTCACAAATGTCTCTCCTAGTTCCCGTCATCACATGGCACTTGTTAGGTTTTTTCTTTCTCATTTATCTCTCTTGGTCAATGTTCATGGAGAACAAAGCCACTTGAGGAAGGTCTCTTGCTGCTGCCATTGCTGTTGCTGCCAACGCCTACCATGAAGAGCAGTCACACTAAGCATGGTGCACCTCAGTGCTCCCAAAGCTGTGGACCATGTCTAGAGAAGGCTCTAGCTCTGCACTTTCCCCCTTAGCTTTGCCACAGCATTGCTTAGAAATGGTGCCTTCCATTGGGCTCAGACGGGGCAGATCATGAAGACAAATAAATGTCTCACAAAAGCCATCATGTTGCACTCCCCTGGCCCATTTTCTCTTCCTCCTCACCTTGACTCAAGAAAATAGAAGCTAATAGGCTGGGTAGTAGTTATCTTCTCAGGTGTACACAGATATGCTTGGTTATAAAGGAAGATGCAATGTGGGCTCAACCAGACACTCCTTCTGATGAAAAAGAGTAAAGCCTAGTGGTTAAAGCATTATTCCCAATAATAAACAGAAAATTTGACCTCCAGCCCGCTTGTTTACTAATATAACATCTTTAAATCTCAATGTCTTTTTCTATGAAAATTGAGATACCCAGGATACCTTCTGAGCTATTGACAGAACTGTCAGTCAGTAAGTATATAAAACACTAACCACACTTCCTGGCTTGTAGGAAGCACTAAAAATGTCAGTAGTTATTAAATAAGGTGTCTTTTTACAATATACCTTCACCTTCTTTGTTTGTATATCCATAGTGCCCATTATACATATATTATATAAAAGTATAAAATCATTAACATTTTCACTAGAATGATCATGCATGTGCTAGCTTATTCATTTTAGAGAAATAATCCACTTTTTTGATATTAATAATAAAAGTAGGCTCCCAAATGCCATTGCCACTTACAGTACATTTGTACAGAATATCAATATCATTCCTTTCAGCCAAGAAAACATTTTCTCAAATCATTTTTCTTGATCCTTATACATCTAACACTGTACTAAAAAAAATCAAATTGCTGTTTGGGAAGGATTGCTGTAAGAGGAGGACTCATTCAAACATTTGCTGGGAATGTACTACTTCATTCATTTATTCAGAAGACACAGATTGAGGCCAACAAAATGCTAAGCATTGCACTAGGTGCCAGACATATGGGCTACATAGGGGAGGAGATGGGTCTTGAGGTGTGCAGAGCAACATGAACAATTCCAGGCTTGATGCATTAGGTATGTCTGGTGTGCTGGCTTGTGCCTGGAAAGCTGGGCTGAGTGTACATGGGACAGGGGGTGAGTAATGAGTAGCCTGGCTTGACTGGTGTGGTAGGCTCATCCGAGGAGCAGTGGAGAATAATAACCACCAGCCTTTGGTGTTCCTCCCTCTCTACCACTCCTCTGTGATTCATTCTTTAGTCTACCTCACCCTCATCCCAGAACTCACCATTCCCTGGGCATGACCACAGTCTCCTTACCTGCATCTCTGGCTCTTTCACACCTACTGAACTACCTCTTTGGATTTCAAAGTTAGAGAAATTGATTGATTCCTCTCCTTGGCACCCTTCTAATTCGCTTTAGCATATTTTTCCACTCAAGCCAGCTACTATGATGGTTTAACTCTCATTTGTATGATCTTGCATCTTCATAATATTCTGAGTCCACTGCCTTGATACCTGTTCATCCTCTAACTCTGCAGTCCCCAACCCCCCAGGTTGCAGACTGGTAACGGTAGCTGTTCATGGTCTGTTACCAACCGGGCTGCACAGCAGGAGGTGAGCGGCGGGCAAGCAAGTGAAGCTTCATCTGTATTTACAACTGCTTCCCATCATCATTTGCATCATCACATGAGCTCCGCCTCCTGTCAGATCAGCAGTGGCATTAGATTCTCATAGGAGCCTGAACCCTACTGTAAACTGTACATGAGAGGCATCCAGTTTGCACACTCCTTATGAAAATCTAATGCCTAATTATCTGAGGTGGAGCTGAGGTGGTGATGCTAATGCTGGGGAGTGGCTGCAAATACAGATTATCATTAACAGAGAGGTTTGACTGCACAATAAATGTAATGCATTTGTATCATCTCGAAACCATCCCCACCCCTCTGCCTGGTCCCTGGAAAAATTGTCTTCCAGGAAACCGGTCCCTGGTGTCAAAAAGCTTGAGGACTGCTGTTTTAACATCAATCGCTCCAACTGCCAGAGTCTTGCTGGAGAAAGACAAAGATATACTAACTCATGTTATAATAAATATGTGATAGCCTATGTCAAGGGCACTGTCAGTATGGCCCAACAATCTCTATGATTTTTTTTTATTATCTAAACAAATTCTATCAGAGTTCATCCCAAATTGCAAGAACTCAAGCTTTGAAGTGCAAAGACCTTGCTTTAAAATCTATCACCATAACTTACTAGTTCAGTGAACTTAATCAAATAACTTACTCCTTCAATTGACAAACTTCATCTCTAGACTAGGGTCAATACCATCTGCCTTATGTGTGTTACGGACATGTGATGGTTCTAAATGAGATCTGGCAGGGGATCATATATTTCCCCCTATCCTCACAAGCACTGTGATTCTTCTGTCAACTCATCCTGTCCTGGCTCCCAGGCTCCCCACACGCTTCTCTTTACAGTGAAAGGAAATCTAGAGAGGCCTGGAATGAGCTACCATTGAAGTCAAAGTTAAATGAACATTATTGAAAAGTAAAATCCAGGAATCAATAAAACATCACTAAGCTTTCCCCCTCAAAACATAATTTGGTGAACCCTAACATAAACTATGGACTTGGGTGATGATGCTGTGTTAATGTAGGTTCACCAATTATAACAAATGCACCACTCTGATGGGGGAGATGGGTAATGGAGAATGTGCATGTGGGGGGCCAGGGTGTATGTGGGAAATCTCTGTACCTTCCCCTCAATTTTGCTAGGATCCTAAAACTGCTCGAAAAAATAAAGTCTAGTTAAAAAAAAAAAAAGAAAGAGATGTCAAAAGAACCCAAGGGCCCACCTGGAAGAGCTTTCAATGGCCAAAGCTGAAACAATTTGAGAAATTAAATAAATAATAATAGTATTGGATTATAACCCAAAGAATAAATGGACAAGATATTTTGGGACTGAGAAATTTCCTTAATTACAAAGGGAAAAGTAGTAATTTTCCAATGTAGAAACCCGACAGGCACCACCTTAACAAAGTAGTCTAGGCTAACAATACCAACATTAGGACATACTGATATCACATACCCACTGATATGATGTACTGAGCAGGTATATCACCTCTGTGGTGTTCTTTCCAAAACATATCTCGATCTAATCATGAGGGGGAGAAAATCAGGCAAAACCAAACTGAGGAGCACTTTACAAAATAAACCAGGATTCTTCAAAAGTGTCAAGGTCATGAAAGATAAGGGACTGCCATTGACTAGAGGAGAGCAGGGAGACATGACGACTAAATGCAAGGTGTGATCCTAGATTGCAATCTAGAGCAGAAAAATGACATTAATGGGAAAACTGGCAAAATCTGAATAAAGTCGATAGTTTAGTCAGTAGTATTGTCCCAATGCTAATTTTTTAGTTTTAATAATTGTACTAATGTTATAGAAGATGTTGATGTTAGGGAAAGCTGGGTGAAAGGTATACAAAAATTCTCTGTGCTATTTTTGCAACTCTTCTTTAAGTCTAAAAATATTTCAAAATAAATTTATAAAAAAATATATAACTTATTTTCCTATAACTGAATTTAAATTCTCTTATGAGCCCCTCTGCTGAGAAGAAAAATCTTAGCCTCTGTCAGTTCAGGGTCTTCCTTTTATCTGGGGTTTTGTCTACATTCTGGAGGGTTTCCATGGTGCCAAGGCACCGGGGTAGAGGTACCAATCCTGAAGTTGACCAATGATTCGAGAGATGATAGGTGATCATCTCGGCTTGTTGTCCCAGTAGTGGTACACTCAGGTGGTTTCTAATTGTCCCAGAGTCCCAACCACAGGGCCTCCATGCTCTCTATGCCACATCTGTGCCATGCCTGGTTCTCAGTAAACATACAACTGCTCTCCTGCCCCACAGAGAGGGGAATCTGTGATGCTCTCCCAGCCCCCTCTGCCTAGTCACACCACCCAGACTTGCCCTTCTCTCCTATCATAGTCAGGCTGATGGGGTTGCTGGGAGTGGAGGTGGGGTGGTTAGGAGAAGCCTATTTAAACTTCCAGGGCTAACGGTCCAGAAGGGGATCCAGAGTTTCACTAGGTTGGATGTCAACATAAATCCACCCTTGCTGGAGGAAGCCCTCAAAAAGTTTTTACCAGGGCATGAGCCAACTCTTGGCAGCCCAAGGCATCATAGAGGAATTCTGAGATCAAGCTTTTTCCCAGGTTCTACCTAAGAAAAGAGGTGTAGGTCCCTCTACTCTTGTATCCCCAAATCTATCTTTTTTTTTTTTTTTATCATTCCACACCAGTCTCTGCTTGAGGGAGTAAGAGGTAGAGCCGTTCATCAAGTCCAATCCTCAGCTAAACTCTCCTTACTTCCCTCCAGCTCTCTCCATCACAAGACATTTGTGGAATAGAAAACCCAGAACAGGACTAAGAAATAAAGAAACATCTCCTTCCTTCTCTCCCCTCCAGGGCCTGGAGACTCTGGCTATATAAAGGAAGGGGGTGATAACCTTGGGGAGGCAGAGTGACTCAGGGTTTTGTATTGCAATAGGTGGGGTCATTAGTGCTTTGAAATGCATTTTTAATTTGTCTGGAATCTTTCTTCTTCTCTTTTTTATTCCAGCTATCAGGAAATTCCACTTTTTCTCTTTTCTTTCGTAAATGGACAAGTGTGCATATGGCCCGAAGGAGAAGAAAGAAGGAACTTGAGATCTGCCTGGGACCTTCAAATTTTTTTCTAAATTCTCCTGATGTGTCACCAGGGAGGAAAAGGAAGAAGGGATTAAACTGAACGTTTATCTTTGGGAATGCTGAGCACAAGAGACTGAATACAAAAAGGCCCACTATTTCTTCTTAACTAATGACCAAACACTGGGGGTAACTGAGCCCAGAAATAATAAGGGTCACCATCAGTGTCAGTGACTCATACAGCTGAGTACCAACTCACGTAGCCAAGAATGGAATAACCACTTGGAGATTGGGTTAAGACGTTTTAAATGACACTAAACTATCTGTCAGAATAAAATTTTACTGGCTTTACAAATATTCAAAATTAGAAGTAGACTAGAAATGTGTGGATTAATCACAGAATGCTAAAAGTAGAAATATTTTTTAAAATCATGAGTTATATTCAGGTAGTCCCCATGGTTAATATAAGGCCTGAAAATCTGACTTTATGTTAATTCTGGTTGGAAAGCTCAGCTATTTGGGTAGGTAGCAGAACTTGACTCCACTTGGCAATGAGGGGACCTGCTTTCCTAGATCAAATTGGATCCCTTAACCACCACTGAGTTGTCCTGAATCCATAGATGGCCTCAGAATTTTCAGATGACCTGGGAATGGCTGAAGCAGGAAGGTGCTCTTGTCTTAGTCAAAGAGGATGCTGTGAGTGCAGCCTGGTCCAGAGGTGAGAGAGACATGTGACTAGAAAAAAAGAACCAGGGGACAGAAATAACCCAAGACAATGTTAATGATATACCAGGATGAAGACACATTGAAAAACAATTTCTATAAAAGTCATATGTGGTTCTGAGGGATGAATAACACTTTCATGGGAATATATAAACCTGTGGGTCAAATGTCCAATACAACTCCCAGAAGGAATTAGGGATGTTTCACCTAAAAAAAAAATCCACAGAAATAACTTTAAGCTGTTTCATCTAGCCAAAATAGTCAAAATAAGATCAACGAGTAAAAGCTATAGGAAGATAGATTTCAAAGACACTTAAGGTAACATGTTTTAACAACTGAAAGACAGAATGGGTCACCTTTGGAGCATATATAATAAAATGATTAAGAGCACAAGTTTGAGAGTCAAAAAATGTGGATTTGAATCTTGAAGTTGTGTTACTCAGTTCTCTGGGCCCCTCTTTTCTCACCTGAAGACCGGGGATAATAATAGTATATACTTCCCCAGAACACCAAAGGATTAACATGGTAATACATATATAGCACTCACACAGGGATAAGATTCAATACATGGAAGCTGTTAATATTGCTGATATATTGGCAATATATATCAGCTGGTAATATTGCTGATTTTCTATTAATAACTCACATAAAGTAGATGAAATTAATTGTGTCCACTAGCGAGAGAAGCCTCAAAACATGTACGTCAGTTCAGTGTACCTCTCCATCCTACCCATGTGATGTGGAACCATGTATCCCAACACAATAAACCAGACAGATCAATAAAGTTAAAACAAGAATTCCCGCATGAGGTAATGCAGGGGGAAAAACCCCATCAAATTGGATGATGACATAAAGGGCCTCTGTGTGCGTGTTGAAAATGTCTGTAAGTGATTTTATATGACCTGAAGCAGAATAGCAAGGGCCAGTGATTACATAAATAATGGAGCAGGAAGATAACATAGAGTATTTAAGGTTATTCAAGACAATGAGTAAGCATAAAGCTGCCATTTGAGAGGAGAGTGTCTTAGCCAATTCTCTAAGGAATTGATTAGCTGATCTTTTGATTTACTTGAAACACTTGGCCAAACTGCTTTCAGAAAGATAAACACAACTGCCTCAGCCGGAGACTTAAAGGTAAGCTGTGTCTTGAATGAAATAAGAACTCACGGCACGTTTCATAGCCTATCATTTGGTCTGAGAGATTGTTTCTATTAGGTGAGTATCCAAAAAATGCTTCCTGGATTAGCACATGAGAGGAAAGACATTTAGATCATTTTCATTGTTAGCATAAAAACTCAAAAACAAATTAATGTTCCAGATGATCCTAGACAGGACGCAAAAACCCTGCAAGGAAGATAGAATTTAATCTCATTCAGAGTGTGAAAACCTCCACCCCACTGACAACCTTTTTATGTAATCATTGGTTCAACTACAAAGAACTGGAATCCTTGAAACTGAACTGAGGCGCTCAGGTTAAGCAGTCCACATGGAGCCTTTTGCGCATGAAACGATCATGTTGTTACCGAGGAGCAAAGAAAAAAGTGCCTCTGCTCGGTTCCCGCCACAGCCCATCCTTCCTGCATGCTCGCAGCAGGGCCGGGGCTCTCCTGATCTGATTCCTGCTGGTTCAGCTCCTAATGGCCTTCCTCAATTCCCATTCTGTCTTTTAGCTTTTGGCTGACACAGCAAACGCACACGGAAGAGGTCTGCAGCGGAGCAGGAGTCAGAGACTTGAAACAAAGAAGGCTCATCTATTATTTATTTATTTGTTTGTTTCTTTATTTGCCATTCTCTCCGTCCCACACTCAAGGATTTCAGTGGCTGGCACCTAGGAAAGGCACTGGAACAAATCAATTTTCAATGACCTCAGGGATCACAGGGCACTGGATAATAATAATAAGTCTTTGTGAAGAACAATGCCTGTCTAAAAGAAGGGTTTGTGACGACAGGTAGGAAGGCCTAACAAAAATATTAACACCTTGACTCAAGTACACCAATACACTATTCTGGATTCTATTCCAATTGACTGTGTCGTCCATGCACTTCAGAAGTGTTGTTGGGACCATTTTCCGGTTGCAGGCCAAAGGTTGTGTCCAAAGAAATGAATGCATGCGAGGAGCTTGAGAAATTATCTTGTGAATCTGAAACCTTTGTGAAAGTTAGGTTATGAATTTCAGGCTCGTAGGAGGATTAAGTTTCATCAGGAAATTGTGGTTCAATAGGGACAAGAACATTCACATTAATAATATTTTTTACATTGAAGTATATGGTAAATAGGATTTTATATTTCCCTTTCTAGAGGTTATTTGAAGTACCAGAGGCTATCATATGCTTCTAGTTTCTTATAGAATAAAATCCTGTCTTCTCAGCCTGATACACAGGCTACTTATGATCAAGCCCCAGACCAGGCATCCTCAAACTATGGCCCGCGGGCCACATGCGGCCTGCCCAGGACATGTATCCGGCCGCGGGGTGTTTTTGTCGCCGCTGCCTGTCCTGCTTAGCAGCCGACTTGTCCTAGGCCCACAGTGCGCATGTGTGGAATGTGCGCCGCACTCTCCAATGGTCTAAAGGACAGTGAACTGGCCCCCTGTTTAAAAAGTTTGAGGACCCCTGCCCCAGACTATCCTTCAAGCTGCATCTTTTCCCAACAACTTCCAAACCCTTTCCTGCAGCCACACAGAAGTACTTCCTTTGTATTCATTGATTGATTCATATACTCATTCATTTATTCAACATACACATAGAATCTTATTTATTTATCCAAACAATCTTATAAGCTGGACAGACTATTACCATTCCTCCCACAGCAGGGACATGAATGCTCTGTTAAGGTATTTGCACTTAATTGCTGAAGAACATGGAGATTCCACAAAGGGCACAAAGATTCAAGGTATTTTTTTCATGGAACTGACTTGTTCTGATTTTTATTTTGGAAAGGGAAACCTGAGGCTTTCGAGTAGGTGGGGTATAGTAGAGTTGATACTGGACACAGAGGGTATTGTAATGATCTAAGCAAGAAATTATAAGAGTCTAAATGAATCCTGTGGTGGTGGAGATGGAGAAATATGAAATCAATATGAGAGACCTCTAGGAGGTAAAGCAATAGAGGGCTTGGTGGCATTATAAAAGGAAGTGAGGGAGAAGAAGGGTCTAAGAGGAGACCTGGTCTTCTGGCTCAAGTGATTAGATGATGGTGGTTTCACTAACTGAAATGAGAAGTACAGAACAAGCAGATTTATGGGGGAAGGTAAATGTTTTAATTTTACATGTTCTGTTTTTGGTACTGTGTGACATCCAGTTTGAGATGCCATCAGGCTGTTATTAACAGGTGAATATGGGCTCTTCTGAGTGAAAATATAAAAACTGGGTTAATATAAAGTATGTATTTTGTTCTGTTCCTGTTCTGCCCTTTTACTTTCACCTGACAGAAGACTTTAAGCACTAATATCTTTTTGACACCAACTTAGAAGTATTTGTGAGATACCAAAATACAGGCAAGTGTTGCTGAGTGAGTAAACTGGCACAGCCTTCCAGGAAGGGCAGTTTAGCAGCATGAGTCTCAGTTAAAAGTATGCCCATCTTATGTGGAAGAGTTAAAAAAGAAAAAAAGGCACAGTGGTTTGCAGCTCCAGTCAAAAAGTGGAGTCTATTTCTCTACCCCTTGAGTCTGGGTGTGGCCACAGAACTTGCTTTGGCCAATGGGACATTAGAAAATATGATCGAAGCAGAGGAGAAAAAAGTGTTTGCCCTCTATTACTGCTGGGAAACCTTCTGCCACCATGTGAACAAGCCCAAGCTAGCTTCCTATAGGAAAAAAGGCAGGGTAGAGAGAAGCCTCAGATCCCCAGTCACCTCAGCCCTCAGCCATCTCAGCTAACTTGGCCATCTCATCTGTGCTAAGTTAGGTGCTGGACTTGACCTTGCCGCTATTGACATTTGCAGCCAGATGATTTTGTTGTGGGAGCTGTCCTGTGCATTGCAAGACGTTTAGCAGCAGCTCTGGCCTCTACCCACTAGATGCCAGTAGCACTCCTCCTTCCCCTTTGTGACAGACAAAAATGTCTCCAGACATTGCCAATAGTCCCCTTGGGGGGCAAAATCACCATTAGTTGAAAACCACTGGTCTAGACCATGTTTATTGTCGCAAAAAGATGTTCAGATTTTTTTTTATAATAGTAGCAAGCAACATTTACTATGTGCTTCTTATGTCAAATACACTATGGCATATTTTATGTGGATTATGTCAAATGACATATCACATGTCAAATCACATATCACTCATATCACAAGCATACACGATAGGTATTATTATTATCTATATTTTACAGATTAGGGAATGAAGGACAGAAAGGTTAAATATCATGCCCAAGTTTACCTAGCTAGTAAGTAGTAAAGTAGGGATTTGAATTCAGGCAGTCTGTTTCTAATATAACTCACTTACCTACCATTCAATTGTGATTTCTCATTACATGTTAAAATCAGGTTATAGAAGAATATGCGTACTGTGATATCATTTTATTTTTTTAAATGAGGAGAACTATATGTATGCATAAAGAGAGCCTGCAAGGATATATATCAAAATGTGATTGGTGGTTATCACCAATGCATGTTGGAATCACAGTCTTTATCTCTAAATTAAAAAATAAACATCTTCTTGCCTTCAGGGAGGTGCAGAGTGAGTGGAAAAGAGTAACATATGTACAAAATAGCTATAAAGCAAGAATGAAAATGAAATGAACACTAGCAGAAGTAGAAATGTAACATGAAAAATTAAGTCGAGAATCATTATTTCTGATTAGAGGCATCTGAAAAGATGGGGGAACATTTCTGTAAGTCCTGAAGGATTGTTAAAACTTTGACAAGTGCACATGGGACAAGAAGGTCTGAAACACAGAGCAGGAATATGCAGGGCATTCTTGTTGAAAGGCAAGAAGTCTGATGCAGCTTGGGCGAGTGGGAGATAGGATGGGAAGAGAGTCTGGGGCTTGAGATTGGAGAATATTGAGACTGAAAAGCTTAGACTTCATGGTGAGCTACTACTCATTGTTGGGGAATGGTGTGATGATGGTTAGAGATGCATTCCAGATTGATAGATGATTGAATGATTGATACATCAGGCAGTAGTAGTTACAAATAATTAGAAGTTACTAATTAGTTACAAATAATTGGAGGGAATGGAGACAAGAAACCATTTACGATATGAATGAAAAAGTATAGGCAAAATGATTACAGCCCTAACTAGGACAGCGGCAAAAAACAGAAACAATACCGAGTATGGTGGAGAGCAAAGAATGGAAGCTCATCAACATCAGCATTTAAGGGAAGATGGAGTAAGATAAGCTAGAAAAGTAGACTGGAAATAAGAAGCCACAGGGGCAAAAGGAAAACTACGAAAGGACAATGTCCAGGAAGCCCTGGGAGGAGACAAAGTGAATCTAGAGTGACAATACAGTTTGGACAAAACATTCGTCTGACAAACAGAAGACGAAGGAGGCCAGGTTAGAGTTGAGAGATGGGAAAAGAGGTGCAGAGGCTGTGAGATGAAAGGCTAAGAGGTGGTGGTCACACAAAGGTTTCATAATTTCAAGGTATTGAGGTGGGAACAGTTCCCGTTTGTCTATGATCAATCAGCCCTGCCATTAATAGGCATCAACTTGGGCTAATTTGACTCTTATAAATATTGGTTTTTATCAACTTTTATCAACTTGGCACTACCACTGGAGAGACCAACAGAGACATCAGATGCTCTGGGTACTCTCCATCATCCGTCCTCCCTCTCCTGGGGTCCTTCTATCCTACTCCACAATACTTGTATATATACTTCCAATAGCCCCCGTCCCAGATGCTGCCCCTTCACGTTTGGCTTTGTTGGGCACAAATAAATAGCAGGAAACACAATACCTACTCATTTGGGAACTCTTCCTCATAGATCAAAAGTTAGATCCAAACCCTTCTTGGAAAGCTCAAATGTACAAACAATTTTTATGGCTTTTCTGTCTTTTATACTCATGACTTCATATTTAAAATGCAAGCTGCTCCATGACTCCCCTTCACCTCTCAGAGTGGACAGAAAACTCTCTTAATACATATATTTTTTTCCCAAAGAAGACACTGAGGAAGATTCAAATCAATTAGGAGATCATAGAATCACAGATCCTGGAATTTCCTAGAATCTTTAAGGAAGCTCCTGCTATGATTGTTTGGGTGTAATAAACTCAGAAGAGAACTGCTTTCACTTACTATCTTGTGTGAAAAAAAAAAAAACAAAATCAAGGCTCTTACTAGAAGCATCACTCTTTAACATATAGATGTACATGTGTATATACTGACTATTTCCATTTCTCTAAGTTTCTTATTCATACACTTTGCTTATGTTACTATTGCCTATTTCTTATTTTGTAGTGCTCTTTGATAGTATGTTTACTAACCATTGTCTGCCATGTGTACTACTATGATTTTCCATGTTTTAAGGCTTCATTGTCCACAGGTACTAGTGAATGGCCATCCTCTAGACAAGGGCTCTGAGTCAAGATTTTCCCTGGCCTCTGAGGATCTGTGGCTACTGAAGCATGAGTATTCAATGCAAATGCATTAAGAGATATGCATGCTTCCTATTATAAAATCAATGCTTCTATGAATCCCCCTGAAATGAGACAGCATCACATTAATCTTTATACTTTACCTAAAGAAAAGCAAGCCTTTTCCTGAAAAAGGATCTCTGGTTTATTGTGATTTACTATCTCATTGTGAGCCCAATTTTTCCTGGATTGCCTTACATCCTAAAGTGGTGTATTCTTCTCTGATACCTTGTAGGAATATATAAGAGACTCAGTAAGAAGTTTACACAGTTCTTGAGAGGCCCAAGGGCTCTAGCATCCCTGTGGCTTTTAATTAGCTCAGGGTTGGCCTGGTGCATTCTATCTCAAATGCTCACTAGATCAAGGATTATGCTGTCTTATGTCTATGCCTTTTGTCTTCCCAATGAAATGATAAGCTCAGTTGTCACTTTTCATTTTGCTTTTCAGGAGCCCCAGTGTTTTCTTGGACACAGAACAAGGCTATTTGGCATCTCTCCCTGTGAGTAATGATCTATTTATGGACTAGTTTCTCTGGCACATTTCTCCTGACATAGTTCTCAAGACACAGAAAAAGAAGAAATGAAGTTGGGCCAAATGGCACCTGAGCATGGCAAATGGGGTGAAGGAGCAGGTGATCTATTCAATCAGTGAGTCAACACATTTTTGTGGAGCTTTGTCCATAGACTAGGCTGGGGTCCACCTGCTAGTATAGTGTAATTTGAAAACCACAAGACCCACCTAAGCTAAAACACTTCCTTCAACATTAAAGATTCAGCTTCTAAAGATCTTAGCAATATCTTAGCCATGATCAGTAGCCTGAGAAAAAGAAACATGGCACGAATCAAAAGGAGCAAGAAGAAAAAGAAATTGAAGGGCTGCTCAAAGAGAAACAGCTGTTCAAGACAGACTACAGTCACAGATGTGTCTGGAGACGGAATTAACCTACAGTGTGAGCATTATAAATGTGTACTTTTAAAAGGCACAAGTACTGAGCATCGAATGGTGAGGAAATCATATGGTTCAGACCTGAGGGTAGATTCATGCCAGCTACAATGAGGCTGAAAATGAAAAGAGAAAGAAATTGAAGTGATACCATTGTAAGATTTCGATGGAAACTGCTTGGGCTGATGAAGGAAGGGAAGATGTGTTCCTCACACAGTCCATAGAATAGGCAGAGCTGGGATAGAGGACAAATAGCTACTAACTGCCTAGAAGACAATTTGCTTGACACGGTGCTCAGATACACCCTTAACATCCTTTCCGTGATCTCATTTCTCAATGGGCACATGAAATCATTAGATGACTACTCTGTAACTAATTCTGATCACAGCGACATGGAAGTATGGGAAATATCCTCAAAACAGTCACATGAGAGTTCACAATAGCCAAGGAGGAATATTGCAGGGACTTCCTAGAAGACAGAGCAAAAATCCCTTAAGCTAAAAATCTAGAAGTGGCTAAAAGGTCTAAGCATATGTCTGTGAGAGGAGGGGAGTTTCAGAGTAAAAATAAGACTCAAAAAACTATAAATGTTTCTGCTGAGGAAGAAAAGATGAGCTATATAGAGAGATCATGTGACTACAGAAGGGGGTGTTTTCAGTGAGTCCCACTTGAAAGACCATATATCAAAGGGGACACATAACCAAGATAAATGCATTAAAATAAAATAATTACAAGGAGTTGTAAGATTCGTAACAGCAAGAATAAAGTAAGTGAATTGAGGGTTGAGAAAATGTTGGGAGATAAAGAGGTTTTACCGGGTTTTGTAAGAAAAAAGAGATAAAGAAGAATTGAGGCAGATGATAGAGAAGAAACGATGGAACTTGGCAATTCTGGTGCCCTTAAACAGGGATGTGGGGGAAATATGGATGCAAAGATGTTTGGAGGAGAGGGTGGGGGTCTTACATTAGGGGTCAGCAGCAAGGAATGTCTAAAATGGGCAAGAGAGTAGACAGAGACAAAAGCAAGGGAAAAGTAGCTCTGGAGAAAAGGGGCAGAAACCTGGAGAAATATCAGAGTAGAAATCATCTTGGGCGAAGTCTGTATAGAGCAACTGATAAGGTGAAGTTTGTGCTTAGTGGGCCCTCAACGCTGTACACTTACAGACACATACATGCTTAAAAATGCATATGTGGCATTTTGTAGGAATAAGCCAGTGTTGGTTACTTAATATGAATTTCTGTAATGCTGGAAGAACTTGTAATTCTTTATTGGTTTTTAATATGTCTATATCTGAAGGATGTTGCTGATACATTTTTTAGTTTATTTTTTATTTATTTTTTCAGCATATTATGGGGGTACAAATTTTAAGGTTATGTATATTGCCCTTGCCCTCCCTCCCCCGAGTCAGAGCTTCAAGCGTGTCCATCCCCCAGATGGTGCGCATCGCACTCATTATGTATGTATGTATATACCCATCCCCTTCTCCCCCCTCCCATCTGCCCGATGCCCGATAAATGTCATTCCTATATGTCCACTTAGGTGTTGATCAATTAATACCAATTTGCTGGTGAGTACATGTGGTGCTTATTTTTCCATTCTTGGGATACTTCACTTAGTAGAATGGGTTCCAGCTGTATCCAGGAAAATACAAGAGGTGCTGATATTTTTTTAATCCAAGACCAAGGAAAGGGGAAGGCAGCTGACATTTATGGAGATTGAACAATGTGCCAGAGATTTACACTCAGCTCAGATACTCCTTGAAACAATCATGTGAAGTAGGTGTTGTGAGCCCATTTTTAGAGGAAGGAATTGAAAGTCAGAGAGGTTAAATATCCTAGTAGATCATCAAAGCAAATAAATCAGAACTGAAAATCATCTGTTGGATTCCAGAGCCCAGGTTTTTCCCACTGGGCAATACAGGATATTATAAACTTCAAGTCTCAGGCGGCATCATCACTATGGCTTGCACAGCTTTGGAGCCAGCCTCTTATCTGACCCTGTCATGCTAAAATATGCTTCTTTAGAATGATCATTTGGAATCTCTAATCCGGGACATTTTGGCTCATTCTCTCCCTACCTATTGCCAGCTAGGCGTCTAGCTTCCAACTCTCTGAAGCACAGAGTCATTCTATTCATTCATTGCTCTTTTGGTTCACTTACTCATTCACTTCCATTCACTGACTCATTACACTGCCATTTATTCACCAAATATTTACTGCATACTTAAATATGTTTAATAAATCAAAGATTAGGAAGGAATGTGTCCAGTTTTGACTACTGCCTAACTATCAAGATCTCCATCAGCCTATTCAGGTTTAATCTAAATTATTCATCCAGTTGAATTTTCCTGGTGATTTTGGTCAAAATGATTTGGTTGCTTCAAATTTACAGAGGTAGAGGGCATTGGGACCCTTCCTTTAGAATTGAGTTTGATACTTTCAAACCACACAGCCATGTCTGGCAAGGCCTTGGTGCTTTTGTTTTAGGTATATGTGAAACAGCTGATTCCTTCTGGATCAGCTCAGACCTCTGCTCTCTAGACCCTTTCCATTTTCCTTTTTCTGCAGGCGGCACCCCTCTCCATCTACCTATAGTTTTAAAATAAAGGCTGAGAACATTCTCCACTTCTCTGGGTAATCTCAGACACTCTTCATATTAAAAAGGGAACATAGTAAGAATAAAACTTAATAGCCTTAGGTAAGTAATTCTGGGCAAATTAGGTAAAGTGATTCCCTGTATGAATGCCAAGCATGTACTATATTTACCATAGAACACTTCCTAGATATATCAAAGAGAAACACATCTGAACCTAAGGTGATTTCTATCCTCAGCCAGCACATGCATTTCCATCTGCTTCAGACTCCATACTTTGGTTTTCAATTGGCAAATGAACAATAAAAATTTGAGCCCCACATTGCTGGAAGAGTAACTTCCTCCCCCTTCATTTTCTGTAAAACAATGGGGCTGAATGAGTAGTCATGTTTTAATAACAAGTACTTGTGCAGAATTTTAGAATTTACTCACCAATGCATTATCTCAAAACAATCCTTTTTTAGTTACCCTTGTCTTCATTTTAAAAAGGAAGCAGTTAAATCTCAGAGGAGTTAAGACAGTTCTCAGCTACACAGTGAGTAAGCCATGCACACAAGGCTCAGACTCAGATCTTTTCACTGAAATGTCACACTCTTTACAATACATTCCACTATTTCTAAATGACCTCTATGTTCTCTTTCGGGGGGACATGTATGAACTGCACAGTTGCCTGGAGGATCATGGGCGGGTCTTGCATTAGGGGTCCACAGCAAAGGCTGTCTGAAATGGGCAAGAAAGTAGACAAAGACAAATGCAAGGGAAAAGCAGCTCTGGAGAAAAGGGGCAGAAGACGGAGGAAATGCCAGAGGAGAAATTATCCTGTGTGAAGTCCACACAGGGTGACTAATAAGGTGAAGCTTGCGTTTCATCTCCTATCATAATGGAACTTTCTTTTGGTCAATAGCGTCATCACCTAAGTTATAGCAGTTTCCTAAACTCAAAACAAAAAATAATTCAAAATTACTTTTGAAGAGAAATAAAAGGTTCCCAAGTTTATTGCTGTGGTTCTGGATGTTCAGTAGCAGGTTTATTTGAAAGCTGAATCTATCTTGAAGGTAACTCACCATTATTTCCACCTGGGAGAGAAAAATGAGAAAAAAATATCTTAGTGGGTATTCTCTTTGCTACAGAAGGATGTGGTAGATCAGAAAAATTCCTAGATAGAAAGTATTCCTGGGGCGATCCACACATGCTTTCTGAAGGAACTAGAGGAAAAAGAGGCCCTAGTCTCCTAAACCGTCTTCTCGGATCCACAACAAAGAATCTTAATTTCAAGGAAAAAGGCAGAGAAACAAAGACTTGCAGCTAAAGTGAGAGTCTGGGTAGAAGAGGGGAAGGATCCTCTCTTGGACGAAAGCTCATCCTTCGGTGAAAGACCATATGTGGGATTTTCTCCTCCATATGCCCTACTTGGAAAAGCTACTAATTATCTGATAAATTCTGATTTATTCCCAAGTGACTATAACCTTCTTGTAATCTCAGTCAATTCATTCACCCAGTTCTGAATGATTAAATGTCTCTTCTCTCAGTTCTTCTATAAATTCTATTTTCTCCAGAGGTATAGAGTTTAGCTTTTCACCATTTGCCTCCAGACTTGCTTTTCCTGGAGACTTTTATGAAGGGGGACACATTTTAAGGGTGCAGGTCATCATAGTCTCTTTTAATATGGTTAAACTTTCCAAGAAGTTTACATTTCCTTTTAATCAGTTTGGTAAGTTTCTTCCATGTAGCTGGTATTTAAGTGTATGAAAAATTCTGCTCAGAGCAAGAGAACCATAAAACATCCAATAATTGTTCTCCAAAGCTTGTTTTCAGGCAACACTGTCACACCTTATATGGATTCCCCAAGAGAAACTATGGGCACAATTTTGGGTAGTCTACAGCTTTCACATAGCCCCAAAGTCCTCCACAGAACTGCTTCACAGGGCTGCTATTCCCCAGATCACATAGACCACAACAAACCATACTGAACACCAGTCAGCATTTCACCCAGAACCAAACCTAATAACCAGAGGTAAACTCATATTTAAAGATCTCAAGAGAGCTAGATTTCCTTTACAAATTGAAATTTCCTTAATAACAGATCATATATAGAGATAAGAAGCTATACATGTCAATATGTGCTAAGTTGTTTTTAGTTTTACAAAGGCATTTTCCTGCCCTGATTCCTTAATCTGGGTACAATTTGCTTGTTTTGTTGAAGCACTATGCAAATGAGTCTTTATATAAAGTGGGGTTTTATTTCTATGGGTGCCACTTAATTGCATCTTCTTCTACATGAATTGTACCCCTTAACCTGGCCATCTTCCCCCATGTAGACAGAGCAAGGCAGAACTCAGCTTAAGTTGGAAGAATATTTTACTGTTCCAAAGTCCCACAGTGAAATGGACCCTTATGCATAAGTAGGGTTCCTGGCATGTGCCCCAACTACCAGAGCCCCATGTGGCTGATAGCCAATGGTTGCAGCTGAAACCCCTCTGCCTCATTCAGAGGAATCCTCTAGGACCAAGCCCCAGCCTGGGCTCCCATTACCCACCATGCATTTGTAGATTTGCCTCACTCCGGGTCTCTGGAGCTATCTTATATCTTCAGATGTTCTCTTGCTCTCCTGCCTTTCAGATCTAGTGATTGCTACTGGCTTTTTAGATGTACTCTAAAGATGCTAATTATTTTTCCCTCTAGTTCATTTATTCAATAAATTTTAATTACATTTATAGAATGTGATAGGCACTATTCCAGGTCTTTGAGATGTAATAATGGGCAATATATACAGAATCCCTCATCTTGTGATGCTTCCATTTTAGTAGGAAGAGGCAGATCATAAATATGTAAACATATATGAAAAGGTGTTTATCAGTACTAATAAAGAAACATAAATCAGAGTAAAGAGTTAAAGAATAATGGGTAGGGTGTTTTAGACAGAGCTATCACGGAAGGCCTGTCTGATGACACTTAAGCAGAGGGATGACATGGTGGGAAAGGGACACATGCAGATTTCTGCAGAGCAAGCATCCCAGACTGAGCTAACAGCAAATACAAAGACACTGCAGTGAAAGTATTCTTTGGGGCACTTGATAAACATCAAGGTTAACTTCTCTGCTCCAATTCGCAGGATCCTGGCCAAGCACAGCTCAGACCCAATCAGTGTCTATCTTGGGTACATACATTATGGTCATAAACAGGGGGAATTAGTGGAGCCCTGGTGCCAAAAAGCAGATGCTGGGCATCTTCTTGTTATGGGGGTGAAAGGAGACCCCAGTACTGAGTGGGTGGCTGGGATTCATATTGCTCACACCTCAGTTCTATGATTCTGTGCAAGCATTTATACGTGTCTACATTCAGGCAACCTGCCAATACAACTAAGGAAAATGAGACTTAAAACATGTATTTAACCAATAGTAATAATGTTGTCTTCATACTTGAGAAAGACATACATCATCATCAATTCCCAATAATTTCCATTAAAGTAGAATAATACAGAGAAAGAGGGCTGAGATTTAATTTTTTAAGCAGAGTTTTGATGTGTCAATTGAATCCCTTTATTTTCTCACCTCTTGCCATGCTTCTGAGTTCTGTGGTTCATGAGGCAGTAGTGACTAAAGGTGGTATTCGGACAGAGACCTGACAAAGTTGTGAGATTACCAGCAGAAGGAATCATATTTTCAACTTGTTGGTTTAAGTCTTGAATTTTTTTTGAATAAAAAAGGAGGTTAAAGTGTAATAGAGAAAACCATGACAACTCAGTATTTTAAAGCTTCACATCTAAGTGGTTCTAAGGGTCATATTAGTTGTATGTCATATGAATATCATAAATAATGAATGACAATAATAGCTACAATTTCTTTAGTCCTTATTATGTTATAGATTCTATGTTAAGGTAAGTAATTTATTTGTTCCTTATAAAGCCTCTGTGGGTAGAGGGGTACTTTTATATCTCCATCCCACAGATGAGAGATCTGAGACTTAGCAAGACTGAGGGATTGGCCCTGACATCACAAAGCTAGTGAATGGCAGAGCTGGGGTTAGAATCCAGCTCCATCTGACCCCACAGTCTAAGCTCTTAGCCCACCACATGACCCTGCTTCCAGAGCAGGGAAAAATAATCAGAGTATTTAAGAATTGGAGTTTTCCTTATGCTTCCATCATGGAGAAAAATCATCAGTTAATATAAGAAAGAGTTCATGACTTAAGTTTGCAGATAAAATGCATTTATTGTGGAATTCATTCCTTAAGGTTCAAGGTGGCAAGAAGCTAAATTGAAAAATCTCTGCCAATGTGTTTATAGAAGAACGCCCTCCCTAGGTAACATGGATACCATCACATCTCAACAGTACAATTGATTTTTGCCTAACTTCAAAGTGTTCTTCCGATGGGTGAACATCAAGCCATGAAGGAGAAGATAGAGTGCAGGTAGGGCTTAGGTGGGCAGGGAGGGGTGGGAAGATGGGGAGGCAATCTGCAGTGGCTTGTTGGTGACAGCATTTACATACAGCATGAGTTTCAATTTGCTAGGAATTTTTGCTCAAACTAGTGTTTGTGAAGTGAATTCCCTAGAATCCTCTTCCTGTGTAGGAGTTGTTTTGCAGTCAGGTGTAATGGAATCAACACTGGCTTAAGCTGAAAAACAGCCTGTCTTCCCAGCCTCTCCAGCCACCAGTCATGGGACCCTGGACAAGTCAACCTCGATGGACTTCGACTTTCTCATCTGGAATAATAAGATGATTGAAATAAACTTTCTCTTCCAGCAATTCTTTGAATCAAGGATAATTTATAGCTTTTGCCATTCATCAAGTTCAAATTAAGTTTCCTCTTTATGTTATCTCTTGCTAGAATGTGAACTCTTCAAAAGCACATGGTATAAGTAGGTAGCTCCTAGAAGGAGCCCAGAAAATATTTATTTATGACTGTATCTAAAAAATATATATGAGGACAGATGGCCAAAGGACCCCAAGATATACCAGCTTTAAGATGGAAAGCAGAATTCGTTCGTCATTCTTATACACAGTAATATTTACCAAATGTTTATTGATCAAAGGAAATTGGTTCCATTTGACATTGTAGCTAAAAGTCAATGGCAAAATAAAATGTAAAGTATAATTCCACCTTTAAAAAATATGTAAATGTTAGTGCACCAAAAAAAATTAGAAGAACGTACACCAAACAATTGACAGTAATTTTCTGGGAAAGAATTTGGGGCAGAAATGTGAGTGATATTTACTTTCTACACTAGGCACTTCATTATATAAGCATTTTGTATACCATTATAGTACGTATATATAATCTTTTTAATTCATTTCTTAATTGCTAAAATACTTTAATTGTTCCAAAGTAGCCTGGCCAGGATCTGTAAAAAACTAAACCTGAAAGATTTTCTCAAACCTAGAGATATTTCCTTGCTTTTACACTGCAGAAAAAGAAACATAAGAGAGATAATGTTTTTTCCAGTTAATACAAGTGTGAATGAAAAGGCCTTCCTTTTTTTTTTTTTTAGTTCCTGTGACCCCCAGGAGAGAAGGCTGTGGGCTGATTATTAGAGCATTTGAGCATGTAGGTTTGCCTGGAAGCGCCAGCGAGCACAGGCTGGCAGACGGGAAGGATGATAAAGCCAGCCCAGCTTGCAGAGCTGCTGAGCTGAACAGCAGTCCTCTCACCCAGATATTATTCTTGTTAATTGTATCTGATTCCACTTAATTATATATTTCATTGAATTAGAATGTTGGTGGGGGTCAGGTCACTGCTCCGTACTACTCATCAGAAACCTCAATAAAAAGAGCATCCCAGCAGCCCTTGACGGGCAGTCGTGCAAATACACTCCCCTTCATTGAGACAGATTTGCTCCAATAAATATGACCACCTTTCCTTCTGTGGCTGTGAGCATTTCTAGAATGCTTGATGCCATCATACCCAAAGAAAAAGCGCTTTCTAACATAATTGAGACAATATAAAATAAGGGCTTTCGTGTCATGTGAAAATGTATGAGATTCACAGAGAGAGGGGTATTTATCTCCTACGTGTATGCATCTCCTCTCTCTGTTGTTGCTGATGAATGGAAAAAGATAAACGTACCATGTAAGGAGGAAATAACGTCAGGACGTGGAGCTGACTATTCACTTCCCATCCAGTGAACCCTGACAAGCTGCTGAAGCCTGTCACCTAAGGGTTCATGGGTGGCAAGAAGTTTATGGGGTTATCTGAAACTCTAAGGGTTTGAGAGCCAAAAGGATTAAGCAGGATGAGCACAGGCTTTGGATCTGGGTTTGAGTCCAACTCTAGCTTTCAGTGCTTGGGTAAACTAATCCAACTTTTTGACACTTGCTTGGCTCAGCTGTCAAAAGGGGATATCACTACCTGTTTTCCAGTATGTCGTAGAAATTAATGAGATAATATAGGTAAAGTCCCTACTATAGTCTATAGTACCGTGTTTCCCTGAAAATAAGACAGGGTCTTATATTTATTCTTCCTCAAGAAGACACTCTAGGGCTTATTTTCAGGGGATGTGTTATTTTTTTTAAGTACAGTACAACAATCTACATTTATTCAAATACAGTTAAGTCGTCTTCTTCTGGATCATCATAACTCTCCAAACCCCGAATTCCATCCTGAATTTCTTGCGATTCTATTTCCTTTAGAACCATTGGCCCCAATCTCTCATGTCGAGCAATAGAGCTCTCATGGGGCAGATGAGAAGGGCTGCTCGTCTTCTTTACCGCTCCACAATGAAATGCATGGGTTGTGCAGATACGCTGCGTAGCCACGCCCATCACTAGGTCTTATTTTGGGGGCAGGGTTTATATTGCGCAAATGCTTAGAAATCCTGCTAGGGCTTATTTTATGGGTAGGTCTTATTTTCGGGGAAACATGATAGTACCTTGCATAGTACATATGAGATACCCACTCAAAATTACCTTCCTTAATCTCTTTTTCTCCTTTCCATCCATGCTCCTTTTCCCTACTTTCCTATTTTTTAGTTTTTTGGCAGCAATTGCCAACTTCTGTCATTCTCCCTTCTGACCTCAAATCTTCAAAACAGGCCAGCAGTGCCAAGACCAGCCAAGTTGATGGGTGGAATAATTTGCTTCTCTTATCTTGGGTCCTCACAAAACTCAAAACTATGGTAGAGAAACTACATGTAAATTTATAAATGAGGGAATTAGTCTAGATGATGTCAACATTTTCCTCCAGACAAAGAGATAAATATAATAGACGATAAGTAGATGCAGCTTTTCTTCAGCTTTTATTTTTATTCTTTTGGCTTTGTGTTTACAATGTGAATATGTTTGCCCTGAAATATTTACTTGCGGCTCATACTGCCATGCCAAAAGGTGTTTCCTTCGCTATCTTCAACGAGGCCCATGCCACACATAGTGTTACTGCATTCTCTAGCCAGTGCTGGAAGGCCAGGAAGCATCCTGCGCTGAGACCAGGGTCAGGCAAGGGAGGCACATGCATCAGGCACAAAATTTAAGGGGTGCCAAAACACTCAGTAATCAACATAAACAATATTTTAATGCAATATTTAAAAAATCATAATGCAAAGATTGATTCCATGATGAACAAAAATAACAAAATTTTACATAAAGACAGGAACCAACCCTGCACTTGCACAAACCTGGTCCTAGCCCTGGGTAGAGTCTGGGTCTGAAATCAGGAGAGGAAGTTTTGGCCTCAGTTCTGACACTACCCAGCTACAGTAAGTAGTGTCCTCAGGCAAGTCTCCATACTTCTTTAATTCTCGGTTCCCTCATCTCATTTCACTTGAAAATCTGATTAAATAACTTCCAATGAACCTTTAAACTTGAAAATTCTATGATTTTCTATAACACAAAGCTGCATTATTTGGGCTGCCATCAATGACTCAAAAGGGCAAGATTGATTCATTCAGTCATTCAACTAAAAACGTTTACTGAGCACTTACTATGTGCCAAGCATGACATCAGACACTGAACATACAAAGTTGGGGACTACTGAAACACACAGAAAGGAAAGTCTACCTTAGTGTTAGAGGTCAACCTTCCCTAGAAAG
The DNA here is from genome assembly GCA_008086735.1 of Cheirogaleus medius. NCBI lineage: Eukaryota > Metazoa > Chordata > Mammalia > Primates > Cheirogaleidae > Cheirogaleus > Cheirogaleus medius. Next base: position 22,565,763 of record VBSM01003204.1, read on the forward strand.
TGACTTTTACCTAAAAACCCAAAGGAGTTAGGGGGAGGCCAAGGATGGAATTCCAGGAGGGAACAACATGGTCAAAGGCCTGAAGGTAAAAAGAAACGTCTCGTTGGAGTAACTGTAAGAAGTTTAGTGGGGCTAAAACATTGATAGGATGGATGGGACCAAAAAAGAAACAAAAGCAGTGTTTGACTACACCAGAGTGCAATGCAAAGAACACTGAGTTATGGGTCAGATCTGGGTTCTAGTCCTTGCACTGGAACTAGCTAAGTGATGGGGCTTCCATATCTACTGGGATTCTATTATAGTTTAGAACACACAGAAACTTTTCCATGAAGAAGATAGGCATTTAATTTCCTAAGGAATGTTGTAAACTTCACATCTGAGATATTTAGAGTTTATATCCCTCAGTACCAAGAGGTGCTGTAATTAATACATGTAGTTATGTCCCTGAAAGCAATTTGGTAAACAGCTAAGTCCCTGTTGTGTGATGCCTGTGAGCCTGAAGAATCCAAGGAGCAGCAAGCAAGCTTTCATCTTCTCCAGACAGGTGTGAAAAGTAGGTAACTAAGCAAATGTTATTGGCAGACACTCCCAGCACATGTCTACTCCACCTAGGCTTATGACAGCCAGGCTGGTCTGCTCCTGCCATATTTGTGTCTGCTGATTTAATTTCTGCATTTAGGAAGACAAGGAGACAGCTATTTATAACCAACCAAAATTTGTTTTTAAATGAACACTTAAGTACACCATCTCTAGAGTCCTAAGCATAAAGTCAAAGCTTTATGGTTTTAACCTCACTGTTGTCACACAAGATACCTGCTCTTTATTGAGCACTTATTCTGTGTCAAGCTTTACGAGTAACTCATCTAATCCTCACAATCTTATGCAACGGGTTCTACTATCTCCATCTTAAGAGCAGAAGTATTTTGAAGCACAGAGAAGTAAACTGTGTGCCCAGAGTCTCACAGCTGAGAAGTGGCAGAGCCAGAATTAAGAATTCAATTAATTCAGCATTCAGAATTAATTCAGGTTAACAGCCTGTCTAACTCTAGAGTCTGTGCTCTCAACCACTGTGCTACATAAACAAGGAAGGCTCATCAGCCTGATGCCCAAAAGTGGCACCATTGGGGACAGGACTCAGAGGCTCCTTCAGTTTTCAGGACACTCAAGGATCTGAATGCTCTGGGCTGCAGAAAGCACCTCAGTCATTTAGTTGTGGGGAGAAGAGCATCTTCAGTATCTGTCCTCAAATGCATCTTTCCATGCTCTCAGGAAGAGGCACCCTTCCTCCTATCTCTCCTCTCCTGCTCTCATTTCCCACACCTTTTGTTCTCCTTAGATGCTAGCTCTTTCTATCTGCTCCTCCTTGATAAAAACTGCACTTGAGGCTCACTGTACCTTCTCCCTATGGCCCTATAACTCTTTCCCCTGCCAGACTTCATAAATGACTGATAGGTACGCACTGCTTTTTTTTTTTTTTTTTTTTACCTCTTATTCCCCACTGGACTTTCTAAAATATGGTTTCTGAGCACAAAGCTGCACGAAGATTGCTTTCCTAATGGTCACCAGAAGACTCCTTTTCACTGTCTTTTTCAGTTCTTCTACTTTCAATCTTTTCAACCTCTCCTCACTTAAAATCAGCCTGGTAATTTACACATCTGATGAAGGAGACAGCTTGTATGATTACGAAAATGGGCTTTGAGACCTGACTCTGACCCTTACCAGCCTGGTAACTAGGGACAAACTATTGGAACCTCCTCCTGCCTCAGCAGTAAAGTGGGAAAAGGGGCCTTGGGTGTCATGGGGATTAAAGGAGATTGCACAAATACCCACTTACACAGGCTGACCTTGGTTAGGATTGCTTCTACCAAGTCTGACTATCCCTCCTAATGATTCCCTAAGGCTTTTGCCTTCATGCCAGTTCTTTTCCATCTTGTCTGAGTATTCCCTTCCTATGCTCTTTACTGGTGCTTGTTTCTCTCCTTAATCCCTAAATTTTGCTAAATGCTGAAATTTAATCTTTGGCTCTATGGTCTTCTGTTCTTCCCATCCTCTCCCATTAAAACAATAGTTGGCATTTATAGTGTAATCAACATATGCTGGGATCTGTGCTAGTGCCTTCCAAGATGTTCCGGTGTTGCCCCAAAATCGAATTCTGTAGAACACCATTGACCCTTTCACCCTCCTAAGCTAACCTGCCTTCCCATTTCTCTGCCACCATTCACCCAGCTACCAGTGGTCAAACCAAACTGCGTCTGCTTCACCCCCTGTAGTCAATCTGAAACCAAATTCTGACTATGCTTTTGCCCATTCTGATATCTTTTATTGGGATTTTTGGATTGGAATTCAGTATGTCTGGGCTTGGTTCAGTAAGGAATCTAGTTTCTAGGGCTGCGCCATTGGTGATTGGAACATGGGTGTTCCCTCACCCCAGGATGCCAAGATGTTATGAGCTCTTTGTATTTATTATTTTAGAGATAGGGTCTCACTCTATTTCCCAGGCTGGAAGGCAGTGGCATGATCATAGCTCACCACAACCTCTAATTCCTGAACTCAAGCAATTCTCCCCACTCAGCCTCCCAAGAAGCTAGGACTACAGGCACGCACCACCATTCCAGGCTAATTTTTAAATTTTTTTGTAGAGACAGGTTCTCACAATGTTGCACAGGCTGGTCTCAAAACTCCTGGCCTGAAGTGATCCTCCCACCTCAGCCTCCCATAATCCCAGGTTTAAAGGCATGAGCTACCACACCTGGCATTATGAGCTCTTTAAATGAGACCCTGTGGCTTAAGAACTCCCTGATCCAAATTATTTTTAAAGTTTTTGAAAAGTACATGAAATCAGCAAATTCTGATTTGGGGGAAGTAAGGGGGAAGGAAAAGGGGATTTACACATACTGCCAGCCTACTGTATATCATGAATTATGCTAAGTAATGTTGCTTCCAAAATGCAGTGAGGATGTGACTTTTTAAATATAAAAAATATGATGTCACAGTGCTATTTCCTAGGGGCACTTGCGAGTACAGTTCTTCATAGAGGTGGCTGAGAAAATGTGTCCTTGTTTGATCTTTCTCTCCCTGGAACATTTTGTCACTGACCTCTGATCAGTTGATCACCTTGGAGAAATGGAAGACATGACTGGATTCCTCAATCACTTATTTAATCATTCATTTAACAAATATTTATTGAGTCCCTACGCTGTACCAGGCCTGTGCTGAATGCTGGTGATGCAGCTGTGGATGCCTTGTTATCACAATGCAGCAAAGAGCTAACAAGTGAATGGTAGGGAAGAAGAGGGTGATATGGAAGCACACAGAGGAGGCCCTTCTTGGATTAGCAGGCTTTACTTTCCTCACTTGTCTTTCAGATGTATCTCCCCCTATCCACCCCTGTGGCCACCACCCTCATCATTTCACACCTATATTTCCACAATAAGCTCCCTGCCTCCAGTTTCGTCCTCCACACTGTGGTCACAGTCATCATTCTCTAATGCAAATCTGATCATGTGGCAAAATTTCCCAGCCTTCTGCATAAAATTGAAGCTCCTTTGCTTGGGATAGTTCCAATCACACTTGATGCCTGCTTATTGCTCTGGCTTGATGTCGTGCCACTCTGCAGAGTTAAGGACCCACATCTCTTACTGCAGCCACACAGAACTACTTTCAGTCCTCACAGAGGTTTTTTCCTGTCTGAAAAGCCCTTCTCTTCTCCTTGTTATTGTTCAATACTCAATTTATGTCAACCTACCTAAAAAACTTTCTTGATCTTCTTACCCTTTTTGAGTTGGATGACCTCCCTTTGTGTCTCTCTCTCAAAACACTCACTCTATGACATTAGTTATTAATTAGTGTCACCAGGTGCTGTTCACCCTATGTGGCTCTAATCCCATGGGATGGCTTACAATAACCCTAATTTTTCAGGCGTTCTCAAACATTTCCTCTGCCTGGAATGTCCTTTCTATCCTTCCTTACTTGGTAAAAGACTGTTCATTTTTCAAGAATAACTCAAAGCTTACTTGCTCAAACCCACCAGGGGAAGAAAAAAAATTGTCTGTACTATTGTCTGTACTAATTATCTGTACTATTGGTACTTGGTTTACCCTACAGTTATAACAGTTAATCAGATTGCATTATAGTTAAATACCTATTTCCTCCTTGAGGACTGGGACCAGTTTTTTACTTCTTTATTTTGGATGGAAGGAGGCAGCAGGGCTGGGGGGACAGTAAGCCCCAGGCTCCATCACATAAGTGCTCATGCATGTTTTTGAGTGTTGAGAAAATCCAAAAGGAGGGATGAAGTATATAGTGCACACATTTAAGAGCTCATAGTACAATGTAAGGGCAGATATACATTAACATATATCTCAATAAATATACAGATAGCTCTGTACTATGTTCTACAACATGGTACAAAGCTATCCTCCTTTCTGATTATTTAATGTGGATTAGCCTTGTATTAACAACTAGATTGTAAACACTTTGAGGGCCAGAACTACATTATACATTTTTATATGACCTCCAATACTAAATACAGAATAGGTGATCAATAAGTACTTGTAAATAGAATCTGAAAGTAATCAAAATAAATTGATCTTCCAGACAAAAAGGAAATATATTGTAACAGAACCAATAAAGAACTCTAATAAAAAGAAAAATTAATCTTGGTATTTTCTTGCCAAGATTTGCAAAGAAAATGATGAGAATGTTCACCATGAAATAAAAAGGACATATGCTTACAATTATATTTAAACCCCATCTATGCCAATTTTAACTTGAAAATACTTCCGGAAAGGTCTTTACTCCACTAGTTATTTGAAAAATAAAAATAAAACTTTCAGATTTCTATCTTACTGAATACCCTTAAAAATCATAAAAGCCAAGCTGTTTCAATGATAACAGTCCTTTCCCTATTCCCCCTTTGCCCTTTCTTTTCTTTCTCAAAAACATGTTTACCTTTTTTTACACTGACTTATGAGTCAAGGTATCTTTCATCTATGAACTTTCTCAATTAATTTCACATATATCACACTTTCTCCCACTTGAAGGCACAAACCGTTAAAAATACAAAAGGTCCCCACCCTAAGGAGCAGCAGAGAGGTGATCCCCACCTGTCATCTCAAAGTGAAGAGAACTCCTCTGATGACGGATAGTCATCAGTACTGCGTCTGAACTCCCAGTGTTTACTTTTGTCAGCATTAGCTTGGTTCCCAGGTTCCCCACACACTTCTCTTAGAAATCTAAAGCTCTCCAGGCACAGAAGAGCCAAAAATATACCAGTCCACCCATCCCACCTTCCAGGTACAAACAACATATCAAGATAGAGAAACTTTCACACTTTCTAGACCTAAAGAACCAATTTGTGATTGTGCTAAAGGTTATCCCAGGAAGAATCAAGTCTTTTATATTCCAGATGTGGCATTCCAGAAATCTCCAAGCTAGAGTCCCACCCGATGAATACAAGCTGCTGACTACACAAACAGGAGAAGACACACACGGATTCAGGGAAGGCTGTAGAGTACCTCCCCTCCAGTCTCCTCCTGTCTTAACTGGCCTCTAGTCACACCTCTCCTAAATGACCATTATCTGTCCCTCTTCCATTTCCCTTTGTCCCAGTCCTGGACTCCTCACACGCTGACCCAGTCTCAGCTGTTCCAAAGGGCCATTAGATTTGAGGCTTTTCCCAGGTGCAGCAGGCGCTCTGCACTCTGAGATCCCGTCCCAATGGGGCTAGCGTTTGGGGGAATCCTTTTCTCGGGACCTTTTCCCTTGGGCGGGAGATATATTCTGAACGGTGCCTGTCCGCCAGCTAGATAGATACCAGACGGTAGAGAATCTCTCTCACGAAAGAGGTTGAAAAGAAAAACGATATCTCCACAAAGAAAAATAATATCCTAGAGTCCTCCACATATTCCACACGTGTGTGTGTGTCATAAAACCTCGAGGCAAAAATAAAGTCCCTGCTTCCCCCTGCCGCTGCCACCACTGCAGCCCCTATCCAGCTCCCAGAGCTGCCGCGGCGCTGTGCACGAAGACAGCACCTTCCCCTGGGAGGAGAGATCCTGGCGCCCAGCGTTTCTAGGAGGTGATTATGACAAGCCTTTCAGTAACTCATCATTCATCCCCGCACTGACCCGAGCCTCACCCCGGCGCCTTTGGCCCTGACGCTGAATGAGAAAGGCTGCCCCTCCAATTTTCCAGGTGACACCCCGTGTCCCCCCCCACACACACCTTCACTACTATGCGCATAGGGTGCAGGTGGGGGTGAAAGGGAAGGATGGCAGGTGCCCACGCCTGAGGGAGAATCAGTGTCAATGCTTACAGCTGGGGTGAGAAAGCCCAACGCCCGCCCGGGTGGGAGGACTTGGCATCAGCTACCTGCAGGGCGCCCCCGCCTGCATGCCCACCCACGGGCGCCGGCTCGCGTCGCAGCCCGGAATGCAGTCAGGAGGGTGGAACGGGACGGAGGGAGCCTCCACGCCCCCTTTGTCTCCACGTTTCCCAAATGACACGAGAGGAAAGTTTACGAGCAGGGAAGGGGTAGCTTTCCGCTGGGTCAGTCTGACACCTCGCAGGAGGCGACCCTCCCTGGGTTCACCCCCCTCTCTATGCACAGCCCCGGCGCCGCCTTCATCTGCACCTCGAAACCCACAAGCCAAGCTTGGGCCACCTGCGCCGCCGCGTCCAGCCGGGAACCTGTCCCCTCCTGCCCCGGCGCAGCGACGTCCCGGAGCGGCCCGCGGCTGCGGACGCCGCACTCACCTCCGGCAGCGGAGCGTCCGCCCGTGCGCCCTACTGGGCCGTCCAGCTCCCGGGAGCGAGGCGCATTCAGGCGGCGGCTGGCGACCCGCTCCCTGGGCGCTGCTGCATTCCGCCTGCGTGGGAGAGCGAGCCGGCGAGCGCGCGGCGCGGGCGTGTACGAGTGTGTGTTTGTGCGAGTGTGTATGCGAGAGTGTGTGTGTGCGACAGAGTGTCAGTGTGCGCGCGCGCCCGTGGGGCGGAGGTGCGCGGGATCACAGATCCCGCTCGGCGCCCATCCCGCGTTCTGCCTCCTCCGCCGCCTCCTGGCGCTGCCGCTTGCACAGGGTCCAGGTTTCAGGATCTCCTGTTTGTTTAATGAAAGGAAAGGAGCGAAAGGCTGGCGGGGTGGGGGCCAGAGAGGCGGGGAGGGCGCCGGGCTGCGCATGCTCAGAGAGGGACACTGAGCAGTTGCTCCCGAGCCCGAGCCGAGGCAGAGCGAAGAGAGCGAGCTGCGGGGAGAGGAGATCAAGACGGAGCCGCCCCCCTCCCCGAGTTGTTGAGGCTCCGCGGGGTTCCCACAAGGCAGAGGGGAAACCCCGCAGCAAAGGTGTCCCCTGCGCGGGGACTCCGTGGCGCCTGCGGCGTTGGGAGCCGGTGGCGGGATCCCCACCCATCCTGGGAGACCGTTTCTGCCTGGATCCCTGGGTAACGCCGGGCTGTCCTCTCTCTATTTTTAGTGCTTGCGCCAGGCTTCCTGCGGGCCACTCTCTTGCCCTGTGCCCTGCGGGCAACCCTCATGAGTCTCCCCAGAGGTCCAGGAAGAACCACTAGCTGCAGGTCGCCCTGAACTAAAATGAATTTCCTAATTTGTGTTTCTTTCGTCTCCTCCCAACTTCCACTCTGTGAAGAGCAGAAAAAGGCAGCGTCCACTCGGGTCCCAAAACAGCTTTAATAGGGCGTGGGTGAGGAGGGGCACACAATTACCCACTTCTAAAGAACAAAAGGGGAATGGAAAGAAGGTGAGTCTCTGAGGACCCCAAACTCAGCCTCCTTTGGTGGCAGGGTTAGATGGAGGAGACATTTGCCCTATTGGAGAAGGCAAAAAAGAACAATGGATCCATTGTCCCCCTTGCCTGGAATGTCAAAGCAATTCTAGGTTTTTGTAAGTGAGGCTTCTGGCTACTTGGTAAAGTGGAAGAACTGTCAACTCGAAGAGAGTCCAGTAAGAGAACCTGAGCCTGCGATGGCGCAGTAACCTGAGGCCAGAGGAGACGCCGGGCGAGGGCCTTTGTGAGTGGAGTGGAAACTCTCTTTGGTGAGATTGTTCTATGAGCAAACAGAAAGGTTAAGACCCATTCAAGAGCTTCCATTTCAACCTCCTCCCTGTTTAATCATTTTGTCTCCCTTCCTACCACCCCAATTTCTCCCCTACAGAAGAAAAGCTATCCCGAGCAGAGAAATCTGTGTAAAGATATTCCTATCTTCTGTTTAATTCATTTTCTGGCCCTCCAGAAAAGGACCACCCTTGGTCCCCCCTCCCCCCACCGCTTTGGAGGGAGAGAGAACAGCCTGCCCTGTGCAAATCTTTTCCAAGCTTTCATTAAAGATCACCTCTGAGCACTTCAGCTATACAGTGCAAGCGAGCAGATGCCTTCTTGCTGAACTCTGACCCACATCCCATTCATCTTCCCAATAATAATGCCAAGTGACACTCGAACAGCAGGACAATTAGATCAAATCCTAGAGCACACCCCAAGGAGAGAAAACAGCAAGTCTAAATGCCACCAACAAAAGCAAAGTTTAGGAGAAAAGATTCAGAGGAAGGAAAGAAGGAAGGGAAAGTTCTTAAAAAGAGAAAGTGTCCTTGGTGGAGTGACAGGTTCCTTCTCTTAGTAGCTCATTGAAAGGAGAATTGCAGCATCTCAGTGAGTCTGAGTCTCCATCCACCAGGTAGGGGGGATCAGGTTCTCCTGAAAAGCAGCAAAGCCTCCATAGTAAACTACTCACAATATCTGGAGCTCCTACTTCCATGCCTGTTTTTGTCAGGACTTCCCTTTGGTGCTAGGCTTCTTGGACGGCATCCAAGACAGATCTGCCGCGTTGCCACATTCTCGACAGAATAGTAAATAGTGTTCACTGGAATTTCAAGGTGTTAGCATTGGCAGAGCCAACCGCTTCTTTGAGGCAGGAAAGGCATTCTCCCTGCCCTGGTGCTATTTAAGCACAAGGTGAGTGAGTGCTCTAAATCCAAGAATTGGGCGGGGCTGGCATACAAGTCTCAACTCTGCAGTTCTATCAGTAGGAGACAGAACTAAGGCTCTTCCTCCTACGATGATAAGTGTCCAGAACTGCCTAGCCAAGAAGCATACTCTATCTGAGCCTGGCCTTGGGTGGGGAGGAAAGGGACACCACTCCCACCCCCCAGCCCCCACTAATGCTCAGGGACACCCTGTTCACTGTCTCAAAACAGAAAGTAGCTCCAACAAGGTCAAGGGTGAAGAAGAATTTACAAATTCAGAATTGCAAATAAAGTGGAATCCCTTTATGGTGTTTCTGCTAGGAGATGGTGAATGAGCAGTTCTGGAAGGGAATTTTACTGTTTAGGGAGAGTGGGGGGAACACAGGGGACATTAAAATGAGATGATGCACATAAAACACTTAACATAGTGCCTCCTGCATAACAAGCTCTCCACAACTTCTAGCTATTATTATTTTGCTTATTAACATTTTCATTATTATGATGTTTAAAAAAAAAGGCTGAGGAGATCTTTTTTAAAACATAAAAGCCAAATGACTTCCAATTTTCCTTCTGTCTTCCTCCACCGCCCCCTCACCCCACACCCTGATCACTGATGTATTCAAATCCATGTAATGAAAAGCATGCTATAAAAACGTGTGGCAGTGTGAATGGTGAATAGCTCCAATTCTCACCCTTTCACGCTCAAATCTAGATGTAAGTGTGAGATAGCATTGTCTTTCGGTAACATGCCTCAAGCACTATTTGCCACTTACATCTCACAGTGATTAAAGATCCGTCCCACCTGGCAGGGTCTCTTGCTATAATATAATACCTCACCTACATTGGCACACCAGAGCTTTGTATTTTCACTTTTTTTTTTATCTTCCTTCTAATTTTAGCTATCCAATGTGTTACTCCTCCTAGGTAACAGAATGCCCAAAGCCAATTAATATGCACACATCTGCAGATGGTTTGGAGAGAAATTAATGGTAAGAATTTCACTGGCTGCCAGTATTTTCAGTGCTTCTTAAATTCAGATTTCAGACTTAGCACTCATCCCCTCTACCTACGTAAAGGGCAAACCCCAAACTTTGGGCCTTCCTCCATCAACCAACCAAAAAACACATCTAATGGCTTCACCTCCTTTATCAGCAAAATAACCCAGCAGTGTTGCATGCCTATGTATTAAATTATATATTTTAAAGAAAACTAGCTATCAAATTTTAAATGGCACTAGCTACTTGAAACATACCAATACAAAAAAATTCTAGAATAAAAACAATAGATGAAAAGACTGAACATTATTAAACTCTCCAGAGTTATGGATGCTAGAGAGATGTCTCAATTCTTAGAAAACTATATGAAATTTTATTTTATATATTGGTGAAGTAACATAACTCTGCATTGATGCAGTGTGTACAAAAGTTCTGCTCTGAATATTATCTAATAAATACAAAACGCACCATTTCCATTTGAATTGGGTCCTAGCTATAATTTTGGTTCTTTTCTGATACCACCCTAATGAGACAAAATATATATAATTTTTTCTTCTTGTATAAATTTCCTATACATGGCAATCTTTTCTGGTTCAGTAAAAATGTCAAGCCATGACAGTGAGGGATAAACTAGTGATTTCTTATTGTAAGAATCAAAGTTTTTCAGTGACTATCAAAAACTATTACAAAACTATTCCTATAGCCTTTTGCATATTTCCCTATTGTAACTCTTAACATCGGGTACTTTTTTATTTCTGACTTGCCCCCACTTAGGTTGGTTGTGAGCCATTCGAGGGCAAAGTTTTATTTCTTTTTTTATGCTCCTGGTGCCTTGTGAAAGTAAGCAAGTGGTATATGTTCAGTAAATGTTTAAAGAGTGAATGAATAAATACATACCCGAAAATGAATTTCTGTTGGTAACATGTTGACTTTGAAAAAGACTTCCACGTACCATGATACTTGGCACTCCTTATAGATGATGAAGTCAGTAGACGCTAGTTTTTCAAATTTTGTGTGTGATTTTCTAAAAATGGGAGTTGAGAAAGGCAAAGCAGATTTTTGCAGATAGTTTTTGTTTCCCCTTGGAAACATAAATCAAACCCATTCTAATTTTTCTGGTTCAGAAAGCGAATGAGTTTTGGCTCAAAATGTATTATTATTCAACGGATAGCTTCATGCTGGCCAACCTAATCCTCTGGAATAATGTTCTAATTTATTAAACTTTCCCCCTAAGTAGGATTAAACATTTGGGTCAGTAGTGGTTATAACTCTCTTTGTCATCAAGAGAAATAATCCAAAACGTGAAAAGAACCATCCCCAGGATCCCACCCCTACCATTTCTGCTATAATTGTCTTGAATGAAAGGGACCAGCAAGAAGTTGGTTCTGTTTTCACGGGTGGGAATTTGGGTGATGGGGAATGGGTAGGGAGGGAGAGGAGGCTGAACTATGAAAGGTCGTAGCAATGATCACAACTACACTGAGCCAGGGAAAGGAAGGTGGGAGGACCAGGTGATTGGTGTCATATCTGTCTTTTCTCTGTCATTCATTTGCACACCCAGTAAGAGAGTTACTCCCCCAGGATCCATGCGCATGTGTTGCTGGAGCTCCCACCTAGTTTTCCATGTCTGCACAAGGGGGACCCAGACACCTATCATTGATTCCTCTGCTGTTCGTTTCCACTCCTGAGGCCATTGTTGTTATCTCCTCTTGGAAACCTTATTAGGAATTGTGAGAATGATGATTCAGCCTCCCTTGGACTTTCCATGTTGTCAACATTCTACCATTAGCATTTCCTGTCTGCAGATTCCACCCCAATCCAGGAGAGGCAGCCCTGCCAAAGCCCATCTATCTCTGTTTTTCAGTCTGTCCCATGCTGCCTCACTCCCAATGGCTGATATATGATATGACATTAGTGTCTTCATTTTTGTCATCTTTAACATGAGAGGGGTGAACTAAATTACTCAATCATCACTTTTCAATAGTCTAGTCAATCAACAAACTTATTCTGTAAAGGACCAGAGATATATTTTGGGCTTTGTGGGCCATATGGTCTCTGTCACAGCTACTCCATTCTACAGCCACAGACAATGCACCAAAGAATGAGAATGGCTGTGTTCCAATATATATTTTTTTATACAAAAACAGGTGGTGGGCTGGATTTGGCCAACAGGCTGTAGTGTGCCAACCCTGGATCTAATCCTTCATTTTCTGCCCTTTACCTCTGACATCAGCAATGTGTTGGGTAGAAGGAACTTGAATCTTGCTTTCTGTTCTGATTGCAGGAAAATAATAAAAACCATGAAATGGGTGCAGGAAATCTTAGTCCATTATTAGTTTTGGGGACTCCTCATCAGTGAGTGTGATTTTCACACTATCTTAGGAATGCACTCAAAAAATTATTTTTTCTTTTTGTAAAGCAGTTGGCTATGTTTTCCACATGGAACAGTGTCAGCAATGGCAACTATACTATTTTTAGCCTAAAACTGACTTATGCAGCCCTGGAATTTCAATGAGAGGAATAATTTAAATGAAAATGAAAAAAATAATACTGTGAGCATGATATTCCTATCTGGTAAAATAGAGCAACTGAATATATTCGAATTGTGACTAACACCTTAGGAAAACTACCTCTCTAAACATAAGTAAACTCAACCCCGATAAAAAAAAGAAAACACTGTTATATAGGTCCCAGTATAGGAGAAACACCTCTAACTAAGTTGAACTCACACTAATTGAACTTCTGTCTGAACATTTTTACATATTCAGCCCAAGTTATAAATTCAACTTATCTAAAACTTTCACTTCTCCAAAGTGATCTACAGATTCAATGCAATCTCTATCAAAATCCCAACAACACTTTTGCAGAAATAGAAAAATCCATCTTAAAATTCATATGAAATCTCAAAGGACTCCAAATAATCAAAACAATTTTGATAAAGAAGAACAAAATTGGAGGTCTCACACTCCCTGATTTGAAAACTTGCTGCAAAGCTAATCAAAAAATCAAAAGCTAATCTTTATGCCAGTGTGGTATTGGCATAAAGACAGACATATAGACATATAGAATAAAGATCCCAGAAATAAACCCTCACGTATATCATCAAAATGATTTTTGACAAAGTTGCCAAGACCATTCAGTGGGAAAAAACAGTCTTTTCAACAAACAGTGCTAGAACTGGCTACCCACATGCAAAACAATAAAGTTGGACATTTACCTTACACAATACACACAAATTAACTCAAAATAACTTTAAAAAACTAAACATAAGAACTAAAACTATAAAACACTTAGAAGAAAACATAGGGGAAAATTTTCCTGACACTGGATTTGGCAATGATTTCTTGGATATGACACCAAAAATACAAGAAACAAAAAATAGATAAATTGGACTACATCATAACTAAAAACTTTTGTGCTTCAAAGGACATTATTAATAGAGTGAAAAGGCAATCCTTGGGGTGGGAGAAAATATTCGCAAATCATATATATCATATATCTGATAAGGTGTTATTAATAATATCCAGAATATATAAAGAATTCCTACAACTCAATAACAACAAAAAGCCAATTAAAAATTGGACAAAGGAGTTAAGTAGACATTTCTGTAAAGAAGATATACAAATTACCAATAAGTACATGAAAAGATGTCCAACATCACGAAGCATTAGAGAAATGCAAATCAAGACCACTCACACCCTTTAGGATGTCTATTATCAAAGAAAAAAACAGGAAATAACAAGTGTTGGTGAGGATGTAGAGAAACTGGGACCCTTGTGCACTGCTGGTAGGAATATAAAATGATGCAGTCGCTATGGCAGTTATTCAAAAAATTAAGCAGAGAATTACCATATGATCAAGCAATTACACTTTTAGGTAGATATCCCCCCAAAATGAAAGCGGGGACTTGGATATTTGTACACCCGTATTCATAGCACTGTTATTCACAATAGCAAAAATGTGGAAGCAACACAAGAGTCCATCGACAAATGAATGGATAAACAAAATGTAGCATATCCATGCAGTAGAATATTATTAAGCTTTAAAAAGAAACTCTCACAAAATGCTATAACATGGATGCACCTGGAAGACTATGTGAAATAAACCAGTTACAAAAGTCTAAATATTGTATGATTCCAATTACAGAAGGTACTTAGAGTAGTCAAATTCATAGACACAGAATATAGAATGGTGGTTGCCAGAGGCTGCAGGTGGGAGGGAATAGGGAGTTTATTGTTTATTGGTACAGTTTCAGTTTTGGAAGATGAAAATGAAAAATGTTTTGAAGATGGGTGATGGTGATGGTTACACTTAAAAATAGTTAAAATGGTAAGTTTTATGTATATTTTACCACCATTTTTAAAATTAAAAAAAAATTAATTCACTCCTTCGATTACTCCTTCCCAGTAAGCTTCCCCTCTTAAACATTTCCATTAATGATGCCCATGATCTAGTAAAAACAGGCTAGCAGGCTGATGTTGAGTTGAATTCCAGCTCTGCCAGGGAACATTATAACTGCGTGCCCATAGACAAGACACTCTAAGCCTCAATTTTCTCATATATAAAATATGGAGAGTCACTTTACCAAATCATGAGAATTAAATAGCATAAAAAATGTCTGGCAAGTAATTGACACTTAGTAAACAGAAACTGTCAGCAACAGCATCATTCATGTTTCCCACCCAAAAGTCATCTTAAAAATTTAAAGTCATCTTTGGCCTCTTATTATGACCAGTTACCATATTTTGTCACCCTGATAGAGCAATTCAGTTTTCAAAATGTTTTATAATTTTTTTTTCTTCTTATTCTCAAGGTTAACCTCCCAGGTAAGACCCTTATCACCCCAATCCAGGTTAATGCAATGATCTACTAATGGATTTTGGTACCCATATATTTTTTTACTTTCTTACTGGGATTAGACTATAATAGTCATTCATTCATTCTTCTTTTATTTAGCAAAAACTGTATTAAGTTATCAGTGCCAATGTAATCAGAGAATTTGAGGTCAGAAACTCCAGATGGTTCGCTAAAGAAATCATGCCTAAGATTCTGACTTTGTATATTTATGATATTTTTAATTTACAAATATGTTTGGTAAAATAATAATTCCATGAAAGGTATAAAGGAAAAGCCTAGAAGACTTAGCCAAAAACAATATTAAGGTTGTTCTGGAATAAACTTGATTAATATAGTATAATCATGAATATTTTACATTAACCATCTAACTTTGACTGAAACTGTTTAAGAGCATGTCACCTAGTCCTTGAACAATTCCATTGCCCTTATAACTGGTAAATGATACATGAACTCAGCAAAATGCCTAAACCACTCTTCTAACAAGGAAAACTCTCTCAGGAAAATTACTGAACTATACACCAAACTATACAAATCTCTTCATAAAACACCAATGACAGTTAACTTTGTCATTATCAGTAGCAGATAATCTCCATGAGAATTAGTCACCTTTAGTCAACATAGCTTGGCAAACCAGTTTCATTGAGGTAGGGTACTTGTTTTGTCTTTCAATATTCCCCCCTAATGGACACCAGTATGGTGTCCATATTTCCCCCAAGAAACCACCATTCTCCAACAACTAATCTATGCGGTTTGGGTGGGAATGGAAGACCCCTCTCACCTCCAAGCATGGTCATAGAACCTCAACCCAGTCAAGCAGAGTTTCCCATTGCCCTGGCCATTGATAGCAAATGATCCAAACCAGGAAAATTAGATTAAAATCCAGAACTTTTGCTTCCATGAAAAAAAAAGTCTCTTTTTACTGGGATGCTAAGTGGTTAAAATGGTCTAAGCCTAGGAATGCCACAAAAGAAACCTTAACACAATTTTGAGTCCTTGATCAGACTATGCCTTAAAGTAGCACTGGACTTTTCAGTTACTTGAACAGTTAATTCATTTTTTGCTTAAGGCATTTTAAATTAGGTTTTATTTCCCTGCCCCCATTGGAAATCTCTTTATAGATACATTAATTTTGGCATGTCTTTGTGAATAATAAAGGCAGACAAAAGGGAAAGCAAGCAAAGATGAGAACAGTGTTTGAGGGATCCCTGTGGCCACACTATGACTGTTTTCTAGCCTTGAACATTTTAGGCAGTCTTTCACCCAAGCCTTTCACCCATCTTGTGTGTCCTCTTCCCTTTTCTGAATTGCCATATTCGAAGGCTGGCACTCTTTAAGGCTCACACCCACCGTTAGACAGATGGAGCTGAGTGGGGCAAGGCAGAGGCCAGGCAGACCCTGCCAACTCATTTGGCCTCAGGCCCAGCCCTACTCTATAACCACCACTGCTGTCAATATCCAGCTAAGGCTGCTCTGAGTTCTCATTACCATTAGCTTCTCGAGACTCCTGAGGATGACAGTGGTGTTGCTCCTCCCAGGCCTGGTGGGTGCATGTGCCAGTCACATCTTTGTACAGTTGGTGAGGTGTCCCTTGGCACTCAGGCATGCTGAAGCTGCCTCCCATCCCAGAGGCTCCTGCACCACAGGGGTTGTCAGGGAGAGTGGCTGGAACAGCTGTCATCCATCTGATTGCCAGACCGATGTGACTGGCTTGGTGGGTGTTCCCAAAGTTGTTCAGTTCATGAGCATCAACTTCCCAGAGAAAGAGGAACTGTTCTTGGTTTGTCCTCCTCACCAGGTGCATCTTATATTCTGCATCCAGAAGAGACCTAAAATGTACTCTGACCCTGTTACTCACTGGCTTAACCCTTCAGTGGCTTTCCCAACCTGGTACTTGTGTTTCTTCATGATCTTGACCAAGACTTTGTCTCAGCCCCAAACCTCACCATTCACGACCCACCCAAATATTGTTGCCTCCCAGCAATTCCAAGTGTGCCAAGTTTTCTCCCACCAGTCAGTACCTCTTACACGCTATTCTGACTTTTCCCATCATATCTGCCTGGGGCTTATTTGTCCTTCAAGTGTCAGCTCAGACACCACTTTATCCAAAAAACCTTCTCTGAATATCTCTCCGCCAAATAGGGGAGAGGCAGTAAAGTCCCCCCTCTGTGCTCTCACAGCCTAGTACTTCTCGTTCTATATTATAATTACACATTTATATATGTATTATGGTTCAAATGTTTTTGTCCCCTCCAAAATTCATGTTGAAACTTAATTGTCAATCTGATAGTATTAAGAGGTAGAGCCTTTAAGAAATGATTAAGGGATGAAGGGGAAGCCCTCATAGATGGAATTAGGGCCCTTATAAAAGGGCTTGAATGAGTGGTTCACTGTCTTCCACTCTTCCTCCATTTGAGAGTGCAGCATTTGTCTCCTTTTTGCTGTTCTGCCTTCGCCATGTGAGGACAGAGCAAGGAAACCCTCACCAGATGCAAGTACCTTGATCTTGGACTTTCTCGCCTCTAGAACGGCGAGAAAATAAATTTCTGTTCTTTATAAATGACCTAGTCTCAGGTGTTTTGTTACAGCAGTACAAACGGACTAAGACGACATGTGACTTCCTGTTATAGCCTGTGAACAAATTGAAGATAGGCATATAATAATTACTTAGCTTATGTTTGTTGAATGAATAAATAATGGCATATGAATAGCTGTGCTTCCCTACTAGAATTAGAGCATAAAATGTGATGGCAAATGCCTGATTCTTAGGAGGTGTCTCACTTCAGGAAAAATGTTACTGTTGTCTCTGGTTCATCCATAGGAGCAACTGATCGAAAGTGAACGTGGATGGTGCCGGCCAGGGCATCAGGGAGCAGGAGGACTCTCACCACTGTTTCCTGCCTCTTGTTGGTAGGTCTATTGGCAAAGAATTCTTGGGTCTGGAGCATCCCATCATCAACTCTGCGTTGACCTCTACCCTAGCACTTCTCATACTATGTCGTAGTTACACATTGATATCCGTGCTGTGGTTTGAACTAAATCACTTTATCTCTGTGCCCATTGCCCAAGGAGCAGCCCACCAGGAGTGCTCACAGAGCACCAGGGAACTGGGCCCTGCTTTGGCACGTCAGTGGTGCCAGTGTCCCCACACTGTCCTCGACTCTGGCAGGGATACCCAGCAGCTCCTGTGCCACCCCATGGCTACGGCAATGAGCGTCAGCAGTATTGAGAGCCTTGGGACTTCAGTGGCCCCTGCAATGCTACCTCGGTTTATTGGTTTTGTCACAAAGATCAGCGTCTATGCCCATAGTGGTGGCATCAGCCACCGTTGCAACATTCAGGCACCCTCTCCCAGACTAGTGGTTTTCCCTTGCCAGCAGCCTGAATGATAGAAAATTAAATAAGTTAAATTAAAATGAAATAGAAAAGTAAAGAATAAAAAACAGTTGGTAAAAGAGAGTATATTTTCAGCACTACTTGTGCCTCCACCTAATACACCATAACACACTGGAAGAAGCCAGAGAAATTGTATTTTCTTCTGTCAATGAGACCATTTCCTCTAAACCAGTATGAACTAAGAAAACATTACAAACTCTAGGTATGGCGTTGAAATAGAGCTCCAGACCTGGAGTTCAAATCTTGATGTGCTCTTTATTTATTTCTCACACTCCTGTTGGATAAGATTCCTCTCAACCTCAGGGAATAAATAAAACATCATCTATAAAACAGATATAATAAAGACCCCCCTCACTGGACTAACGTAGAGGTTAGATAACGCATATCAAAGTGCTTTACAAACATGGGGTGTGACAAGCAGCCACTCTGCAGGGCACAGTGCTCTACACAAAGAATGTGCCCAATAAATACGTGTTGAATTGAAAAACACGGGAGCCATCACTAACACAGCACTGAAATGTTGTCAGCGTAAACTGATAGTTCCTTCCTCACTCCCCTTCACATCATTCTCCTCAGTTTGGGGAAAGGACTGACATTCACCAGATGGTTTGCAGCTGGGTGGAAAAAATATAGAGGACCTGAGTCTTCATTTCAGTGAAAAAGATGCCCTTAAGGTTCTGAAGCAGGAATAACACTTCCTGGGTTTTAGAGATTCTCATGATCCCACGTGTACCCTGAGGAAGCTGCAGGAAATGGTAAGATGCATTTTTTTCGAGACTACTTAGTAGCATAGGGTTTTGCTAGTTGTGGGTGATCAAAGTATTCGTCATTGCCAACAAACAAACAAACAAACAAAAACAAAACCCCACACATGGCTTCACCACCCACTGGGAACAGAAAAGGGCAGTCTTGGCTAATTGGCTGTCAACAGATGCCTTGCTAGAAGGGCCTCAGATGCCTTGCTAGAAGGGCCTCAGATGATGGCAGTCATGATTCAAGTAAAGCAGGAATCAGTGAACTCGCAAAGCCCGCCGGGTGGGCAGTGAGCAGCACTGCGGATCACTGGGTATAGCTGCAGACACAGGCTCATGGCGGGAAAGGTCTGGGGTAGACCAGAGAGTTATGTCCTTCTACAGGAGGGCACTGCCAGTTGTCATGCAGGAAAAGGGCACAGTGTTATTAATTCTTGGTTTTTCAAGAGAAATCACAAATCAGGTTTTACATAAAATCTTTGATTTTTTTTAACTTTGAATACCTTTTTTTTTTTTTTAAGAAAGGTAGACAAAGAAACCCTGTGTTGGCCAAGAAAATGCATCAGCAAGCAGGACTTAAATCATGGCCAACCAGCGTGCAGCTTCTGACCTAGAGTTTCTCTGTCCTTCTTCAGAGTTTTCTTGCTTTGATGGGGGCCTAGGGTATATCCTACAGCTGTGGGTGACTGGATTATGCTCTAGTCGCCAGAAAATTATGAGGTGCATTAGGACTCCAAAGAAAAGAGAAATGATATGATAGAGCACAATTTCTTGTGAAGGAGGGGCAGCAAGAATGACAAATGAGGGGTGAAGGTTTTCCTATGCAGCTCAAAGAGCACAGAAGCACACCAAACACACACACACCCTAGACTAGACCTCATGGATGACATCACATGGGTAGAAACATATGCAGCAAACTCAACAGGGGAGGACTGTAGATTAATAGAAAGAGCATTGTGCTAGGAAACAGACTCCTTAATAATTACAAATCACCCAGCTTGGTTTCCTCATCTGTAAAATGGTGATGAAGATAATGCACTTTTTGTAAGGGAGTTTAGAGGACTCAGTGAGATATGTCTGGCACCTAGCATAGTGTCTGGCATATAGTATATCCCATTATTATTGTCATCATCATTATTAAATAAGCCCCATGCAGGCATAAATTTTCCCTGTAACATACATTTCATAGCACCAACCTCACAGAGTGTTGGATCCTCACAAACATCATCTGTGTTGGGTTGGCTTCGTGATTTTGCACATTGCTAATGAAGAAAGAGTGCAGAGCTTAGCTTGAGGGGACTGGTTTGCAGAATGCAGCTGCTCTGCCACTCCCTCCAGCTTCCCTCATTATAATTCTCCATCGGGGTGGGGAGGGAGGGTTGGTAATGTCATGTTGGGCAGCAGGGAAGCTCTTCAGTAGCAGAGCTCTTTGCTCATAATGAAGCCCTTTCCATAGCAGGAAATGCAACAGAAAAATGAGGCTATCACCATTTTTATTGTAGTTGACATATTTCCCTTCACCACTGCCTAAGCAAGATCTTTGTAAGAACAGAGAAACAAATGCTCAATGACATTTTCCAAAGGAGTCTGATGTGTATCTGGGGTCTGATCTACAAACACAGCTTTCACTGAATACATGGAGGCTACATGTTTTCAGTTCTGAATTTGTCAGCCTGTCCACCTGTCGATTTCCATGTGCATTTACTCATACTCCCTGTCAGCCTTCAGGGATGGTCCACTTGAGTGACTGGTATATAGATGAGCTATCATATCATGGGCAACACATGTAAATGTCTGCAAGTGAAACATTAAATTGACAGACAATTCCTTATTGGCCACCAGTCATGTGTATTCAAAGTGAACTAACTAGCCCAATAGGTAACATTTAATGAGTGGCTCATTTCTTTCTGCCTCTCCTTGAAGATTTGGATGATCGTGCTAACAGCTATAGGAATTGTTGCTGAGAAAACATGGTTATTATGTGAAGAGAAATAACAGATTTTTCTCTGCCTACATTTTGATAAACATTGAAATCTATGCTTTATATACAAAGGACTACAAGTTACAGTTTAACATATATGCAGAGGGCTTCTTTTTGGCAATAGGTGTAAACCTACAAACCAATAAGTTGAATTTTGTCAATGAAATATAAGGGAGGATCTAGATAACTAAAGGGGATTACTTGAATTTTACAACAAAATCTCTGTCATGATGCCACAATTTTGCCTACGTTGTTATACATTTTACATGATACATTCATGTTGAAGCAGCTTCCACCAAAGGACAGTTATTGTAATTTTTTTAAAAAGCTAATAAAATACAAATATAAAGAGAACACCAATATTATAGAGGATAGAAGGAAGGGCATATATTGGCTACAAGGATTAATCCAATGTCTGAATTTGAGTCCTAAACTTTACTCTGTGCTTTCATTTTGCTTGAGCAAAAAGCAAAACCTAGGAGGATCACAGCAGAGAAAAGAGGGGAAGCTTGCCAATTTCTCAGGGACAAAAAGCTTTTATTTATTATATTGTGGCTTCATTATTTTATTTGTTATATTATAGCATTATTTAAACTACTATAACTATTAGATGAGCACAAAAATAAAGGGCCAAGCATGGCAGTTCCTACCTGCTGTGAGAACGCATGCCATCCATTAGTAGAGAAACCCCAGTGTGTGTATATATACCCTATGATCACATTCTACCCTTTTTGCTATTTCTCAATAAACTTTTATAATCAACAGCTTACTTTGTTGTATATGTAAATTGCCTGTTCAGTTTCAGCAATATTAATATATTGTGATTAATTTAATAAGAAATATTCTTACAAAAGCATGAAAACTGTAAGCAAAATACATTTTATAATAGTATTAAGATATAGAATTAGAAATTACTTAGTGTTAAACAAAATATCACCACAATCTCCTCTGCGATAATGTTTAAAGTCATTCCTTTGCCTTAGCTTCAATCTGCAGAAAGTGGAAATAAGATACATGCTTGAGTATTTATTTGGGTGAATGTTGCCTCTCTCTTGTTCCAGCCAAGGTGTAATTCTGCCGGAACCCAGTCTACAACCAGCGTGTATATTAGATATTCTAACTGCACCCTATATATCTCTTATTCTTTCTTCTGTATTTTCTATTCTTTTGTCTCATTGTGCTTCATTCTGGATATTTTCCTCTAATCTTTCAATCACTAATTCTTTGTTTTTAATCTTCAGTAAATCCCATCTACTGAGTTAATATTTGTTATTTATTTTTAAATTTTCATGTTTTAGTTTTCAATTCTCTACTGGAATTCATAATCTTATCTTTTATCCCCTTGAATATATTTGGCATAGTTATTTTAAAGTTGAGGTATTAATACTGCATTACTAGGGGTCCTGTGAATCATTTCTATTGTCACTTCTGCTGGCTTTGTTCTGTCTCATTTTATCTCCTTGATGCCTGATTATTACTTTTTTACTGTAGTCATTTAATTTGTAAATTGGTTGTGGAATAATTTGAGGCCAAATATCTTCCAGAGATGATTTACTTTCTGCCTGGTGCCTGGGGGCACTAGCAATCCAGGATTCACTTTAACCAGTTGAATGATGGTATTAGCTTGCTAGGGCTGCTGTAACAAAATATCACAGACTGCTAGCTTAAACAACAGAAATTTATTTTCTCACAATTCTGGAAGTTAGAAGTCTCAGATCAAGGTGTCAACAGGGCTGGTTTCTTCTGAAGCCTCTCTTTGGCTTATAGACAGCTGTCTTCTTCCTGTGTCTTCACCTGGTCTTCCTTCTGTGTGTGTCTGTGTCCTCATCTTTTCTTCTTGTAAGGACATCAGTCATATTGGATTAGGGCTCACCATAATTACTACGTTTTAACTTACTAACCCCTTTAAAATTCTATCTCTAAATACTGTCACAGTCTGAGGTACTGAATGTTAGGGCTTCCAACATATGATTTTCAGGGGCACACAATTCAGCCCATAGTAATGAGTAAGATGACTCAAAACTACTGAAGTACTTGGAAGGGGGAAGCTGTTTATCTCTTACGTCAATGCTGCAGCCCTTCAGGGTTCTAACACAGAGTCAAGTTCACCAGGGTTTCTACTTTTTGGTGCCCTCTGAAATTCAAGTTCATATTTCCTTAGTTTCATGAAATTCTCAAAATGCCATTCTGACTTATAATCTCTCTCTGCAATCAGTTAATTCCCCAAGAGGAAAAGTTCATTTTTATATTTGTTCTTTCATGGACCCTGGTTAGGTAAATATTCAGAGATATGTTGGCTCTCTGATATCTATGAGTAGATTTTGTAATATATTTTACTCACATTTTCTAGTCCTCAGTAGAAGTATTAGCACATTTCTTTTTATATTGTCTATCAAGAACGATAGATTTCCTTTGGAAATGTGTATGAGTTGAAACAAATAGTGTTCTGTGTATGATTTTATTAGTTTTTATTATAAAGTGTTTATTATGAAAAACTCACAGTATAGAAAGATGTTTACATAAAGTCAATGGCCCCTATTTCCATTCCCCACACTTCCATTAATCCCACTCTCTAGAGGTGACAACTGTTAAGAGATTACATCACATCCTGTGTACCATTTTTGGTATACTTACATATGTACATAAAATATGTGGTCTATTTTCAATAAGTGGCATCAGATGTAACTTAAGTTCACTTAATATGTCTTGTCTGTGTCAGTTCATATAGATCAACCTCATTCTTTTTAACTGCTATATAGAATACTAATATGAACATGCTATCATTTATTTATACATTGTTGTATTAACATCCAGATTGTCTCCAATTTTTTTCTACTTTAGACAGTGTTGTAATGCATATATTTGTGCATGCCTCTTCATGCACATAGGTAAATATTACCAGATAGAAGCATGTGTGCATTTAAGATTTTGATAGTTATAAATTGTTCCCCCAAACACTTTACCAGTGTACACTCTTGGGAAAAAGATGTATGAGAATGTCTGATTCACAGTACCCTCACAAACTCCTAATTTCCCTGAATTTTATGATCATCTCTTCCTGTTATTGATGATTTTTCTTTTTCTATAAATTGCTTGCTTATGGCCTTTGGCCCTTTTACTATTTGTATCCTTGTTGTTTGTTTTTTTTTTCATTGTATCAGTTATTTAATATTTACAGTAGCAATTTGTAATATGCCAAAACTGCTGCCTAATTTTAATTTTTGTGATATATTTTATAATTCAGTATTTAAAAATCAATTTTTTATCCCCCTGTGCTTACAATTATCATTGCCTTTGTGCATTTTCTTATTAGCCATTAATTTTAGAACCATCAACATAAGTTTCATTTTAAAATCTTATAGGTATTACACTCAATTTATTAGATTAATGTGGGAGAATTGTCTTCCTTAAAATACTGACTCTCTCTTTCGAGTAAAATGGTACCTTTCCATTTATTCAGATCTTCATTTATGTCCTTCAGGAAAGATTTATAGTTCTTGATACAAGTATTACGGTACATAGTCCTTGTTGTGTTTAGTTCTACGTATTTGAAAGATTTTATTATTGTGAATGCTTCTAAACCTTTATAGGTCAATGTAATTTTTGCTTGATTTTGTTTTCTTGTAGAGACACTTTACAGTTCAGAAATTTTCTTCTGTCTAGTTTACTACCAGTTTTATCAAGAATGGGCATTTAATTGTATTAAATGCTTCTTTGGAATCTTTTGTGATGATATGTTTTTTTCCTCTTTTAATCTGTTAATTGAATTAATAGAAATTATTTAATGCTTGATCATTCTAGCATTCCTAAGACTAAACTATTTGATAATGATTTTTATTTTATTGTAAAACATTATTAGATTTCATTTGTTAATACTTAGGAAGACTTTTACATCTATTTAATAAATAAAACTTATTCATTTTATCTTTCTCTTTGCCTAGTTTTTATATCTAAACTATACAAGCCTCATGACTGAAGTAAAAAAAAATTATCTATGTCTCTGCTATAAAACAGTTTAAATAGCAATGGAATTAATGGAATTATTGGAATATTTATTGGATAACTTTGTTGTTATTTTTGGTATATCTTTTCTAAATGATGTGTTTGAACTGTTCTTTGCCACCATATATAATACATACCTGTTTCAATGTGGAAATTTAATTCATTCACATTTATTGTGATTAAAGATATATTGGAAGCTATTCTTGGCATCTTTTCTTTTCTTTTTACTGTGCTTTCTTGGAGTTAGCAAACCCTCCCTTTTTTTTTAGAATTTGCTAATCAAATTTTGTTTTATTTTTCTTTCCAGTAATGGTTTCATAATTATCTACGTATGCTTTGATAGCTACCCTTTAAGTTTTATGATGTTTATTTCAATGTATTCCTTTCTGTCAACATCCCTCTTTGTTTAGTAGTATTAGAATCTCCCCTTGAATAGAACAATAACTTAAATTTATTTCTCTTTATACCTTGCTACTCCCTTTGTTAGTTCTATATTGTTGCTTTTTTTAACTATACATCAACAATTACACACTTATAACAGTTTTTTATGCTTGTTTTTTTTATTGTGCAGCACGGTTTCTTTTCCCATATATTCTTTTTGGATTGTATTTGGATTGGCAGTATCCTCAGTTACTATTTCAAGGAGCTTCTGTGAGCCATTATGTTTTTGAGTGTGTGTTTGGGTGAGAGACTTTAACTTTTCCATTACATGCAAATTTAGCTGAAGTAGAATTCCTGATTCAAAATCATTTTCTTTACAAATGTTTAAGGCATCTTTTCATTGTTTTCTAGAATGTAGAAAAGTCTGATATAAATCCATTTTTTGTGCCTTTGTAGGGGAAATATATTTTCCCCTCTGGAAGTTTTTAGGATTTTAATTATCATTGTCCTGAAATTTTTTTAAAAATTTATTCTACTTGTCTCTTGGGGATACCTTTCTATTTAAAAGTTTACATTTTGGTGCAGCTATATAAAATCGTCTTTTATCTTTCTTTTATTAATATTAATTGATCTCCTCTATTGTCTCTAGTGCCTCCTTCTGAAATGTCTGTTAGGTACTTATGTGTCTTTACGGCGTGTCTCAAATCTCCCTCAGTCTGTCTTTTATAAGAATGTGGTTGCATTTAGGGCTTACGCCAGTAATCCAGGACAAACTCTGCCTCTCAAGATCTTTAACTTATTTATATCTTTTGCCACATAGGATGATATTCCACTTTCTTCCCAATAATAGTCACAGGTTCTAGGGATTCCGAAGTGAATCATTCTTGGCAGGAAGAGGGCATTTTTTTCAGCCTACCTCAACAAGGCAATCACAGTTGAAAATAGCATACATTCCAGATCACACTTACTTTTCTTTGTATTAAAATCCTTTGGCTCATTGGATTACCTAGGGTGGCTCTTATACTCAGTTCTACAAATGTTCAGTCTGTAAAATTGGCATTATAGCATTTAATTGTTACTTACTTCATGGGCATATGGAGAAATAAAATAAGATATGATATATAAAGCATTTTCTGAAAGGTATCCTGGAAAGAATACAGAGTCTATATTTTACATGTTAGATTCTAGAATTAGACACTGGAATTATAGCCAGAGCCCTGCCACTTATTAATTTAGTAACCTTGGTCTTTTCTTTTATAAAGTAAAGGTAAGATACCTATCTTCCAAGTTTGTGTCATAGTAAGATTCATCCTCTTTCTTCTCTGTTAAAAAAAAATGGTTTTGTACACACGGTCTGTATTGCTAAAAGATGTTAAGATGCAGATAAGCTTAGATCAGCAGTTTTTATTTCAAGCAAGAAGGACAAACATAGATAATAACTATTTAAATAATTAATAGTCTGGAACAAACCATTCACTGATGCTATGCATGGGAAATAAGAATTTTCTGCCAGGACCTAATTCGTGTCCTTGGTCAATACATTTTCCCTTCTTTGTTCCTGGGAAGATTAACAGTATTGTGCAAAAAAAAAAAAAAAAAAAAAAAAAAGGCCTAGTCAGGGACTAGAAAAGTATAAACCAGTAAATTATAGTTATTGCTACTAAAGTTATTATTTACATGTATTCTGGAAGACACTACTGGCAATATTACTATTCCTATATAAAAGCAAATGAAAGTGTGATTCAAAAGACTAATAAAAAAACCCTAAGTTCATTCCGTAGTAGCTCTATTTCCTTTTACATCTCTCGTTAAATGGCTTCATTCATTATAAGTTCCACAGACTAGTAACATCAAGCGTATGGGTCTAACTAATAGGTGGCCTTTTACCCATGACCTCTTACGTGATCACAGACTGATAATCTGATGTCAGGCAGAGGCCTCATAAATGGGGCCTTTGACCAAAAGGAAGGCTTCATAAGGAGCTCTTCTTAGTATTTAAAATAAACTCCTACTGTACTTCCACCATTTAATTGGTGGTGTTTCCTACAGACTCAGTCTCTGTATTCTTCTGTTGTGGGGGGAGGTGGCCAGTTCCCTGGGGAATCTTGCACAGTCCCATGCACTCAGTTCTGTCCTGTGACCTTCAAACATATAAGTCCAATTCAGCCTTTTATCCTCTCCCTCTTTCCTGCTTCAGGCACGTAGCCGCAGCCTTCTAGCCTTTAGATTACTCAGGCAAGGAACCATATCTGCCTCTCCAAGGGTCCCTTTGGTGGCTCTCCCACCAGACTTAAGGGGCAGCCACTACTCCTTTTTCTGACCCTCTGAATTCAGAGCAGAGAGAGGTAGAAGCAGCAGGTGGGGAGGGAAGGGGTGGTGGGAAGGTTCTCACTCGCTGACATAAATCCTCCCTTGGACCTGGCAGGTGTTTTAAAATGACTCTAGCTCTTGGACTACTTTTATGACGCATTGGTGACTTACTGCTGAGCCTTCCTGACCACAGTTCTCTTGACCTGGCAGGGGCTCCCCTTTAGCTGGCCAAGTATCCTTCCATTTCTGCACCAGTGGTTCAGCCTTAGTTTCTATCCCCAATTCCCCTTGTCCTCTGGCAGACACCCTCTTAGGCAGAATGTCTTTTTAAATGACCCCAGGGCAACGTTCTTACAATGCATGTAGATTCCACGCCTGGGTCCCAGGATCTCCGTACCTTTGGCCCTCTGTTGGTGGAAAATGCCCTGCTTTCCAGATTCAGCCTCTACTCTGCCTCCATGAGCAGCTGCAGATAGCATTACTCTCTCTTTGATATTCTCTGGCACGGCTCAGGCATCAGTGCACAGTGTCTGCCAAATGCAGGAATCTGCCCCCCTTCTAGAACCTGAGGTGTGGGCAACAAAACCATCCCGGGCCCCTTACTCTCCCGGGTGGGTTAGGAGTCAGCCACAAAGAAATTTTCACAAAGTACTCTCCAATCTCCAACAACCTTACTCTCTTAGAGCCTCAATATATATGCATTTTTTGACTAGTTCTATAAACCCACCTAACTTTGGAGCATACTATCTACTGTTTTTATGCCTTAGCCAAAAGCTAGAGAGGATATTTCCCATTTTAACATTCTATTTTTCTAAAGTAAAGGACTTTTATAAGTAAACTTCATTTTTCTCCTTCTGGCCCATCATGTTACCATCTTATGCCAATAAAGGTAAAATCCTGCTACTATTGCCCTTTGTGAATTTATATGTAATGAGACTTATTCAGCTTCAGGTCATGCAGGTAGACCTCTTTTTTCATAAGCAATATTCATTTGTGAATATTTCATAATTTTATCAAACAGCAGGACAGAAATATTATAACTGGGACTGGATAAATGAGTTGACTTGTTCATTTTAAAGTAACATAAAATCATGAAGGATTATAAATAGCAGGATAATTGTTCCAGATCTTAATTCCTAGAATATAGAACTTAGAAAATCAATGCCTTGTTAGTTTACATAATTCATTTGCAAATGAAGTGACTACTATTGGTCCTAACCTAATTCTCCAACTCTGCATTCCTCCTTCTCCCAATCTGTAGGTTTCCTTTCATCACACTTTTATTGTCAGTCCTACCCCCAAAGTATGAGGAATGTATTAGTTACCTATTGCTGCTGTAACAAATTGCCACAAATTTAGTACCTTAGAACAACACATATTTATTCCCTCACAAATCCGGAGGTCATAAATTCAAAATGGGTAAGACCCAGCTGTGTTCTTTCCTGGAGGCTCCAGAGGAGAGTCCATTTTCTTACATTTTTCAACTTGTAGAGGCTGTTTGCACTTCCTGTCTCGTGGCTCCCTTCCATCTTCAAAGCCAGCAATGGCTGATCAAGTCTTTCTCAAATTGCATAATTCTGGTCTGTGTTTCTCTTCTGTAGCCACAACTCCTTCTCCAAAACTGACTCTTCTGCCTCCCTCTTCCACTTTTAAAGACCCATATGATTACACAGAACCTACCTGCATAATACAAGATACCACCTTATCTTTAGGTCAGGAGATGAGCAACCTTAATTCCATCTGCAACCTTGCTTCCCCTTTGCCATGTAACAACATATTAACAGATTCTGGGGATTAGGATTGGATAATTTTGGGTAGAGTATTATTCTACCCTGCCTTATAGGAAGTCATCCCAAACTGCAGCAGAAGTTGCCTAGACCTCCCACCAGTCCTCAGGAAGCAGGTGTCTCTTACTGTGGCTGCTTGTGTGACCCTGGCATGATGGCCAATATCTACTCAATAATCCCTTCTAATGAAGAACAGTACTCTAGCCTGTTTTTGCAAATACAATTTTATTGGAACATGTAGCCATGTCCATTTGTTTACATATTGTCTATGTCTGCTTTTGTGCTGCAACAGCAGAGTTGAGTAGTTACAACAGAAACTGTGTGTCCTGCAAAGTCTAAGATATTTATCACCATGCTCTTTACGGAAAAATAGTTTGTTGACTCCTGCTATAGAGGCTTGCTCTCTGATTTATCATTACTCCTACATTGTAGCCTTTCGTGTCCCCTACTGAAAGCCAAGTGTGTGCACCAGGGCCTCTTCCCTTTGGTGGACTCTGAACTTCGTGCTTTATAACACCAGCCCTGTTGGGCTGCCAAAAGCTCTGACCGATTTTTCAACCTCAAGGCTGATACATTCAGAATCAGCCACTGTCTTAAAGAGAAAAGGAGTGCCAAATACAAGGTTTGCTTCTTTCCCAGATCTTGGTTCCTGCAAATCCCTTCTATTTAAGTAGTTCTCCAATGTCTTCACACACACAGGTTTTATTTTGTCTAGCTTTTCTAGTTGTTCTCAACAATAGAATTGATCCAAGCAATCTGGTCCACCATTACCAGAAGTATATTTTTCATGCTATTGTTGCATTTTTGTGGCCTCCAAGTCCATGTTTTATTATTCATATTCTTTTATATCTTATTATGTTGTCTTTTGTGTTTACCTTATGATTTCTTTATAGCTTTTGTTATCTCTTAGAGACTACACTTTTTTGCTTTCTAATGAGGAAGGCAGGTTTTAGGAAATATTCTTCTGAATCCTACAGTTAATTATTTTCTTAGGTAAACTTACCCTTGACTATTCAGAATAACATTTCTTTCCCACCATTGTGCATTGATTCACTAGAGCCCACCATTTATCTAGTTTTGTTTCTATCTCTTTAGCTTCCAACTAAGCAAATTTTAAACTTAATGACAAATTGCTCTTAGTCTCCGCTCTCAGATAAACAACAAATCAGCTTATTGGATATGTACGCAACTAGAGGGCAAGTAGACGCATAATTTCCATTCTAAGTCAAATTTTCCAGAAATTTATCCCATCTTCTGGTGAATCTTTGCTTTATTCATATGAAATATCCTATCCCCACTGCTCATTCTGATTCTGAACTGAATGAGTTCTTTAAAAATTCCTGTTGAGAATTTACTGCAATGGAAGTTCTTACACCTCTCATTTCTTACATTGTTTCCAGTTGCTTTTTATTAATAAAGATACAAAAGTGAAGTACAGTGTTCTGGCCATTTCATGGAGAAGCACTGATAACCAAGGACAATTCATAAGTTTTCTGATTCATTCGTATAATCACTGGCGTTCTATTTCAGGAGAGGTACAAAGTTTCTTCTTAACTTCTCAGATTGGGTCTGTTTGAAGAGACAAAGCCCGGATAGGCTTTTCCTTAATCTAGCACTGTATGCCTTGGTGGAAATTTCTCTCACATTCTTGTATTATATTCCCCATCAAGTTTAGTTTTCTTATTTGCCTTGAAACTTATTTTATATAATTATACTCCTGTGTGGGGAATTTACTTGGGAACTGTGAATTAAAAGTCAGTGTCTAGTACCAGTAACAGTTCTGCAGAATTAAATCCTGCAGTTTTCCAGGGACTGGGTCATTTCTTTCATTCCATAGAGTTAAATGCTTTCCATAAATATTCCACTCAGGCTTTTTAGATTCAAAGGTATGACATGGTTTGCAATATGAGCCACAAATATGTACATTAATAGCAGTGTAAGTACTTGGCATGAATTAAACAATTGTATTTAAAATAATTGATTTGTGATTCAGTATCCAGGGATTTGGAAAAGTAGAGAATTTCTTCTTGTTTTACAAGAAGTATTAATGAGTTACAAAAGAAGCAATAAAGTAGCCACACTAGACACTTGCTACTTTGTACAACTGCATTTGGATATTTGGGTGTCTACCAGATAAATAATACTGTACAGTGGAAAGAGTCTGAAAGACCTGGATCTTAATCCTTTCTCCTTTGCCTACAACTCTGTGACCTTGAGCAAAGCACTATCTCTGAACCTCTCTTTTCCCCTTCCATAAAATGAAGATGATAATAATGATACAACCTTACCTATTTCACTTGTTCATTAAGATAATGAATTGGTATAAGATATGGAAGAAATTTGTAAGTAATTAGGCCCTGTTTAAGGTATACTTATTTTTTAAAGTATTTCAGAATGAAACTGAAAACTATTCCTTGCAAAAGTTAAAATTTGAATGACTAATACTATTTTTAATGTCTAATTATTCATTCATTCTAGAATCACCATAGAAAATCTTTAATACTTATTTTCCATATGATAACAAGAGTATTCCAGGGTAAACAGAGAAGCCTATGAGGGATGGAGCTAGTTTAAAGTTTAAAGGTATTTTTTAGACAGGTAAATCCATCCTCTCTTCTTCTAGTAACATGTCAGACATCAACTACTAGTGCATTTCTCAGTGCCATAAATCCATTCTCTGAATCTTGAAGCAACTTGGGGGAAGTTGAGACCAAAACATTAAGTTTAAAACAAAATAGCTAAGATCTAAAACCATAAGAAATCGACTTCAGATTTTTATTTTCAATTATATTCAAAGGAATTTCATGCAGGCTACACAGTATGTTAGGTGTTGTTTTTTTTCCTACTGGGGAATTGGAAACATGCTTTCTTTATGCCAATGAAAAACACTCAACTCTGCAAGGACAGTTCATGGTTAAAACAGCAGAAGAGCAGATTGCAGTGGAAGATTAGCTCACTAGAATTAAGGATTTCTCTGTACGTCTTTCAGAAGGAAATATCACTGTTCCAAGTGCAAGACTTCAATAATTTGCATACACAGGAAAGGGAGGGAAGGTATTCCTGAAAAAGCTGCTGTTGTACTGATAACATCAAAAACTGAAGGACATAATGAATTGATTTCTTCTGATAACATTGTAAAAAACATAGTAAGTCGATTGTTACTTTGAAATACAAATTCATTTATAATATGCTTTTTAAAATGTAGTATAACCCCAATTCTGTCAAAAAATGTGAAAAAATATTTTTAACTAGAAGAAATTTGTAAATCTTTAGTTTTTACTAGTGTTAGTGATTGTAAACTTGCCTAGCTGAAGTGTCAGTTATGAAAATGAACAAAAATTTGTGATTTCTGTATTTTCTCTTAAATTTCATCATGTACATAGGGAATATTCATTTAAGCCTACAAATAAAATGGATTATTGTTACAAAATCTTTTACTATTATATATTTTTATTTTCAATATTATTTGTTATTGATTTCCTGGACATCTATAAATACATGATAAAGATTTTAAATAATTAGAAAGTATAGAGAAATATAACAAAAAATTTTTTATAATCTTACTACCCAGAAACAACTGTTGTTTAATATTTTTAATTTTTTCTATGTACGCATCCATATATATACACACACATTGTTTTGCAAATTTTGGTCATGTTAGTATTCAGTTTTATTTTTATGTAATGATTTAGTTCTTTTCACTTAAAATTTTGTGAACATTATCCATGTAGTTAAATATTTTTCAAAAATATTTAATTTGTGATGAATGACATATCATCATATAAATATGATACTTAAGTAATCCTCTATTTTTGCACATATTCAAGTTTTTCTGGTCATAAATAATGCTATGACTATAACTAGCATTCATATACCTAAATCTTTATTAGAAGCTTTAATTTATTCCAAGTTTCCTTGAACTGTAATTATTAAACCAAAAGATAGGAACTCTTTTTAAAATCTCAATTTATACGACCAGGCTATTTTACAGAAAGGTCATACTAATTTTCATTTCTACAACATGATATTAGAGTACTTTTTAAGCTATCTGTTCCATTGCATTTAAATGTTTTTAAAGTATTTATTTATTGATAGATGAAAATGGTAGCTTTTAATATTTATTCATGAATAAAGATAAGCTTTTTTCTGCACATGTAATAGGCTCTTGAAATGTCTATTCATGTTCCTTACCTATTTTGTCTATTATTTGTTATTGTCTTATTCTTTGTTGAGCTTCAGATATAGGGATATTAAAAATATATTGTATTGTTTCTCAAAAGATTGTTCTGAATTTGTCAAGGATCTTTTATTTTTGTCTACTTTAAGCTCATATCTTTTAAACAGTTAAAATTTTCTACTGTTTTTGCACTTAATATGTTGTTTCCTATCTCAATATCAGTTCAATATTTATCTATAGAAACACCTAGTTGTTTAGAGTTTTATTTTTAAATACTTAATTCTATATAGTATGAAGTTAAAATAAAACTGTTCTCAAGTATACTTTGTTGAATAATTTGTTCATTGTTTATAATATTTGCTATATAATACATCACATTTTTATATATAGTACGATTTCTTTCAGGACTTTACTGTTTCTTTGATGAGCCTTTTGTTACTCAAACCCCACACTATTGTAATCTCTTTGATTTTATAATACACTTTAATAATGATTAGAGCAAGTTTTTCCCTTATTATACATATTTTTAATCTAGATTTTTAAATTAATTTTTGAAGCTATAAGTAATTATATTATAATTGCCATAAATGTACAAATTAGGGGAGCAATGATATCTTTAAGATACTTTTATTGTCTCCCCATCCTGAAAGTGGTGTAATTTCCCACTAATTCTAGTGTTACTTTACATTATTGAGTAAAGATTTATAGTTTTCTTCATGTAAATTTTTCTTGTAAAAATCATTACTAAGTATTTTCTTATATTTGTCCCTATTGGTAATGAAAACTATTATCCCCATTCATCTTCTAATTGATTATTTTGGTCTATAGGAAAATCATTGATTGAAGAAAATATTCATCTTATATCTGATCCCTTTGCTGAATTATATCTTTTAATTCTAATAATTAGATCATTTTCTTTCTATATCTGAGCCTATATATGTTATCTACAAGTAATAACAATGTTGTCTCAAGTATTATAATAACAATGTTGTCTTTTTTTAAGTATTATACTTTTCATTTCTGTTTCTTCTTTCATTGCATTGCTATAAATTGAAGGGTTAAATTAGCCTTGCTTTCCCATCCTCACGATCTTGTCTTAAATGATAACTCTCTAGTGATAGCTTCTCTGACCAACACTCTGCATAGCATCTTACAAACCTTCTATTAATTTTCTTTCACCATCCTGCTAATTTCCTTCATAATACTACTTACATGAAAATTGTACATATACAAAATGGAAAGTGTTTAATTCCCTAATCCTTGTATATATTCTGCTGGAATGCAAGACTGTAAATGACATAAGTGCGGGGATTAGGTCTGTTTTGCTCTCCTCTGCATATAGCACATTACCCAGTTCCTGCCATGGAGTTTGTCAATAAATATTGTGTCTGTTTCTGATTTAAGTGAAAAAGTCTTTGGTGTGGCATATAATGAAAAATTTGACTGTTGGTTTCAAATAAATACTTATTATGTTTAGAAATACTCCTATCCCAGATTTGGGGATTGTTTTGTGAAGAATAACTTCTGTGTGTTATCAAATGCATTTTCAGATTGCATTAAAATTGTCATAAATCTATTTATTCTCATTAAACCTATCTAGCCAAATTATTATTAATAGAAACAGATTGCCTAATACTAAATCATCCTTGAAATTATCACAAGAACCCTACTTGATTGTGTATGGACTTCAAATGTACTAGTGAATTCAAGTTTCTAGTATTTTGTTAAGGACTTTTGCCTTTGTAGTTATAAGGAAGATTGATCTACTTTTTCATTGCTGTTGCAATCTGTATTATGTCTTGAAGTATTATTATGGAATAAATAAATTGGATACTTTTTCATCTATTTCACAAGTGAAACAACTTATATATCATGGAAATTATTTGTGCCCTGATAACTTGAGAAAACTCAGATAAATGGTCAGTCTGTAAGTACTTCTGAGAAGTAATTATCATTTATAATTTCTTCCATAATTACAGAACTTTTTTCAACTTCCATTTTTTCCTGAAGCAATTAATTTAATGTGTGGTCTCTTTTTCTTAATGTAAAATTAGTTTATGTTCTTTGAAGAATATTCAGTAACATATTTAGAAGAAAATTAATATATCATCTGTAGGCTCACCACTTAGAGTTAATTTCTATTGATACCATATTTCCTGCCATGCCCTTTCTTATTTATTTGTAGCTATATACATATTTACATGAAAAAATGTATATCATGCTATATATATACACATAGTCTTTTGTCCTGTTTTCAATTAACATTAAAATTAAAAATTAAAATCATTTTTGTTTTCTGACATCCTCAAATTTTTGTTAAGAATATGACTTTTTATGGATGTACAGTATCCTATATCATATATACAATAATTTATTTCACTGTTAGACATTTAAATTATTTCTAATTTTCACTGTTAGAATGCTTTAATAAGCTTCCTTGATATTTGCATATATTTTTATATCTCTAGCACAAATTCTTAGAAATGAAAGCCATTTTATATTTAATACCAAGTATCTACACAAAATTAACTTTTACCAAAATGTTTTGAAAGTGCATATTCCACTGAACCCTTTGCAACATTACATTTTTTTAAAAAATGCCATTTTGAAAAGCAAACCATGTTTTTTTTATCTAATTGTCTTTGATTAATTACTACAAATCTTTCCTGGTAATCTATTTCATGAAATGTTTATTCACCTAATGTGACCAATTTTGATTTGTAAGTGTTCTTCACATACTGAAGATATAAATCTTAGCTTTTAGAAATTATAAGCAAATTGCTCAATATTAGTCAATAATTTAGTAAAGAATTATAATCTATTTTATTTCTTAGTGCTTAATGGATGTTTCCTTATACTATAATAAATTATTAATATTTGCCAACCATGTGATCTTCAGCAAAATGCTTTACCTCCTTGGACCTTGTTGATTAATTTTTATATATTTATGTATATGAACATTATACAATAATCATATTTTTGAATAAAATATTAATTTTTGATGTTTTTCCTGAATATAAAGTAATCTCAAATCCAAATCAAACAAATTCTGATTCTAAGGACATTTACTGAGAATCCAATAATGTCTGCAGAGGGATTCAAATAAGCTTCTTGGACTTTGTATAATAGGTTCTTGAAAATAGGATATCTTGAGCACTTCTAATCACACCATCACTGAAGCTAAAGTACCTGCTTTCTCTTGTTCAGAGTTGGATGCTTTGAATAGATCATGGCAACTATGACCTGTTTTGCCAGAGTGTATGTATTTGTGGATAAAACTTTGTCATCAACAAAATCCATTGAAAACAAATTCTATGTTTACTTGTGATTTATCTTCCCTAAGACCTCAAATATCTGGAAATATTATTTGTATTTTTCTCCATGATATTTCAATATTTTATTATAAATGTTGGGTATAGAAAGAGGTTAAGAAGGAGAGTAAATGATAATTGTGAAGTTGACCACTGGTGAATTATTAGTTGCCAGGAGAAGACTGTGCAAAAGAGGCTTGAAATAGAAAAGTTTGAAAGAGTAAGTCACTGGTGAGTCTGTCCTTGTTTTTTTTTTTCCTTTCATATTCTTTGTCATAAAGGATTTGACTTACTAGTTGGTATAATAGCTATAACAATTATTGTTCTTCAATCTCAGAACTGTGTGCAGTAGTGAAAGAATAATTGGAATTAATTCCTGAGTCCTGAAGAAGCTTTGATCTAACAAAACTAACCCTAAGAAACCTCACTGTTAGTGTCTCCAGGAATAGGTGATGCATGAAATTTCTACCTCCTCCTCAGGAAGGAGCCAACAGCTTCTTGATAAGGCAGATCTGTGAAAAGGTTAGACCCTGCCATACCCATTCTCATTCCCTTACCAACCTCAAGAAACTGGACCCACTTTCAAAATGCTAAGCTTCAGAGAGCTTTTAATTTTAGCCCCTCCCCAGGTTCCATGGAAAATGTCCCCTCCTCAGGGGCATATAAGATTATCTGGAGTTGAAACTTTGCTTGAAATAAGTTGCTGGTCCTTCTCATCTTTGGTCATGTCTTGAGAAGTAAGGTCCTGACCTGGCATCTAATTCCCCATATCAGGTCTGTGACATAGTCTGAAAGATAATGCTTCTCCTAGCTAGGGCAGTTACTTTTCTACCTTGAATGCAGAGAAACAGAAGAAAGAAGTCAGAGGTGGGGTGGCAGGGAGAGAGAAGGGAGGTGGGGGATAGAGAGAGGGAGAGGACACAAGCTTGATTTTGAGAGAATTTCCAGTTAGATCCAGGTCCTTTTGAAGACCAGTTATACTTTTCTGCCCTTAAATTTCACGAGAAAAAGATACACTTTTTAAATAAATGCCCTTTCACGTAAATACCTCTGAAAAGTTTCTATTAGTTGTAATCAAAACAATATTGACGGAAACTCTAGCCAGACACAGTTTATCTCATATCTACCTATTGGATCCCAGTTATGATTCAAACCTCTTTTATAAACATTAGATCTATGGATATCCTGGTTTTTCTAAGAAGACTTTATGCTTCAAAATTATTTGTTTGTCTCTCAAAACAAATAAGCAAAAAAGCCATCAATAAACAACTTCCTATTCCATTTACACAATATTCAAATTTTCAGTTGTTTAAGAGGAAAAGTGATCATATTGAGGTATTACATGTTCAAGTGTGAATGGCCAATAGTTTAAGTCTCCTAGGGATATTTCTGATAGAAGTACAGCTTTAATTTCTGCTTGTTGAACTTTATGCAGCAGGAAAGGCTGATAATGGCATTGTGGTTCCTCTCAAATTTTATTCAACCAAACACATACATGAAATTATTGTCTTTCGAACCATATTTGGGTCCAACACTAAAAGTAACTGAACTTCCCTGTATCTTAATTTCCTTAGCCACAAAATAAAGACAAATATCTACTTTTCAGATGTGTAAGAACAAATAAGATAGCATTTGTAATGCATATAGCAAAGTTTATGGCATTCAAGTCAGAGCTATTGACTTGTTACATTAATTAACTTATTCAGGAAGGTGTTAAATTTGCCTTACATTAGAAATTGGAACCCATTCTATTAAGTGAAGTATCCCAAGAATGGAAAAATAAGCACCACGTATACTCACCAGAAAATCGGTATTAACTGATCAACACCTAAGTGGACATATAGGAATAACATCTATCGGGTG
>VBSM01003204.1:22604645-22627691 GCA_008086735.1 Cheirogaleus medius
TAAAAAAAAAAAAAGATATGGAAGCAAATAGCAAAAGAAATCACTAAGAGAGTTGACAACAATTGACTCGGCGTGAGATGGGGTGGAGCAGGGGATTACTAGCTTTCATATTATTCCTCGTGGTACTATTGGACTTTTTAAAAGCTATGTGCATGTATAACTTTAATTAAAAATCCTTTATAAAAGAAAAAAATATCCTTTAAGGCATCAGTGAATTTCTTGACTAAGAGTGGTTGGTCTCACAACAGAATGAGAAAAGGAATTACAAATACTTGGCATAAGTGTCATTAATCGTCACTTCCGTATCCATAGCAGACATTGCTAATCAATCCCAGAACTCTTTCTTGTTGACCAGAGACTCAGAGTTTTCAACACAGTAGTCCAGGCAGCCACTCCTAACCAATCAGAGCTGACGCTAAGATTATGTTTTTGTTAATAGTCTAGGACAAAGGTCAGCCAACTTTTTGT
Organism: Cheirogaleus medius; assembly: GCA_008086735.1. NCBI lineage: Eukaryota > Metazoa > Chordata > Mammalia > Primates > Cheirogaleidae > Cheirogaleus > Cheirogaleus medius. Next base: position 22,605,114 of record VBSM01003204.1, read on the forward strand.
AAAGGGTCAGAAAGTAAATTTGTTTTCTTTTGTAGACCATACAATCTCTGCTGCAGCTACACAATTTTGCCATTGTAGTGCTAAAATAGCCATAGACACTACGTAAACAAATGGGAATGCCTGTGTCCAATAAAACCACATTTACAAAAACAGGCTGTAGGCAGCCTGAAATTTGTTAACCCTAGGTTTAGAAGTTCTTCTAAAATTAAGGGAAGGTAAATGCTGCTGAAGTCATTTCAGGAAAGTTTGCAAAAGAGGTATTTTAGCAGCCTGACAAGGTTAAAGATATAAAAATGGGCCTGAGACCCGAGGAGTTTCTCCGCTCAATTCTACCTGAAATCCTGCCAAATCAATTTTTCCCCCAGTTCTCAACGATTGCAGGAGTCAGTGTGCCCCATTTCTCTTAGACCTCAGCTGAGTCAGTGGCTCTGTTCTGGGCATTTGTGTTCATGTTAAAATGCACCAGCTGATGTCTCCTCACCAGGCAACTTACCAGCTGTGCTGTTATGTTAGATTACAACGCCAGTTTTTAGACTTGAGTTTGATCTTCCTTCGTACTTACATTCATAATCCAAAAAATTATTAGAGATTCCCATTTCCTTATTTAAAGTAATCTTACAATGTTGCCTCCCCCATAACCATGCAATGAATTGAGTTACATATAAGCACTACCAGATTCTTCTACGATTCTCATATTGAATCCAGTGTTGTATTTTCTTAAATGGAGATGAATATGGATGGTTGAGTATATGATGCCAGGCAAGTCATTTTACCTTCCAGAGCCACAGTTTTCTCATCCATAAAATGAATATAATGGATACCTTCACTACATACCTCATAAGGTTACATAAGACTCAATGGGGAACTTTTTTACTAAGGTTTATGTGTGTCACAAAAAAGTTATCCATTAAAACCCTTTCCACCCTACTTTTAACACTGCCATTCACTCCCACCCACATCATCATAATTACTCACATCCTCTGACAAACATCAGGGTTAATGTTAGAGGGATAAGTCTGCTCCCAAATAAAAGCTATTTGTCCTAGTGAGTGTCCTACCTTCTTCACTCATCAACCTCTTGTGACAGAGTGTGTGTACAGGTCTCCAGATGGATCCTGGGGGGCTTTCATTGACATGTTGGCACCAAGACACATCCAAGTATCCAGCATCAGCAAATCAGACAAATACAAAGTTATTTAAGCCCTACATGTCTATGCCAGGGAAGGTGATGATAAGATATCCTAAGACATAATGGACTGAAGCAGTGACTATTGCTGGGAAGCATTAGATAAGAATTACTTACCATAATAGCTTTGACTTGGGCAGAAGAGCCCTTCAAATTCCAACTGAAGTCCCTTTCAAGAAAAATGAGTACTAGTATTATTGTAAAATCAAAGCTATTGCTCTCATTGCAAATTCCCTAATGTGCACGAGAAGTGTATATTTGACTTCTTGGTCAAATTGAGGTTCAGCAATGTTCCCACAGAACTTTGAAAATATTCACTTTAGAAGAATCTACCTTTTCTTTAGTGTCAAAAGTGATCCATGACAAAGGAAGGAAATAACAGAGGATGTAAACAGGTGGAACATCATGCCATGCTCATGGGTCGGCAGAATCAACATTGTTAAAATGTCTATACTACCCAAAGTGATCTACAGAGTCAATGAAATCCCTATTAAAATACCATCATCATTTTTCGCAGATATAGAAAAAATAATTTTATGCTTCCTATGGAACCAGAGAAGACCCCGTATAGCAAAAACAATCCTAGGCAATAAAAACAAAATGGGAAGTATCAATTTACCAGACTTCAAACTATACTACAAGACTATAGTAATTAAAACAGCTTGGGACTGGCACAAGAACAGGGACATTGACCAGAGGAACAGAGCTGAGAACCCAGATATAAAACCATCCTCATACAGCCATCTAATCTTTGACAAAGCAGACGAAAACATACAGTGGGGAAAAGAATCCTTATTCAATAAATGGCGCTGGGAAAACTGGATAGCCACATGTAGAAGACTGAAACAGGACCCACACCTTTCCCCTCTCACAAAAATCAACTCATGCTGGGTAACAGACTTAAACCTAAGCTGTAAAACTATTAGAATTCTAGAAGAAAACGTTGGAAATACTCTTCTAGACATTGGCCTAGGCAAAGAATTTATGACGAAGACCCCAAAGGCAATCACAGCATCAACGAAAATAAATAAATGGGACCTGATCAAATTAAAAAGCTTCTGCACAGCCAAAGAAATTGTCAAGAGAGCAAACAGACAACCTACAGAATGGGAGAAAATTTTCGCAAGCTACACATCCAATAAAGGGCTGATAACTAGAATCTATTTAGAACTCAGGAAAATCAGCAACCCTATCAAACAACCCTATCAAAAAGTGTGCAAAGGACATGAACAGAAACTTTCCAAAAGACGACAGAATAATGGCCAACAAACATATGAAGAAATGCTCGACATCTCTAATCATCAGTGAAATGCAAATCAAAACCACAGTGAGATATCACTTATCTCCAGTGAGAATGACCTTTATTAACAAGTCCCAAAACAATAAATGTTGGCATGGATGCAGAGAGATAGGAACACTCCTACACTGCTGGTGAGACTGCAAACTAGTTCAACCTCTGTGGAATGCAATATGGAGATACCTTAAAGTGATATAAGTAGATCTACCATTTGACCCAGCAATCCCATTACTGGGCATCTACCCAAAAGAACAAAAGACACTCTATAAAAAAGACACCTGCACTCGAATGTTTATAGCAGCACAATTCACAATTGCAAAGATGTGGAAACAACCCAAGTACCATCAATACATGAGTGGATTAATAAAATGTGGTATATGTACACCATGGAGTACTATTCAGCTATAAGAAACAATGGTGATATAGCACCTCTTGTATTTTCCTGGATAGAGCTGGAACCCATTCTACTAAGTGAAGTATCCTAAGAATGGAAAAATAAGCACTGCATGTACTCACCAGCAAATTGGTATTAACTGATCAACACCTAAGTGGACATATAGGAATGACATTTATCGGGCATTGGGCAGATGGGAGGGGGGAGGAGGGGACGGGTATATACAAACATAATGAGTGCGATGCTCACCATCTGGGGGATGGACATGCTTGAAGCTCTGACTCCGGGTGGGGAAAGGGGGAAAGACAACACACGTAACCTAAACATTTGTACCCCCATAATATGCTGGAAAAAAAAGTGATCCATAACAAAAGATTGCTTCACTCAGTTTTTTGTTCTTCAGTATCCCTACCCTACAAATTCTACTTCTGCCTTTGTAAAATAAAATTTACAAATATCTGTTTTTCTTCCTCATGAAAGTATAAAAAGGAACAAATTGGATGATATACATGTAAGTACTTTGCAATTGAAAGATCCCTATAGCAAAGTCCAGCAAACTTTTAAAATGATCTCCTATAAGTTAAATAGGAAGATAATCCCCTTGCCAGCAGTATTTGTCTGTAAGTGATTTCTGCAATGAAAAATCAAATAACTCACTGTTTTCTTATCTTTGCTTTTCCTCCCAACTGAGTCTACCGCCTCTTATTAAACACAGTCTCTGCTGTTCAACAATTTTCCTACTATGGCATTGACTCATAAACTAATCAGGTGACCAACTTTACTGTGAAGATCAGAGCATACCCCATTGTTCCAAAGTGCATCATGTTTGCTCTTCATACAGCATGATGGTTATAATTTGCACAGTCAAAAACTGACAGCATGTTTGGCTATTTTCCCAACTGGGGAAAAATCAAGCTGTTTTTGTTCAGTTGCTTGGGTCCAGATGTTGAGGGGCCTTTCATTGCATAACACTCCCAGTGGTGAATCCAGGATCCCACTGTTTTTGCTCAGGAGATTATGAGTGGCCTGTGCTGTGGAAATGGAGGAATTATCTATACAAGTTACTTGAGACGGAATGAGTGAAATGTCAAGGTATAGGCAGCATCACTCCTGGTGGAGGGCCAATGGCTCTGTCTGTAGAGAGAGTCCCCGAAATACCGAGGAGCTGACACTGAGTCTCAGCAGGTGCTGTCACTCACACTGTGGTGGACAATCTGCTCACGTCCAGCAGCTTTGTGGTTCTGGCTGTGAAAAGTGATCATTTTGGCAGAGGCCAGGCGGTGTCTCCTACATGAGGGTTTTCCAGGCATGGAGCCCACTGGGCTCCACCCTCGTGTCCCTGCTCCCTTACTCTTTATTCTCTAAGCCCAGGCTTTGCAATTCCTGTCCCCGCCTTTGTCCCCGAGGACAGAGTCTGACTGGTCACCTATCCTCTTTTTAATTTCTAATGTGTATCATTTCTGTTTATGTACTCTTCCTTTAGGGCTTTACCCTTGGACTTCTGAGATGCCTTTTTCCTCTCAACTAGCCCGAGTCTTGCTGTCAAAGCTTACATCAAAAACTTTGTCTTTCACAACCGTTTCCCTGAATTGGTCTGTGAGAGTCAAATTTGGATGACAGAATTTAAACAGTTTCTCTTCCATAATAATCCAACCATTCTCAAAGTAATGAGTGTCTCTAGCTGAAATGGGGAAAGGTAATATACAGAATATAAGTACAAGTTCACTGGCATATTCCAACGTATCATCTCCTTACATTAGCCACCGTGCTCTTAAGTTTTTTCTAACAGGCAAAAGGGCCAAACAGAGGTGATATTCTTCTGACTTTCGTCTGTTCTGCTCAGGTCCTTGCCCACAGACTAAGCAGCCACTGCCCACTCCTAAGGGGACCGGGGGGGGGGGGCCAGGACACCCACTGGCAAAGAGCCATTTCCTCTGTTACACAATGTGTCACATTAAGCACTATATTGATGTGAGGTCCTGTTTTAAGAGTTTTTCTGAAATCATGTCAAGGTGCTAGTGGAGATCATAATAAAACATAGACCATATATGTATTTCTTCTTGAATTAATGAGGAGGCACAATTCCAAAGTAGGCCAGAATCAAAAAGCTATCGATATGATGACCACCTCCCACCCACCAAAATACGCTTTCCTTAAAGAGAGTTATTTGTGCATAAAAAGATTTTGTAAACCCTCCAGAATAATCATAGCAACACCTTCACCATTTCTTAAACATGTACTCTGTACAAGTGCTTCACATATGATAACTCACCTAATTCACCCACAACTCCAAGTGGTAAATACCTCTCCAGTTTTACTGATGAAGAAATTGAGGCTCAGAACAATGTTAAATAACTTGCCCAACTTTCTCACAGTCAGTACACAGGGGAGTCAGAATTCAAACCCCAGGTTCTCTGATTCAAAAAATGTACATCAGGATCAATTACAGATCTGGTTGACAGCACATATACCCACCCACCTCCAGGGGTTGCTGTTAACTAAGTCCTGGGGGTACAGTCACCGTGCAGGGTTAAGTCCCCAGACTCTGGTGTTGGGCAGCCTCCATTTAAACCCTGAGCACCAATGTCGGTGTGATCCTGGGATCTTTGCTTCTCTGTGCCTCAGTTTACCCATTCTTAAAATAGGGAGGAAAAGGATTGTAATAGTGTCTTCCTTGTAAGGTTATTCTGAGGACTAAATGAGTCAGCATATGTAAACTACTTAGAATGGCATCTTGACATGGCAAACAGTTAATATTTTTGATCTGATGCACTATTAATCAGATCCTCTATTACACAACATATCACATTAAACAGTATGTTTCTGTAAGATTCCATTTCAGACTGGAGAATTACTGTGCTTCACTCTTCGTTTGACTTCAGAAGAATTCATGGGAATATACATCTAATCACATACAAAAATTTCTGGGCATTCTTACCTTTTTTATACAGCAAATTTGCTATAAAAATTATATGAACTAGGCATAAAACACCCAAAGAATATATTTTCAGTTGTGCTGTAAAATAGGGTAACATCTTATAAAACAATTACTTTTTCACTACACTGTGAGATATAAAGTAATTATTCAAATGTAATGAGTCAAATTTGTTAAATTTTAAGTCTCATACATTCTTATGACAGGTGATTTTTTTCAAATTATAAAATTAGAATGCATGAGAAAACATTACTACAGTTCCAGCAGCTAAGAGTAGTCCCTTGCACAAAGCAACCTAACCCAGTTGTACATTTAAAAAATTCTGTTCACAAAGCACTACCTCCTTTATCAAACTATTTCCTCATTCTAGGTAGGCAGAAGCACGTATACCTTGAATTTCTGAAATAAAAATGATCCAGATAACTTTCTGTGCTCACTGTTAAATACATGGAATTCAACAGTGATTTAGAAAAAAAATTATAAGTGAAAAAAAGAACATCTCTTAATTAGGTTTGTTTGGAGTTCTTTTGAAGAAAGGAAGATCATTTCAGATGTGCTAACATAAAAAAAAAGCCTAAAAGAATTTATAATATATGTTTATTTATTCATTCTCCAAATTCTTATTGAATGCCACCAGCATCTTCACCTCTGCAGATGCTAAAGGATCAGGTGATTCACAAAAGCCATGTTAATATAGGTACACGTGCAGTAAATATATTTCTTTTTGAGATTCTAAGTCCTTCTCACAACTAAAATTGTTACTACACTTTGCTATTAAACCCTGATTAATTTTTAAACCACATTAATGTATTTTATAAAATGTGATACATCTCTTGATTGTATTTATAGTATATTAAATATTATCAAAACACTAAACAACTTGCTTTCTAAATTCACATGTAAAACATTTATGCCTTATTTGAACTATGCTTTTTTAATCTGTTCAATTCTTGCTATCAAATGCATTCTTAAATTCACAACCTAGAATTAATATTTCTATTCCTAACACTTTAAATCATTTATATTTTTATTGGAAACCAAATCCACTCTGGCAGTAATTATGTTTTTGTTCAGTTTTAAGCTGCCAATTATATTTGTGTTCTATTTCAAGCATTCAGCTCTTTCAGCGAGAATTTTATAGCTAAAAATATATCCATGCTCTTTCAATGTCTTTATTTTCTGCCCCTGTGGTATCATTAGTCATCATTAGAGTAGGATTCTGATCAAGAAAAGAAGCATGTAGATAATGGAAATGCCAATATAAAGATGAGAATTGTGATGCAAAATACTATGTTTATGAATTATTTCCAACAGCACTCTGGGGATAGTATAGTCCTCTGTCTGTTGAAGATCTTAGAACTTATAAAAGAATATAGATGCTAGCTGAAATGCTCCACATTTGAGAAATGCTTTCTTTTGAAACTGCACTATACTTTTAAATTTTTGTTAAATGTACTAGTCTATAATTTTATAGCTTATATACCAGGTGACACAAATTGTGCATATGTAAAAGAGCAGAGGTCTAAGGCATGTAACTCAAACAATAATTCACTAGTTATTATGACATAAACTGCTAAGGAAATAATTAAAATTCTATGATGTAGTGTTTGAAACCTGAACTGCAAAAATAAAAAGATACCTATCTATTGAGATATTATGAATTCAGTTATATGACAACATACAATGTGAAATGAAACATTTATTGGGTGTCTATGACAAGGGTTGAGTGTCTCAAAGATAAACAGGAAATGTTTCTTAGCATCAAGATGCTCACCATCTAGTCATCAAAACATATATGTCAATAATTACTATTCCATTTAGATGGTTTTATTCTAGAGGTGGGTACACATTACTACGGGTGCTAGGAAAATGTGATGGAAAATTTCTGGGAACTGATAGAGCAGTTATTACAGAAGAGATGACATTTTGAGTGTGAGTTGGAAGAATGAGAAAGAGTTGTCTAACTGGAAAACTGAGAAGAGATATTTCAGAAAGAGAAACATCAGCTGAAAATTAGAGTCATGGTGGAACAGAGCATGCGTGGAGATTGCAGAGGGTGGTAAGGCTGTCACGGAGGGCATCGTGGTTGGAAAATGGAAGCAGCTGAGTCCAGAATGGCACATTAAGAGGAGATTGCAGGATTTTGCATTGTAAAACATGCTCAATAGGTTATATTTCATCCTGCGAGCCAAAAAAAAAAAAAAGAGGCCACTTAAGGGTATAAACGAGGAAAGTCACAGGTTTGTTTTAAATATATCACTGTGGTAGATACTGTCCTTGATGAGAACACTTGGTGGTTGTAATTCCCTTAGCATCCAGTGCCATGCAGAATGCAGAATATTTCCTCAGTGGACACTTAACAGACTGTCCATTAACCAAGTGAGAGTGGCCTTGGGTTGAATGGTTCTAATATATCACTGACTGCCCTAGGGTTTATGTATATGTGTGTGTGTGTGTGTGTGTAAGCTTTGCCTAACTCTCATTCATGAATTAATGCATTAATTAAAAAATTCAGTATATACTCACCATGAACTACATACTATAATAGACTCTGGGATACAGAGAAAACAAAACAAAATTTCTAACAAACTATTCGATATTGTTTCATTTATTCATCCATTCAATGACCCTGCTTATGATTTGAATGCTTGTCCTCTCCTAAACTCATGTTGGAATTTAATTGCCATTTAACTGCCTTTATGGGTGGGACTAATGCCATTATAGAAGGGTGAGTTTGGCCCCTTGCTCTCTCTTAGTCCTTCTGCCTTTTGCCACGTGAGCATGCAGACTTCCTTGCCACTGGAGGACTCAGTGTGCAAGGCACCATCTGGGAATCACCATCACCAAAGCTGTCAGCACCTTGACCTTAGACTTCCCAGCTCCAGAACTATGAGTCAATAAATTTCTGCTCCTTAAAAATTACCCAGTCTCGGGTATTCTGCTATAGGGGCACAAAATGGCCTAAGAGACACTCTTTTTAAAATATCTGAGTGCCTGATACATGCTAGTTACTGGTCCAGGAGGCACACTGATACTTCTCTCTCTCTCTCTCTCTCTCTCTCTCTCTCTCTCTCTCACACACACACACACACACACACACAGACACATACACACACACCCTAGGACAGTCAGTGATATATTATATTAGAACCATTCAACCCAAGGCCACTCTCACTTGGTTAATGGACAGTCTGTTAAGTGTCCACTGAGGAAATATTCTGCAATCTGCATGGCACTGGATGCTAAGGGAATTACAACCACCAAGTGTTCTCATCAAGAACAGTATCTACCACAGTAGATACTGTGCATTAGTCCTACCCATAAAGGCAGTTAAAGGGCAATTAAATTCCAACATAAGTTTAGGAGAGGACAAGTAAACAGGCAATATAATTGTGTAGCATGTTATGAGAGGGTCAATGCAGAAGGAAACAGGAGAGCACAGCGTCAGTTCTGTGGGACAGTTCTGAGCAATTTTCTAGTGGGAGGGAAGTCTGAACTGAGGCCGTAGGATAAATAGACGTTACCAGGAGAAGAACAGGAAGGGAAGGGTTGTGGCCTGAGGCCTCTGAGTGAAGGGAGTAGCACTTCTTAGGGAAGAGAAAGAACTTTGCGCATCCCTTGGTCTGCATGCGGGAGGGCAGCGTGGCTAGAGTGGAGGGTACAAGGTGGGGGAGAGGGCGCTGGAGCTGGAAGAGGGAAGCAGGGCCCAGTTGTGAAGGGCCTAGTGTTTCTTAAAAGGTTTGGGTTTGATCGATCATGAGGACATAATGGTAAATCAGACAGTTGTGATCTCTTGTCTCTGAAAACCTACAGCCTGGTGACCTTGACAGGACATGGTCAGAATTGCATTTTAGAAAGACCACTCTGGATCTCTGTGGAGAAAGGGCCAGTTGGGGGAAAGGAGTTAGAGAAGGCTGGAAGCAAAGAGACCTGTCCGGTCCATGGATATATTCTCAACAGCCAACACAGGGCCTGGTCCATAGTAGGTGTTCAATAAATGCAAACATGGGATGGGGTGGGGGTCACAGGTAATCCCTGCTTGTTAACACCACAGGCCACCCATTCGGCTGCATCCAAAGAAGCCAACCATAAGTTTCTAATAAATAGTCTATGAGGTTAAACCTTCGCATGTTTACTTGAAGCCCTAGGCTAGTTATTTTCTGTTCCCAAAGCCTGTTGATAGATATTCCCTTAGAGACCTATAAGGACAGTGACTAACCTCACAGACTATTGATCAAACTAGCTTTTTTTCCCTCTGTCAATATATATTACAATTACTAATCTATTATTTTATTACCTTATTCAAAATGTCCTGTACAAAATCCATAGGTCTACTTTAATACCTTTTGCAAACAGCCAGAGTGATATTTGGGGAATTGTATAAGATTTTGGGGGCCTAAGACTCAGGTTCTATTTCTGGCTCTGCCTCTTCATGGTTCTGTGATCACAAATAATCTAACCTTGCTGAGGTTAAATTTTCTCAGTGACAAAATCAGCATAATCATGCCTAATTCATGTGGTTGCAAAAATTAAATGAGATGATATACATGAAGTATTTTGTAAAATCTATGGATCTCTAAAAACATATTGAAGTTATAAAAATAATTAGGAAAATAATTGTACTTTATTATTTTTATAACCCATTTCTTGATAACATTTACCATAACTCTTCTTTTCACTAGTACAGTTCACCCAGAATCATAGATTTACTTATATCCAGACTCTAAAGGGGTGACTTAATGGAGTCACAGTAAGACACAAAAATTGTGAATACACCAACTCACATTCCTCGGCTCTAATTTGGCCTTCCTGCTTAGACCAAACCTTGAGAATGATCAATAAGATGTTTGCCCAAGGAAAGAACACAGCACCACATCATAGAGATTAGAGCTGTGCCTATTGTCTGTGTAAAGGAATCACCCCCCACAAAACACAAGGAAATGAGGGGGTTTAAAGTCATTTGTTAAAATTAGAGAACATTCTTCAATGTCATTCTAAAGTGAAAAGCCATTAATACTTGTGTGAGAAGGAGTCATCTCTTGTTTATATAGCCCACATGTACATGTAGGTATATATCAGTGATATATGCAGCAAATATGAAAAACGAATGGATATGAGCCAGGATGCTTTGAGGAAACATGATCCTTATCTCACAAAGGGAAAATAACCCACAAACACAAAAAGAAATCTTCTTAGCCTAATTCTCCATCAATTTCTAATTCATAATAATTTACATTTTTATGTAATTTGCACATAATATTGCCAAATCCATTATGTTTATTGCTACAAATAGACTGAATCTGTACAATTTTCACTCTCTTTCCAACATCTCTCATTCACTTCTGAGAGCAGAACCAGCTAAGAACAGTTAAATATTCCTAGAGAAGCTGTTTAGCACTTTCCCGAGAGATGCAGATGTCCCCTAGTCCCCAATTACATATATTTATGTAAAAAAATACAATATTTATTATGTGATGCTGTTTTCCATAATTAATATACCTTAGTCCACCACTCAAGAGAAACATTTACTAATTTGTCCCTTGGGAAGACATATTTCTAGCTGAGGAAAGCCTACACTTAATACCATTGCATGTAAAGTTCTAAGCACAGGGCCTGGCACAGAGAAGACTATCTATTAAGGTAAGTGATTATTATGGTTGTGATTTGATTGCACCTTCTTCAAGTGTGAAGTAGAAATTTGCCCTTGGGAAGAGTACACCCTTGCTTTTCCAAGTACCTCATAAAGTTCACCTTGTTCATCCTAGACTATCTCCCCAGGTTTTGCAGGCCTGCAACTTCCCCATGTAATTAGGGGCCCAGTTTTATTCTGACAAAATTCCCATCACGTAATGCAGCAATTCCCAGATGATCCAAATGGAAAATATAAAACCCTCTCCCAAAAGCCAAGAATGAACCTTTGAGAAGTCTACTTTATGGAGTAGTATAATAAGCTTGAGCTTTGGAAAACTGGATTCAAATACTAAGGTAATCATTCACTTAAAATAACCTTAGGTAAACTGTTTATCTTTCCGAATTTTGGGCTCATCTTCTGTAAAATGAGAATATTGATATTTATTGATGTTGCTGTGACAATCAAATAAAATACTATATGTTTGATAAATATGTTATCTTCTTATATCTTATCTGGCATGAGGTCGGTTACTCACCAAATGATACCTATCAAATCCTAACCTCCTCCTTCTTAAGTTTCTTAAAACTGAGAAGTTGAAGGTGATAAAGACCTTCTTGCAGTTCATAAAGAAGTTTTATTTGCTGTGCACTGAAGTCAACCCAGGATTCAGTGACTTCTAGTTTCTCTTAAAGCCATGGTTAGATCAGGGTCTGAGTGATGCTGAGATGAACCTGTAAGTTTCTGATATTTTAGCTGACATCCTGTGGCTTGTGGATCCTGATTATTTTACAATTCCAAGCGGATGCTTGTTTTAAGCAAACCGTAACAACCTGACACAGGAATCTCTCTGTGTTCTCTGTGGATCTTGCCTCTAGAGTCTGCTGCAGATTTTATAAAAGGCTTCAGTGCTCAATGAGGGTCAATGTATATTTTGGAAACAGCCAAAAATATGCTTGAATCCAGAAAATAAGACAGAGGATCAACTTGGAGTAACAAATTCAAAAATATCTTCGACAATGGCCTAGGATCCTAGGATCGCCTCCCAGGATTATTACTTTAAAAAACACACAACTCGGTGTATCCACGGGTGTGTTTACAAAACCAAACAGTCTCTGTGCTTTTCCAAAAATTATCTTCCAATTTTGAAAATAAATGCATACCATTATCAGGACATTAGGATGATATTAAAAGTGTTTTCCCAGAATTTTAGAAACAAAACCCACTCCCAGTGGCTACGACTACTCAACAATAGAAGAACACCTATGAGAGAAACAGATGTGACTTGGGTATACTCGAGGAAGCACACCTGGACTGTGCTACTATTTGGTAAGCAGAAATACAGTTAACGTGAAGAGGAAGGAAATACGAAGAGCCAGAAGTAGGCAGTGTTTTGTTCACTGTTCAGGCCAATGAGCACGAGCTTTGCCATCCCTGGAGCGGTGCTTTCTGCTGTGGAGCAGGTGATTTATTGTGTTTCACCTTAACCATGATAAAACATCTCTCAAGACTAGCCACCTTGATTTGCTCTGATTATAGGCTAGGCGAGTGACCTTCTGATAACACTGAAAGGTGACAGGCTGTGAGCTGACCCTGGACCACAGTGAACTACAAAATTATTCAGAAAATCAAAATCACCTTAAACTCACTACCCAGAGACAATCGCTGTTAACGTGGTGGTGTATTTCATCTGGACTTTTTTTTTTTTTTTTTTTTTTACACAGCTGAGATCAAATTGCACATTCGGTTTTTTACTTTGTTTTTTATTAAGCACTAAAACCTAGATATTTTCTGAATTCCCATAAAGTATTCATAAATATAACCATTAAAATTGTATAATACCCATCAAGTGAATTTTTCAGTGCACTAAATTAATCCTCTATTGCTGGATATTTGGGTGGTCTCTAAATTATTTTGTTCTTTGGTAGAGAACGCTATATAATAGGCATACTAGTACAAGTAGGCTTATTCTCAATTTAGGAGTACTTCCTTGGTTTGTGAAGTTAAAGTTGGTTTTTAAGCTGACTCACCTCCCTGTTTCTATGTCTAATTGCCTACTGGACTCTCCCACTTGGAAATTAACATGTCCCAAGCAGAGCAGTGCTGAGGGTAAGCCTACCCCTCTCTCACCCTAGCCTAGGCACATGAATGTGTTTTCTGCTCTGGGAAAGACCTGTCCTCAAGCATGAGCCAGGGAATCACTGGCAAGGGAAAGTGACAAAGACTGATAGGAGGGGGAAGTTGGTGGGGGAGGAAGAGAAAGGAGGCCCTCATACCCATCCTTTAAAACCTGGGCCTATGGATCTTGACTAAGTAAACTTCAACACCAGTAAGATCATGTGACATTTCACTCTATTTTTAAAACTCCCATTTATTAGCTCCTTCATTACCTTATCAATCCTCAGAAAAGGCCTGGCTCTGAAGTAGCTTCTAATATCAGCCCCATCTTACTGAGACTCAGAAACGTTAAATGCTTTGTCCAAAGTCAGGCATAAAATAAGTGGTCAAGCTGTATTCAGATCCAGATCTGTTCCCTCTGGGTTTTTAATATTTCTACCTCACTGTGATGTTTCCTCTCCAGTAGTTATGTTGGGGTGGAAGGGAAAACAAACCAGGCTACTAGAGCTTTTATTATTCTTTTTGTGTGTGTTCAAGAGGCAATGATAGCAAGCATCAATCTGTAATTCTAAACAAACGCAGTTTAAAATCCCACATGGACTATCTTGCACACTGATCCACCTGAGACCCCCAGTTTGAGTGATGATAGAAGCAGCTGGAGATTTGCAGTAGTTAGGGGAGATTATATATGTTCTGGGAGCTCAGGAGGTCTAAGCACTCCACTATCTATAATTGAAAATGTACTGAAGCAAATGGAAGCTTGTGATCCCATGTGTATTTTATCAGATGCTTTGGACATTAAAGGAATTCCTGGAAAAATTATAAAGTGGAACACTTGTCATATAGCAGTAACAGAAAAAAAATCATACTTAGACTTTGGAAAGAAAAGAATAAATTGCTCATAAAATAATTCACAATAGACTTGCAGTTAGAATGGTTATGAGAGAGTAATGTGGTATAAAAGATAAGAAATAGAATTTCAAGAATGCATGGGAACCATTGCTAAGTTTTTATAAAGGAGCAAGAATAATTGTATGGAGAGAATTAATTGTTCTGAATGGAATGCAGTAGAAAGACAAAAATAAGCAATAACAGCATAAGGCCTATGAGGGAGAAATAGGGGAAATGTTTTTTTTTCTTATTTCCAATTCTATAAGAAGAAAATCCCATTCTAAGTAAAATCAACAAATTGCTTTCACAATAAAAAATACTATGAAAATAAAAGTGTGCCCTCATTTTCTCATTTCATGATAAGAGAGACTCTAAGAGCCAATTTTAGTAAAAAGTACAGGTGCATTATTTAACTAAGTGCTGTAAAAATTATTTTCTCATTTTATAATAAGAGGGACTCTAAGAGTCTATTTTAGTAAAAAGTACAGATATATTATTGAATTAAGGGCTGTAAAGGTACTTCCAGACAAGATGGTGGCAAGGGCTGTCCTTACCCCAAATTCCCAATAAAATGACCAACAAAATGTATAAATAGTATCCATGCATAAGAAATCAGGAATGGGTCCCTGAGAGAATAGGACTAAATAGACCAGATTAATGGAACCCATTGAAGATCAACATGAGGTGAGTTACTGAAAAAGAACAGCATACCTGGAAAGAAACGAGAAAAGCCCTGGCTTGGAGGGTAAGAGCTTGAGAACAAGAGTCAGCTGAGCTGCTGAGAGGAAATGCACCTCTGAAACTGTGCGTGGACTGCCATCAATGTGCCCAATACCGAACACCACAAACAGAGATTTGGACTGGACACAAATGTGTAAAACAGATTTTTATGTGTGGTGTGATGTGTGTGCATGCACATGTTGCAGAGAGACATCTTAACAGTAGTAAATAAAAGAAAGTCCAATCTTTGGCAAGAGCTGGTAATTTACTTTTCCCTTCTCTTTGTTATTCCTTCTGAGCTGTACCTGAAGTTTTGTCTATAAAAAATGTAGACAGGAAAACACACTGTCTCTGATGAAGCCATCTGAGTTCCATTCCCAATAATGGACAAGCATATCCTAGAACAATGGAGCTATGAAAAAAAAATTCTGCTATTCAAAGAAAAGGGAGAATTGGCAGGTATTTTTCTTTTCTTATGTTGTCTTCATCAGGTTTTGGTGTCAGAGTTATCCTCTAAAATGGACTGGAGAATTTACACCTTTTTCCATGAAAAGGAACAGTTTAGCTCCAGTTAACCACACCAGAGCTCTCCTGCAGAGCATTCAAGGGAGTATACATTTTATGGTTCAATTACACAAACATAATATGAGTGTGTGTGTGTTTATATACATATACACATACATATACACTCATATATATGAACACCCGAATAGGTGATATCCATGTAAAAGCATTGAAAATGTCTGGAATTATATCCAATCTTAATCTTAAAAGTCTTTGGATTACAGAATTATGGATGTATTTTTTCCTTTAATCTCTATGTTCTAGTTTTTCTACAGTGAAAATGAAAACTTGTTTTTAAAAATGAATTAAAAGAAAAATGCGTCTATGCTTTAACCTAGAAATTATACTATAAGAGATTTATCCAGAGATAGTAATTAATAGTGAACACAAAAGCTAGGATATGAGGATGTTTATCAAAATATTTATCTTTTTTAGTTTTAAAACTAAAACTACATTTCAACATAAAAAATTCTACCCACAGTGCATAAGTAACAATTAGTTACCTGTGCATAGATAACAGTTCCCTCTGCACCCCTGCCACCTAGGTTGATTGTGTATTAACATTTTGCCATTTTTGCTTCAGGTCTTTTTATAAAAAAAATATAGATAGATAGATAGATTACATTCAAGGTCAACACCCAACCATCCAAATTCCCTGACTCCCAAGTAATAACTATTATCATGAAGTTGTGGGGCAGCCTTCCTATTCATGTTTTTGTATCCTTTTTCACACAGGTGTATATCTTCCATCATACATAGTATTTAGGGGCAATTTTAAAATTTTTATGAATGATATATTCTGTATAAATATCTATAAATTCTTTTTTAATATAGCATTATGTATCAAGATTTATCCATGTTGATACATATAAATCTAGTTCATTTGATTTATATTATTCTATTATATTAATACATCATAATCTATTTATCCATTCTTTTATTAGTATACAACTACAATTTAAATTGCTTATAGGCTTTCATTATTACAATGATAGCTGCAAGAAATCCTTGCACATATCTCTTTGCACATATGCCAAAGATTATCTCTGTATTTACCTAGAGGGGAATTGCTAATCACAACGTAGATACATTATCAACTTAGTGGATATTGCTAAATTACTCTGCAAAGTCAGTGAAGCAATTTATGTTCCCATCAACTATGTGTGGAGTTTATCAATACTTGATATTATCACACTTTTTTTTTTCAGGCACATGGGCATGAAATGGTAACTGATTTTAATTTTTCTTCTCTGATAACTAAAATGTTGAATATCTTTTCGTGTAGTTTTTGGCCACTTGGGTCTCCTTATTTGTAAAGTCCTGCATATATCCTTTGTGTATTTTTCTATTGGGTTATGTTATCGCCCTTCTAAATACATAAAATATTCATTTATTCTAGACACTAATTCTTTTTTAGTTAAATGCACGAAAGTCTCTTTTTTCAGTCATGGCTTGACCTATCACTTTGCTTATGGTCTCTTAATACACAGTGTTTTCATTTTAGTCCAATATATACTATCCGTCTCCTCCTTGATAGTTATGCTTTCAATATTTTAAGAAACTATCCAGTATCCTGATGTCATAGTTTTTCCTCAGTGTGTGAAGATGACTTTACAGAGGCCAATGTGCACCTGCTCCCTCTGCCAGAGTACTGAGTTGGGTAAATTATGATGAGGTTTATAGAAATGTCTCCTATTTTCCTTTTTCTCATTTTCCATCAATGACATCACAAATACATGTCTCTAAATGGCACATCAGCTTAACTCACAAGAAATCCTTATCATGGAAATCCAAAGCTGTACTTCCTTATTTGAGCTAAGTTTCAACTTTCTCAAATTCGTGTCAAACTAATGGCAAAGAATTTATCTGGAAAATTAAAACTTACTCTGTTTTTATTTTTACAGATCTTTATAATCTTTTTTTGTAAAGCAAAATAGGTGTGGAAAATACTAAAGCTTCCAAAATGCTCCTGGATTTCTCCTTACTGTATAATACACATGCTACTACAAAGTAGAAATTATATTACCATCCAATGACTATTTTAGACATACAAAATAAATTTGAATTCTTATTACAAAAAATATTAGACTGATTAATACATGAAAAACTATTCAGTGAAACCTGTAATTGGGCTTAAAGGACTCTCAATATTTGAAAACTGACCTAGAAATTGAAGGGAATGGAATACATAAGGCTGATGAAAAGCTGATCTCTTGGAAGCAAACCACATTAAACATTTCCTCTCTTACTTCTAGAGGTTCAGGGATTCAAAATGGGATTAGGCACAGGACCTGGCCTCAATGAGCTAACAGTATAATATGTAAAGTAACAACAATAATTATAAATGTTATGATATATTACTAGGCATTGTTCAAACTACCATAGTTCCCTTAACAGTCTCTTTATGAATCAGTGGCTTCTACTGTCAGTTTCCTGTAAAGCTCCTCCCATTACGGAGAGTTGCCAGGAGAATATTGCCTCTGGGATGCTCAGTCAGCCTTGCCTATTCCCGGTTTCCAAACCTTTTCTTGAACACATTTCTCTCTTCGCTTTCCCCTTGGCCTATTCTCTGTCTACCTAAGCTCATCCTTGCCTAAGACTTAGATCTGATGTGGAATAATTTTTAAATGCAGATTCTTAGGCCTCCCTGGGCCTGTCTTCAGAAACTCTGGAGGGGTATGGGGCTCAGTAATCTTTATTTAACAATTAACAAACTCCCCTTGTATTTTGGATGTAGATGTGCACCTTACAGCCCTGGCCCCTCTGTGCATATATATTCTTAAGTATTACATAATTTGGTTTTGCAACTGTTTGGCAGGTTAAAGATCAGGATTTATATTACTTCAGAGATGACAGAATAATTTATTACTCCAATCATTATCAGAATAGATTAATGATGTTATAGATACACTCAAATATTTAGATAGTTTTATATATTCTATTGTCATGAAGGCTCAATGCACGCATTCAAACACATGGTGTGCCCCAAAAAGTAGCAAACAAAATTTAATTCAAACATATTTTTTTGCATAAAATGTCATTGATTTTTAAATTCGTTACCCTAAGTACTGGAGAGAGATGCTAATCAGTACTTTGAGAACAAAGGGTTTTATACTCAAAAAAAAGAAAACCTTAAGAAACTGCTTTATTAAATCCTTCTCCAAGCACTTAATAAATACATACTAAAGATGTGAGATGCTCTGGAGTGAAAAAGAAACTTATTAACTTTATTTAGTATTTTATGAACAAACTTTTTTGGGCCAAGATCTTTTTTTCCTTCTTTTCTGCACATTCTTTACCACTGATTTGCTTAGCACTGAATTAATTTACTCAACAAATATATGTTGTAAATATATGTAACAACAATAAGCTATGCAATGTGTTAGATTGGAGGATAAAATGGTGAATAAACTAGATGCATGCTTCAAAAGCCACATTCATTATCACTTGAAACTTGTCAAGTCACACAGGTTTCTCATAGCCCAGGGGGCCCTGATGCAATGCAACTGGCTCTATTGCCTCAGTTCCACCACTGCCCTTCCTTGTGAGTCACAGTTTACAAGAGGCTTCAAGAATCTCCAAACTCAAGAGGTGGTGCTGAGCTGGGCTTGACAAGGGACCCTCCAAGTGGCTGCATGTCTAAGTTAGTCCTCTAACAAGTACAGTATTACAGAATCTGTCTTGGCAGCAACAGCTGCTTCAAAACAGACATTGGAACTAGTTGTTGAATCAAAATTTAAATGCAAACTTCATTCTGTGCAGTACTTTGTTCATATCATAGAATACTACCTATTATTTGTAAGGCTCTTTTGAATGTCCATTGACAAATGATGCAGATAATTGAGGTATTTATTTGATAACTCAGTGGACAGTGCTTTGTTATTATACTTTTGTTGGTGGTGGGTTATTTTTCTCCTGAAATAAGGAGCACTAAATGAGTCCACTGAAAGAGCAGGTCTTCCTACTAGCCATCTCACTGCTTTGAGAATGCCCAAAAGAATGTTACATCATTGACTTATGTAAGAATTGATTTGGGGGGTTATTTAATGATCATGCCAATTGATAGGCACTCCTGGCTGTACATTCTGTAATGAAAATACATATATATTTTTTTCACACCTGTTATATTTCAGGCAATTATAATTTTGCCTTTGCAAAAGATGCCTTCCAACATGGGAAGTCTGTAATCTGTAAAAGGTTTTATGATTGTGAAACATTGAACTCTCCCTTAGTTCTCTCCTATGGCAGAGGAGATAGTTGCAGAAATTTAGGAATTGAAATAAGGTCAAAAATTGGTAGTCAAAACCCAGGTCATCTACCCGCACATGTAGTAATCCGCTGTTACATCTTGCGGCTTCGCCCATCTGTAGCTTAACTGTGTCTACCTCAACCTGTGACAAAATATGACCGTTGTAACCCTCAGGAAGAATAAGTTGACTTACTTTGGAACCCTGTATTCTAGATATTAGCTGAATCCACCCTGCTCATCAACACAGTGACAGATATTGCGGCCAAATCTTCCACACATTATAACTACTAGCTTTGGATGCCTGTGTGTAGTTTGTCTGGCCAAATAAAGGAATCCTTTGCTATGTAATGTGAACAAAATTGGCAAAATAAGACACCTAGACTAATCAAATATGGTTTTTTCTTTGGAAATATTTGTTTCTTTGAGGGCAAAATTATCCTCCATTTATTTATTTCAGAAAGATTTGGAATTAGGTCACCTACCTGCCAGATCCAGCAGGGAAAATGAGGCACTGCCTGGAATTAAAAGTACATTTTTTTCTGAGCTATATGAGGTTCAATTCTGAATGTATAAAATAATGTACAAAACTAAGATAGCTTCTTAATTTTGAAGTTGTATGATCAGTTTGGGTCATATAGGCCTATCTGACACTTCCAGGCCCACTCCCACCCTACTTTGGGGATATTTATGGAATCCTATCTGCTGAAGGAGTTTCCAAAAAAATGCTATGTAGAAAACATGAAGGGAAAAAATAAGGCTCATTTGGGAGGTGGAATTAATAAAAGGTATTGAAGTAGAGATAGAATTAGGTGACCTAATTCCCCTGGAATACAGTGCACAGGTTGCATGTAATGGTTGAGAATTTTATCCTCAAATAAGACCATCAAAGGTACTATTCTGGCAATGTTTACCATTTATCACAAAAAGGAAAAAGCATTCAAGTTGTGTTATACCTTTATAATGTGAATTTTGAGAACTACCATTTGATTTAAAGAGAGAAAACATGTACAAAATCAGCATTCTATTACTAAAAGACTAGATTTCAGTCTTTTAGTAGAAAATTTTGAAATTTTTCTGTCCAGCATTTACCTTTATTTGCCTGTATTTATTATTTTCCATTGAATATAATCTCTGAGTCTTCCAAAGTGCTCTTAGAGAGCATAGTGTAACTATAGATGGAGTGTAAATGCACTATGTGCATGTGTATTTGCACACAATAAACTTTATAGCATTAAACAATTCATTCTTGGAGCCCGTTTGTAATAGCACTTTATGAGATGGCTTTAAACAAGAGGTAGGAGAAACTGGAGCTATTTGTGTTTGTCTCAAGAGAATAAAAGCTTTTTTTTGAATTCTCTGATGCATGTAATATTTGAGATTTATAGAAACAGCATCCTTTTCCCATGAGAATAAAAGTCCCCTCCCCAAGTGAAAAATAACCCTGCGACATGTCAGTAGTATGTTCCATCAGTTACTCATATAAAAGATGCAGAAATCTGAGAAAAACAATTTAAACTCTATTGTAAAAGCACATATTTCCCTAGTACATTCTGCTCTACCAAAAGAAAAGACCTAAAATTATTAAAGATTTCTCTTTCTGCTTTGCCCCTCTACCCTCCCTGGTTCACTCCTCTACCCAACAGAAACCCTACAGTTCCAGAGGAGGCTTTGCCATCAAGGATAGCTGTTCACAACCTCATTAGTCAGCTTGTTTTGCCAGAGACCCTGATGAATGCTCAGGTATTCAGGAATGTTCTGACACAAATGGGGAGAATGAAATCCTTCTTCCTTTTCAAGATAAAGCTTCTTCATCACCAAAATCCTGAGTTTCCTTCTGACCCCTCTTTAACCCCTGAAGGCTGCCTTTCCCCATGCAGGGCATTAGTGTCCTGAGGTCCTGTTCAAGGCATGCTTCCTCCTCTCCCAGCACTGTACCTCTTAGACACTGCCTTCTTCTGACCCTTCCACCACCCTTGGCTATCCCATCATTTCTCAAGCATGGTTTTTCTGGAACATGTCTGACTCTCTTTCTCAGCTTGCCTTGCCATCTTCTCTTTGAAATATTGGTGGTCCAGATGTTTCATCTTCAGTCCTGTTTTGTGTCCTATATTCTCTCCTTGAGCAGGGTATGCTTAGGTATCTCACTTCCCCTCTCCAGTACTCAGTTTACACATATGTGGTGAGAGGGAAAGATAATAGAGTGGATGGTTTTTGAGGGTTAATCCCATCCTCAAATTCTGTGCTAAGAAATCAGAGAGAAGAAATAACAGTGGGAATAGAGAGTTGCAAATCCTGGTTTAGAAAAAAGATGGGCTCAGGAAAATGGACCTTGGGAAGGACATCCTGAGAGTACCAGGTGCCACAGCTCAGAACAGGTCTTGACAAGCAGTCCCACAGGAGTGGGGACCCCAGTAACCCTGTGGATCCCACCCTCTTTGGGAAAGAAAGGGAGGCCAAAGAAGTGTCTGGATAAAGGAACAGATGTGTTGACTCCTTTTCTTTCTTAACTTAGAGAAAGCAAGGTAGAAACAACACTCTCCAAGAAGCTTCTCACTGTCTACCTGGTTTTGCCCCAGGAAGCCCAAGCACCAGACA
>VBSM01003204.1:22638127-22652586 GCA_008086735.1 Cheirogaleus medius
ATAATAGACATTTCTCAAAAGAAGACATAAATGGCCAACAGATATGTGAAAAAAATGTTAAACATCACTAATCATCAGAGAAATGCAAATTAAAACCCAATTAAATCACTTCACACCTGCTAGAATGGCTATTATCAAAAAAAGTCAAAAGATAACAAATGTTGTTGAGGATGTAGCAAAAAGGGAATTCTTGCACACTCTTGGTTGGAACATAAATTAGTACAGCCATCATGGAAAACAGTATGGAGGTTCTTCAAAAATCAATAATAGAATTATCATATGACCCAGCAATCCCACTACTGGGTACATATCCAAAGGAAATGAAATCAGTTTGTTGAAGAGATATCTGTACTCCATGTTTATTACAGAACTGTTCACAAGAGCCAAAATATGGAATCAACGTAAGTGTCCATCAACGAATGAATAGGTAAAGAAAATGTGCTATATATACAATGGAATACTATTCAGCCATCAAAAAGAAAAACATCTTTTCATTTACAACAACATGGATGAACCTGGAGGACATTATGTTAAGTGAAATAACCTAGACACACAAATACCAAATGATTTCACTTATATGTGGAATCTAAAAAATCGATCTCATAGAAGTAGAGAGTAGTATAGTGGTTGCCAGAGGCTGGGAATGGTGGTGGGGAGAGGATATGAGAAGTTGGTCAAAGGATACATGATTATAGTTATGTAGGAGGAATAAATTCAAGAGATCTATTGTACAGCAAGATGACTATAGTTGATGATGACTTATGGTATTCTTGTAAAATGCTAAGGGAGTAGATTTTAAGTGTTCGCACCACAGATATAACTTTGTGAGGTAATGCATATGTTACTTAGCTAAATTTAGCCATTCCACAATGTATATATATTTCAAAACATCATGTTGTACATGATAAATACATATAATTTTGTCTGCAGGTTTAAAAGAAAAAAAAGAAAAACACCAAAGAAATTAATAAGAAGAATAAAGAAAGAAAAGGAAGAAGGTAACATGAAAGGAAGGGAGGGAGGGAGGAAGGAAATAATTCAATTTTTGTTTTCTTTTCCATTTTAAAAACAACAAAGGCAATACCATTCACCACTTTCTAAAAGGCTGAAGAATGTAACCAACACCTGATTTGATTTCTACAGCTATAGTTTGGAAATGAATAAACCTTCATTTCTTTAAAACTAAGTACTGTAAATAGAGCTTTCAAAGTAAATAAAATTTAATCCATAAGCTGATGTTTTTGTACAATTCAGATTGACTGTGTTTATTTTTTATGTAATTTCATTTTTCAACTTCCATCCTTAAGTCCCCCAAAGTCCCTCTTCCTTGATCACAGTCATTATCTGGCTGGGTGAAGCCTTGTGAAAATACCAGCAAGCCAATTTAGCTGCTGGTGGGAAACTCAGGGCAAGGTTGCCCTAAGGGATTTCAAGAAAGCAGGTAAACTAATTTACAAAGTCTCTCCATGTTTCTTTACACAATAGTAGTAACTGTAGAATAAATGCATTTACATTTTAAAAGAAAAAAAATAAAAGGAAAAGAATTGTTCCATCGTTTCTTCATTTATGCAAATGTTGATTAGATTCAAAAGCCTTCACTTGAGAAACTCATTGACTTCCTGAGTTTAAGGGATTATTATCTGTGGGATTTTTAATTACCTTTTGAAGGAAAAAAGATAATTGGATTCAGGAGTTGGCCAATAAAGAGGCAACTGATTTGATTTTTAATTGTGGAGATTTTTGTTAAAATCTGTAGTTCTTATGTAGTTAATATCTATTAAATTTTGGCTCAAAGGGCTTTTTTTTCCTCCTATGTACAAAGTCAGTCACATGAGCATATATAACTCTTTAGACTCTGCTATACAATAAATATATCTATGAAATGAAGAAAACATATGGCACCTCAAGGTTTGAGTGTTGGCAGCTGTGAGCGGCATTGTTTAAATTTCTGGAGTTTCAAGCCAAATGTTGCCATCCACATGGCCTGCTCATTTTAACCACCCTCTGTCACTTGTCAAATAGACTTTACTATGCAGGGGCCTGCACTCGCTGTAAACTGCTGGGACAAACAGATCAGCCTGTATAAAATCGCATTGTTATCTTTCCTAGCATCCTGCTCTGGCCTACCTATATTCTCTATGTAAATTTTACCATTATTTATTTATATTCTTGTTTTAAGTCTCTTCAGATTCCTAATAAGCACACACCAAACAAACCAAGCTATAAGATATTTATGTCTCTTATAGCTCCAAAGACATGTTGAAGGACAAATGTTCTGAAGGCATAATAGCATCAGACCCCTTGGGAGTTACACATGCTTAAGATGGAAACAAGACATCATATGACTTTTGCTCATTTCGCCCTCTTTGAGGGTTGATGCCAAGGGCATGTGTAGGTGTGGCTATCACACATGATTCTGTACCACCGCCGAAGACTGTTTTTGTTGCATGACCACTGGTACAGTTTTCAGGGCCTTGCCTCTGCCTCTTGAATAACCCCAGTCATATTTACCTAAAGTGGCCTCGTAGGAAGCTACCCTTTGGAATGATCGTGTTTCTTTCCTGTCCTTGCTCTTGAGCTATCCCCATTTGAGCTCATCCAGGATGAGCTGGTTTATCATCTGTTGTCATGTGTCCTCCACATGTGGATGGCTCACTTGTGTTTCATCCCTGCAGTCCTGCGAGGCATTCCTCAGGATCACATTTCAGTTTTAGCCTCCTGTTTAGGTTGAGGAAACAACTCAAAAATACCCAATGTGACATCTTAGAGTTGATGTAGGTCTCCCAAACTATGAAGAAGATAAGAAATTGCCCCTACTGGACAGATGTGTGTTCAAGTGTTGAGTTTGCTATCACATCTACCATACTCTCAGAGGACATTCTTCAGTTTTTAATTATTTTCCAAAATCTTTGTTCCTCCACCCATTGCTGACAACAGTGTTACTTATGTAGCAGAATTAACTGGTAACTGGTAACTTTCTGCTGTAGCTAGCAGCTATTCTAGCAGAATTAACTGGTAACTGTTAACTTTCTGCTGTCTCATCCAATCTACAGAAGGCTGGTACACAGCTTCTGGGATTTTGTTTTTGTTTTTTCAGTTTGTTTATGTTCATGACACTGTACCAATTTTCTGAATATTAGCTCTTTGAGTTTTACATTAGCAGTGCTGGCATGGCATACATTAATCATAATTAATGAAATGTTAATTGTTACCCTCATTTATTTGTATAATTATCACTTTTATTATTCTCAGATAATGCTTCCTAAAGTTAATCATCATGCTCATGAGAGAGCCCTACCCTGTTGTTTGTGACTAAAGACAGGTATCCAGAGGGAAAAGCAATTGAAATCAAACTCTGTCCTGGAGACAAACTCAAAAGTGTATACAGTTATAAATACTTCAATTGTTTTATAAAATGCAAAATAAATAACAAGTATTTACCACTGGACAGCAGAAATTCTAAGTGCGATATAGAAAAGATGAAAATCCTTTTAATCCGTTACTACATGCTTGTCACCATTGTTGGTATGTGTCAATCAAAATAAGTAGTTTCTAGAAGGTCAATGGATGCTTCTCTACACTGTGGCTGAAGTAATCACGTGAAAACCATGTCACACTGAACACCCAATCAAGTGTTTATATGACGAAGAACATGGCAAATCGCCATCATGGTGGGAAGCAAAGCTGACCAGTTATGAATGTGAACAAGGGCCCAGGTGGGCGGGGCTCACCTTCCCAATTCATAGCTGTATGGTAAGTCACTGTGCCTACGTTTCCTCATGTGTAAAATGAGAATGATGATAATAATAATAGTAGTAATAATACATACATACCTCATAGTATTGTGAAAATTCAAAGATCTATAAAAAATATAAAATATATAAAAATAAAAACAATTATGGTTTATGCTTACTACCTTATATTAATAGTACCTAGACACAGAACCTGGAATGTATTAGGTGTAAGCCTTAGTTGTTATTTTTATTTAAGAGTATATCTGCAGTGCTCAGTGTGTCTGAGATGCAGGCTGCTCAGTGTGTATAGAGCAATCTGAAAGCTGGTCCTGAGAGTCTGTCGGGAAATCAGGACTATCTGGATAGTGGATCTGGAGTGGTGAAGCCATGCAAGCCCCAGTGGGCTCAGGGTGGCCAGTTGGAGGCTTTTAAGGTTTGTGCTGAGCTTTCACACTTCTCCAATGCCCTCTCACACACCTGGGTGAAGTCTTGTCTCCCTAGAGGGAGTGGCCCTTCCGGCAGCCATAGCCCAGCTGGGGGCAGGTGGTTACTGCCAGGTACTAATGTGCAGACCTTCTTCCTCTCTGCAGACCACTTTGCCTGTAAAGTAGCTGTCTCAAACTCCCCACCTCCCAGATGGGGAGGGGAAGAGATCCTTCTCTAAGGCAGCTGTTCCACAGGGTATTCTGGGGGAGACTAGTCCCTAAGTGAAGCCCTCAACCTAGGTTAGATCCCTTCCTTATCTTTCCCTTCCTTACTCTGCCTCTCACTTCTTCACTCCTACACACATCTGCCCAAAAGTGGCCCTCTCCAAAGACCTTTTCATAGTGACATTCTCAAAAAGGCAGTACAGCCAGTAGGTGGCCAGCAGGCGCAGACACCGGAGCAGCACCGTCCAGTAGAACTTTTGGTGACAATGGAAATGTTCCATATCTGTGCTGTCCCATATGGTAGCCATCAGCCATAGGTGCCCACTGAGCATTTGAAATATGGCTCATGTGACTGAGGAACTGAATTTTTAATTTTATTTAATTTTAATCAATTTTAATAGTCACACCTGTAGCTAGCAGCTATTCTATTAGATAGCACAGCTTAGAGACAACCTGGGATCGTGTCTGAGCTCTACATTTCCCTGGCCTCATGACACTGGGAAAGTAATTTTAATTCTCTGAGCCTCAGTCTCTCATTATATATGGGGGTCATATTATTAATTACCTTATAGTGCTGTTGCAAAGACTAAATAAACTCTTAAAGCACCTACAGTAGGATCTAATCTATGCTAAGTTTTCAGTAATGGTGGCTATTGTATGAACATTAAAGCATACTCAGTTATGTTTCCCTGTGATTCAGCTGGGTTTGCTCTTCTCGGTTTATTGATTGGCGGAAATAATCACACCAAAATCATGTTCAGCAGACTCTTTGGAAAACAAAGGGAAAACATCAACCAGCATACATGATAGAAACACAACAAAAACCATTCTCAACTGGACCTTGGGGAAATAAACCAACAACCATGCCTAGCTGAGCCTTGGAGAAACATACCTAAGCCTTTTTTTTAAAAAAATCAAAAGATACCTTATTCTGTGGGTGTTTCAAAGGCTGAATCATAAGAAAATTTCTTAAAGCAATGATATTTTTTGTTTGGTTGAGTTTGGAAGGGTTGGACCTTGCCTGAAATATCTAACATAGATAAATATCCTTTAACAAATAAAGGATATCCTTTAAAATCCTTTAATAAATAAAGGATAATCAACAATCATGTATCAAAGGAGTAAATTAATGTAATAACTTTCAATCAAATATCTAACTCTAGATGTTCTAAGTTAGTGTCTAACTCTATGCTATGTGCAATGGGATCCAGAAAAATAATTTACTTCCTTTGTTTTTAAGAATTCTGCAGTGTTTTTAGAGATGCAATCTTTTCTAGATACAAATGGCAAAAGTATGAGGTAAGGTAGTGCCATTGGTGTTTGGAAAGGGAGAGCTTCCTATTGGCTGAGATGGTTGAGGGGAGTTTTGTGTATGGAGACGGACAATGGGTCATGAAGCCTAAACACAGGCGGTGCTCATCTTCTAGGTCTGAACAGGTTACTATGGGAGTTATCATTTCTGAAAGCATGTGCTTGGGACAGGCATTGTTTAAATTGTGCAGGCAAGTATATGAGTTTCCTTTGGATTCAATTCATTCAACAAATATTATTGATCATCAGTGTGTGCCTGGCAAAAAACACATCATAGGCAGTTTGCGGTTTACTCAGAATTGGACAGTTGAACACTTCATGCTTTATGTATGGAATCTGCTTTATGTATGGAAACTTTGTAACCCCATATTCATAAATCCGGATGTCCTAGTACATGAATAAGGAAATTCACATGGTTATCATGACAACAATTCTTTTTTTTTTTTTTTTGCGACAGAGTCTCACTCTGTTGCCCAGGCTAGAGTGCCGTGAAGTCAACCTAGCTCACAGCAACCTCAAACTCCTGGGCTAAAGCAATCCTACTGCCTCAGCCTCCCAAATAGCTGGCACTACAGGCATGCACCACCATGCCTGGCTAATTTTTTCTATATATTTTTAGTTGTCCAGCTAATTTCTTTCTATTTTTAGTAGAGATGAGGTCTTGCTCTTGCTCAGGCTGGTCTCAAACTCCTGACCTCAAGTTATCCTCCCGCCTCAGCCTCCCAGAGTGCTAGGATTACAGGCGTGAGCCACCATGCCCGGCCATGACAACAATTCTTACAGAAATATCACTGTCTAGTTATCTACTGGTGTTCACTTTAAGTCATTACTTCATTAATGGTGGGCTTTATGTTTCCAGTTTCAATATCTTTTAAAAGTATATTTAAAATAATATTTTAAACAAATAGTCTTACTGAGTAGATCAAAATCTTATCACTTTTAAAACAGTTGCAAATATAGGTCTATCAGGGCTTCCATATCTCATAGTCTAAGCAGCAACTAGAAAATTCAAATTCTAAAATCATAGAATCATAAAATTCTCTTCTGAGAGTATAAGCCTCCATTTTTAGTAAGATATCTAAAATACACAGGGAATTTCTTTAATGTTAGGGGCCAGTGACCTACTCCTCCCCCAGCCAGAAAAAAAACATTTTAAATATTTATAAGTAAAAAAACAAAAAAGAAAACTAGCTTTTTGTTCTCTCCCTCTTCATATAGAAATATTGACCCTTGCATTCGGAGCCAGATTAAAGGCGGTGTGACGTCCCCTCCACCTTCCCATCCCCGCCCCCCACAAAACCTTCCTACTCAAAGCCTGACTCCTGGACCTGCCGCATCAGGATCTCGTGGGACCTTGTCAGAAATGGAGGATCTCAGGCCCTGCCCCAGACCTACTGAATGAGAATTGCT
The DNA here is from genome assembly GCA_008086735.1 of Cheirogaleus medius. Lineage (NCBI taxonomy): Eukaryota > Metazoa > Chordata > Mammalia > Primates > Cheirogaleidae > Cheirogaleus > Cheirogaleus medius. The sequence goes on from VBSM01003204.1 coordinate 22,645,233, forward strand.
GAATCTGCTTTCAACATAGCTTCCAGGAGACAGATACACACATGAAAAATTGAGAAGCACTTCTCTAAGGAACATTAAAATATTACTGAACTAATTTGAAAAAAAGGTGCCAGTTAGCTCAGCCCTCCATCCTCATTCACAGCCAGCGACATGCAAATTGGTCCTGCAGAACAGGTGGGAATAGAGCTTTCAAGATGAAACAACAAAGGATTCCTAACAGGTGCCGACATTCCCTCTTCCTCAAATAAATATTGAACATTCATTGTGAAGATACAGTTTAAAGAGCTGGCAAATTGCTTTCTTACGTAGGTCACCAACATGAGACTCTGTAGGGGCATCCTTCTCATCAATTGTTTCTTTATTTTTTTTTTTTTAAGCAACCTCTTTATTTTTTTTTTAATTTATTTTTTTATTTCAGCATATTATGGGGGTACAAATATTACAGTTATGTATATTGCCCATGACCCCCTCCCCCCTCGAGGCAGAGCCTCAAGCATGACCATCCCCCAAACGTTGCACATCTCACTCATTATGTTTGTATATACCCATCCCCTCCTCCCCCCTCCCACCCGCCCAACACCCAACAAATGTTATTCCTGTATGTCCACTTAGGTGTTGATCTATTAATACCAATTTGCTGGTAAGTACATTTTTAAGGTTAAAGTCTGAGATATAAATGCAACGAACAAGGAACTAGATCATGATGAGAGGAGAATTGGAAAGACTGAGGAAGAAAGAAGTATTGGGGAGGTTGAGAGAAATGGAGGAAGCCAGCAGGGTTGAGGCCAGCCGCCTCCTGGAGTCCCTGCTTCCTTATGTCTTTATGTTCTTCTCAGACAGTTTGTCCCTTAAACTTACCCTAGGCAAGACCTTCACGCTTCAGGATGACCGAGCAAAGCTGGAAACAGGACCCTAAGCCAGGGACATTCATTTATAACAAAATGAATGAAATGAATGAAAACTAAAGCAAATGAAACTAAATCCATTGTGAATATAACTGCAGTCATTCATCCTCTAATCGATATTGAAGTTTAAAAATATTGAAATTGAAGTGCATCTTTTAACTTGGGAATGACAAAAAGAAAATCAAAGAGGATCTAGTTTATAGTTGCTGCCTTTTTGTGGTTATTAGCCACACACGAACAATTCTGTGTGGAAAAGAAGGAGTAAAGTCATGGCTTGAACATGGGTTCCTGCTCTTGTGTAAAAGCAAATGAATGGAAATTCAAATCCAGTATCATTGGCTGACTCAATCACTATGATGCAGGCTGGGGAGGTTAATATAAGAAAACTAAGTATAATCATGTAATCATGAGGAAAGAAAGTATAAAAAGGGCCCTAATAATTTTTGCTGTGCTGATAAAGTTTTAACAACTGGCTCTTTGGGGGAAAAAAGCCCTAACTGTAGCATTTGCCAATTTCCACGACATAAATGTTCCAAACATGGTAGATGTCAAGCTACCAATGTTATGTCATTGAGCACAGAGTTTGGAAAAGATGCACCAACTGATTCTCTGAAACCCATAAAAGCCATTGTAGTGCACCCTTGCAAATAACTAAATGTACAGATTTTTCTACACATCAATAGACTTGGCAACATTTAAACTTTGGTCCACATATATATTTACTTACACCATGAAAAATGCAGTGGTCCTACTGTTAACCTTCATGAATCAAACGTGGTAGGGCCAAAGCTTAAACTTTGGAAGAATAAGCACACGAATTTTGGAAGTCTAACTTCTCATTTTTTTCATTTTCAGCATATCAGAAAAAGCCTTCAAACTGCACTTTTATGATATCCTCCTGCACATCAGTACTCTCATGCCGATGTTTTTAATACCTGTTAAAGATGGGGAACTGCTCGGTATGGCTTATGTTTTGCTTTCTTGGATACTTCCCCTGAGTTTCTGTCCCTACATGGATGTAGTCATGAATTCTGAGGAGACACATGAAGCAGTGGCCATGAATATGTATGCTCTGGGGTACTTTATCATAATTTTTGGCAGCAATATTCTTCAGGATCAGCATATAGATTACAGTTAAGGTGGTTGCCTCAAAAATAATTTTAAGCAAGACTTTTTTATAGCATATACAAAACAAGCTTATGAAGTTATTTGTCATACAGGATATTTTAATTACATAATAGAAAATAATGTTACTTATGAGTACAGTTTAAAACACAAGAAATTACAAAGCTCTGTTGCTACACATCATGCTTGACGAATAAGACAAAAATCTATTTCGCATTTATTATAATGTACATGAACCTGGATACAGCTGGAACCCATTCTACTAAGTGAAGTATCTCAAGAATGGAAAAACAAGCACCACATGTGCTCACCAGCAAATTGGTATTAACAGATCAACATCTAAGTGGACATATAGGAATAACATTTGTCGGGTGTCAGGCGGGTGGGAGGGGGGAGGAGAGGATGGGTATATACAAACATAATGAGTGAGATGTGCAACATTTGGGGGATGGTCATGCTTAAGGCTCTGCCTCGAGGCGGGGGGCATGGGCAATATACGTAACCGTAATATTTGTACCCCCATAATATGCTGAAATAAAAACAAACAAAAAAAATGTACGTGAAGATGAGATTTCTCATTCAAAGGAGTGTCTTGTTAGCACTTACTTATACAGTATCTCTCAGTCTTTCATGTATATATTAATAATAACACAGAAGACAATTCACAAGGCCATTAGAAATTAAGGCTCTCATACAACCTAATGCTAAATTCTGGGAGCTAATGATACCTATAAGAAAGATAACATTAATTTAGAAAACTGACCAAAGCATCAGGTCATGGCATTAACCACCTTTGCTTTATGGAAAAAAAAGACCATGCAAAATAAGGTAGGAAAAAATCTCCCACAACCCTTGCAACATTAAATGTTTCCTAAAGAGACATGTGGGACCTGCTCCAAGAAATCATCCCTCTATAATGCTTAGAGCTAGTGTGGAGTGTGAAGTCTTCTGAACTCCTGAAACCACTCCTTTCCACCCCCATAGGCATTATCATCCATCCTTTCAGAGTCTGTAAATCCTGTAAAAATTACTTGGCAGGAAATGAGAGGACAGGGTTAGGAGTGAGCACAACTGGAAATGGCATGGAGCAACCTCACAAATTTAATCATAGTTTTCAATATCCTAGAAGATTAGGCAATGAAGGAGAAGCCCTCACTGGGTTCATGTCTGACAGCAAATGGGAATTTATCTAGAACCTGTGTACATGAATCTTCCCTCCTTCAACAAGAGATCTGAGAAAGGGATTTGATCTCTGCACAAACAGAAAGAAGCACATAGTCCAAACTAATTACCCTATTTGTTGATAAACACTTAGTGATAGTTAATTTTATGTGTCAACTTGACTGGGCTAAAGGATACACAGATAGCTGATAAAACATTATTTTTGTGTCTCTGTGAGGGTGTTTCTGGAAGGAATTAACATTTGAATCTGTAGACTGAGTAAAGATGCACCCTCACCAATGCAGGTGGGGATCACCCAATCCTTTGAGGGCCTGAATAGAACAAAATGATGGAGGAAGGACAAATTTGCTTTTTCTGCTTGAGCTGTGACATCCATCTTCAGACATTGGAGCTCCTGGTTCTTGGGCCTTCAGACTCTTGCTCATACTATTAGCTCTCTTGGTTCTCAGACCTCAGTCTTGGACTAGGACTATATCATCAGCTTTCCTGGGCCTCCAGCTTGCAAACGGCAGATTGTGGCAGACTGTGGGACTTCTCAGCCTTCAGAATAGCATGAGCCAATCCCTCACAATAAATCCCAATCTCTCTGTCTTTCTCTACATATACATATAGATATAGATATATATACACACATACATATACACATATACTATTCGTTCTGTTTCTCTGGAGAATCCTGACTAATGCAGTCTAGATGTTATCTTTACCAAGGATGAGTAAAAAATATGTAGATACAGAACAAAACAAAATATAAAACTACAGAACAAGAGGGAAAGGCAACATCCACAAGGCCCGGAGACAAGTATACCTCTATGATATTAACAACTGCAAGGTCTAAAAGAAAATTTCAGAAAATTTCAGTAAAGTATAAAAGATATGTCATATAGGAAACAAAACAATGAGTCATTTTTAAAAGCTGAGATGAGAGGAACAGGGGTTATGGATGAGATAATGAGGAACTGGAAAAACACAATAGCAGAATTTAAGACCACATTGAGAAAGTAAAGAACAAAATGAACACTGCAGAAAGTGGAAGGGGTGATGTGGGTAACAAATTTGAAAAGCCTTCTTGGAATGCAGGGGAGAAAAGCAAATATATGTAAGTAATGAAAGAGACTGTTACACATAGGGAAGGAAGATAATGGAAAAAAATTCAGATTTTTTTAGTGATGTTTTGTGATAGTAAAGGAGAAACCAGACCAATCATATTTCATGAAGAAGTAATCAGAATTAACAAAGAAATAATCAAAGCTATAGTTTAACAAAATCCTCGAGCTTAGAAAAGTTAAGTGCACACATTTTTAAAAGAGTTCCTCAAACCAGAGAAAAATCAGATAAAGAAACACAACCTCTGGGCAAACATGACAAAATTTTGAGTAACCAAGTTCAATAAATTTTTAAAAATCTTATAAGCACTGGAACAAGATTACCTCCACCTGAACAAACTTACCTATAAAGAATTATTTTCCAGTGTGTTCTCCCAAAAGAAGATGTTTGAGACTAGAGTTTGGCAATCCCAGGCAGCACCTATAAAGGAGTGAGACCATGAAATAAGGAAGTGTAAGGAATCATTAAAGTTACTTTCATTGAGCTGATTTCAGCTGTGAGCAACTGAGGCTCAATCCTAATGAATAAAAAGCACAATTCAGCATTATCTCACCCAAGGGGTGAGGAGTCTGAACTATTTTATCCTAAACTGCTATCCATCTCTGGCTAAAAGGTGATCAAGAGAGATTAGCTCCTGGCACTTTAGGCCAGGCCAGGCCAGGCGCTGAGAGAAGCCCTCGGCAGAAAGTCGCCGATACGTGCAGTAAGTAGTACACTGTTGGCAACACTAAAATGCTGAATACTTTGGCTATGTGGGAGGGCACTGAAAATATCTACTTACATTTATCAATAACCTAGTTATCCTAAGACTTCCCTTGTACAACTACAACAACAAAAAAAATGCTAGAAAGCAGTGAATTTATGTCAGCAAAGTTTTAAGGAGAAAATAATGTGTATCAATAATCTGATATCAACTCAAACTTTATGGATCATTTATGGGTAGTTGCAACAGCAAGACAGCTTCATATGCAAGACCTCAAAAACGGTATGGTCCATGCACCTTATCTTTAAAAAAAAATTAGTTGAAGATTTCCATATAAAAATAGCATTTGATCGCACATATTTAACTCCCTTCTCTCCCAAATTCCCTTTAAAATTTCAAAGCAGAAAAAAATGTTCATCCTCAGCATAACCCGGAAAATAAGTCCATTCATCAGCCAGAAGCTTTAAGGTATAGCAATTTCTATAAGGTATAGTAAAAATAGGATCTGGCTGAGGACATTACTGAGCCCCACAAGGTTCAATGCATGCATATTTAAAATATGTGGAGTAATTACTCGAGAAGAGACCCAGCGCAGACAGCTTGTGAAATGACTCCCAGTGATTTCTGCCTTTGGTATTCAGGCCCTTGTGTGAGCCCCTCCCCATGTACATGTGTGCGTGTGCTGAGCATAGTGACTTGCTTCTAACTAACAGGACACAGTAAGATTGATGGCATACCACTTTGAGATTAGGTGACGAAAGACTGTGACTTCCCTTTTGCTAGTCCTCTCTCTCTTTCTGTTGCTCTTTCTTGCCCTCTCACTTGCTCACTCTGCCATGTTGTGAGATGCTCTATGGAGAGACCCACGTGGCAAGGAAATGAGGGTGGCCTGTGACCACCAGTCAATGGGGACCTTAGGCCCTCAGTCCTACAACTCTTGAGGAACTGACACCTGTCAACAACCATTTCAGTGAGCTTAGCAGTGGTTACTTCCCCAGTGGAACACTGAGGTGAGACTGCAGCCTCAGCCTACACCTTGCCTGCAGCCTGTGAGAGACTGTAAAGCAAAGGACCCAATTAAGATGCCCAGATTCCTGGTACTCAGAAACTCTGAGACAATAAATGTTGTTTGAAGCCCTTAAGTTTTAGAATTTGTTGCAAAGCAACAGATAATACAGCCAGAACCCCTCCTAAGGTAGAAATTCAGGACTTGGAAATAAGGCTGGGTTATCAGAAAGCAGGGGACAAGTTGAACAAATTTAAGTTCTGTCATCAGTGCCCACACCAACTTTCCTTGGGAATGAGCAGTGTTCTCAGTGGTGGAAATGTTACCACTGTGAGCTCCCAATCACAGCGGTCATGCCCGTTAGAGGTCAGCTTCGGACCTTCAGCCACTTTTAGGCTGGTGTCTGTAGTGTACCAACAACAGAGCAGTGGGAGTGGTCATACTTCATGTGAAAACAATAAGGGGGTGCATTTTCTGGAGAGAATTTAAAGAAAAGCAAACTAAATATCAGTCTTCTTTCTGTTCCCACCATGTACTGGCAATCTAAACAATGTCAGGGCAGCTCCTCCCCATCAGGGCAGACAGCCCTCCCCACCTCCCCTCTGGTACATCACTGACTGCTATGACAAAGATTTTACAAATGGTTGGCAGAGCTAGACTCCCTGCTGTGCACAGCCTTCTTGATAACTCCATCTGCACTTTTTATGGAAAATTGGATCTCTCACCCAACACAGATGCCTCCACAGATCAGAGCAACAAGAAAGAACAGGAGCAACAGCAAAGATGATGTCAGGCTCTGGATCACAGCAAATGAGACTCTTAGGATTGACTTCCAGGAGTGCACCAGTGCCCTGTGCGCAGAGTGACCACCTTTGTTCACCTGTCAGGGGTGGTGATCATTCTTATTTATTCAACAAATATTCATTGAATGCCCAACTTGAGCCAGATACTGTTCTTGGACTAGGGAATCCAGTAATTAACAGACACAAATAATTGCCTGTGTGGAGCTTATATTCTAGTGGAAATAGACTGGCATAAATAAATTAACAAGTAAAATATACATCAGATGATGATAAATGCGATGAGGAAAGATGAAGCCAGAAATGGGGGATAGAACTGTGCCAAGATGGGTTTTGCAATGTTAAATAAGGTGCTCAGGGAAGGTTTCAGGAAATAGGAGACATTTGAGCAAAGACCCAAAAGAGGTGAGAGAGAGAGCTATGTGTATATCTAGAGAAAGAACAATCCGGGTAGAGGATAATTGAATGCAAACCCCCTGGGCCGGGCGCGGTGGCTCACGCCTGTAATCCTAGCACTCTGGGAGGC
>VBSM01003204.1:22679160-22731101 GCA_008086735.1 Cheirogaleus medius
AAAAAAAAACATCATGTTGTAAATGATGAATATATATAATTTTTATTTGTCAATTTAAAAATAAAAAGAGAATCTATTTTGTTCTTTTAAGTATATTAAAAGAGGAGATTTCTTGATTTAAAAAATTAATTCATTGCATAGCAGGTACAAATGCAAGGAATCTACAGAAGTCAAATGAAGAATTAAAAAGAACCTTGGTAGGAAAGCAAGCAAAAAAGTGACTTTTTCCTAAGTTTCTATGGAGAAATTTATCTTCTGTTTTGATGGCTACACAGGGCATGAAGGAGATAGAAAAAGTCATAAGTCTGCTTAAAATAGGCAAATCCCTCCCCCGCTAGACGCCAAATAAAGCTGGAACATCTAAGAGTAACATCATAAGTATAATGATAAATGTAAAGTAAATCCACCTTGTAACAAGGCATTATTCAGAATCCAAATTATCTTGGTCTTGGTAGTAGGTAGAGGGAAAAAAACCTACCATCTCTGAGAATTCATAATTACAATCTGCCACTCATGCTACTAGTGTGGTCTGAAAAGCCCCAGGCAGACAATTTAATATAAAATAGTGGACTATGTTTCATGCAGCAGTAAACACAATTTCTCTCTAAAAGAATGCAACTTCAATCTAGGCTGCAAAGAATTCCCACAGATAAAGTTCAAAAGAACATGAGTTCACAGTCAAAAATCCCAAGACACATAAGAACACAAACAATCACTGACAGGCACTAAAAGCAGTAGCAAGCAGAATCAGATCTGCAAAGATTCCAGATAACAGTATTACTACACGCAGACTATAAAATAAGTACGTCTTAATGTTTAAAGAAATAAAAAGAAAACTTTGAAATGTGAGCAGAAAACCAAGAGATTTAGAAATAACCAAACAGATTAGGGAAGGAACCAAATAATCCTTCCAAATATTAAAAATATTTTTAATATTCACAATATTTTTAATATCCACATAGCATATGGAAAATCAGCAGAAGAAACAGCTCCTACTCGAACAATGAGAACAAGCCAGATGGCCTAAAAAATGGCTAAGCCCCTCAGAGAGCTGAGGTCACAAGGTAACCTACTGAACTAATATCCAAAAGATGGCAATGTCCTCAAAGGATGAATAGATCCTGCAACTGTTTCATCTTTGGCAGAGGAGTGGAGATAGGAGGTAACCACCACAGAAGTGGGTGAGAAAAACATCTGAGATTTTAATAAAATGTGAAACAATGAGTTTGGGCTGGCAAGACAGTTTTGAATGTCTGGGAGCCCCAGACACATGGGAAGTCTGCACCTATCCAAAAAATATTTTCCACTGTTCTACACTGAACATTTATGAAAAAGAAGAGGTGCAAGAGAGGAAAGCTGAACCCGATTGCCTCTGTGTGAAGACAAGCAGGGCCTGCCTACGTTTAAGGCTGGAAAAGAGAACAAGACAAAACCCCCCATGTCCTAGACCCTGCAAGAGAAGCAGCAGGGTCCTCTGCTGCCAGGAGCGGGCAGGAAAGCCTGCTCTGCTCAAGTAAGCAGAGGCCCAACCTCTCAGTCTGCCTTAAGGTCAGTGGTCTTTTTCAGCTGTGGGAAACATGCTTTGCTCTAAAGTTGTTTTCAATCACTTTCACCAGATCCTCCAATATGGGGAAAAGAAAACAATAGAATCTAACAATACCCAGGCTGCTTTTTAAGCAAATGTGTGGGATAACTCTATGAAACATAAAAATAGTTCATTGATTCTTACAGTTAAGTTGGGTTACTTGATTATCTAGAATTCATTGGGCAAAACCACGAGTCCTTTTCTAGGGTAAATGTCGGCACTCTGTAGAGAAGTGTGGTAGAAGCAGGGGCCATTTCACCCAAAGGTAGAATAGGAAGCTCTGAGTCATGCCCAGAATCATTCCCCTCCCCACTACCACACACAAAAATACCTCCTCCAACTCTCAGACTTCTGGAACTAACACAGCAGGAAACCAAGCTCTGACTGACTGATTGCTAGAATAGATATAAATGATAGATTGATAGATATAAATAAATAAAAGATATAAGATAGATGATAGATAAATAGATAGGAGTGAGGGAAATTTAGAAGGCAAAATGCTTATATGAGAAATAATTATATGGAGATGATTTTATTCTTACATGTGAGTGAGTGATCTAACAGAGTAGGTTATAGCTACAATTATAAACAGAAGGAGATAGAGAAGGGGGTATCTGAAGAGGAAACGGAGATAATTTATTTTTGTAATCTAAGAAATCTGTTACAAATTAAATCAAAAAAGTAGCAGTGAAAAAAGCAGTATTCGTATGGGTTTTCTGTTTCTGGTTTGGTAACTGTTCTGACCATTCGGGATCCATCATAACAGAGCAAAGACCCCTGTCCTCATGGGGCTCCCATGCCAGTGGAGGGAGACAGACAACAAACAGTGAACACGATAAATAAGAAAATTATTTAAAATGTTAGAAGGTTAAATGTTATAGCCAAAGAAAGGGGTAAAGAGGACAGGATATCAAAAATGCAGAGGGCTGAAGTTATAATATTAAACAGAGTAGTCAGAGGAGATATCACCCAGAACAAAGGCTGAAGAAAGTTATGTGCAAGCAATTAGCTCACCTGCAAGAAGAGCATTCCTGCAGGTGGGACATCTGGTATTCCAGGTATTCAAGGAACAGGAAGGAGGGCAAGGTGTGGAGCAAGCAAGAGGAAAAGTAATGGAAAAGAAGGTCCTCTACTCCTTATTCATTTTCATTTCCACTCCAAGCTGTTAAATCCCACTGAAGGAAATCACACAATTGCAGTGATGGGCTCCACTTTGAGGTAAGTTATCCAACTTTGGCTGCTGTAACTCAGTCCTAATTATTTTCTTGCTTCCCTAAATCATCTCCCACATAGCAGAACTTCCAATTCTGTTTTTGTCAAAGTGGCAAGCCTGCCTCCAAACCCTTCACTCTCCGCAGATGTCCTTGACTCCTGCTTTGTACAGAGAGGAGAAAGGATCTTACCTGTGCTCACTCCTGTGTAATTTCACTCCGTTTTCAAATGGCTCAAAGAGAGAATCCCTTCTCCTCAAATCCAGCCCCGCCCCTTTCCCCTTCAGTTGTTCCTCTCTTAGGGACTTCTGAGTCTCCTCCTCTAAAGTCTCCTTCTTTAATGTGGGTGTCTCTTCTCAATCTACACCCTCCTTGAGCAGTTGCATTCATACCATTGACATAAATTTCCATCTATATCTTGATGATTTTTCTCATCTACATCTCTAGTTATGACTTGCTCCTAAGGTCTGAGTAGTCATTTCCAACTGTATGCTGGATATATATATATTCTAATGATACGTCAGATACAAATTGGGAAAAATCAAGCATAATTCCATCTCCCAAATATATTCTTCCCACTTCCCATCTCAACCGATGGCCTCATTATTCTGGACTTTACACTCACCTTCTCTCTTTTCTTTATCTCCCACTTGTAATCAGCCAACTTCTGTACTTTCTACTTTCTGGGTGTCCACCACATCAATGCCCACCCTTTGCCAAACACCTGCATTCACAACTCTCACTGGCCACATTCGTTCAAAGATGAAAACCAAATCAGGGGCATATTCTATGTTGAGACTAGGGATAATGAGCTAAGTGTCATTTGCTGTGTCTATCCTTATTGATAAATGAGGTTTGGGATTTGGGGTTGTTGTTGTTTTGTTTTGTTTTTATGTTTTTCATGTTCTATTACCTAGTGAGGTTAGTGCTTAATTCCACTGAACCATTCCTGTGAGCATTTGAGAATTGACTAGCTTCTAAGCAAATTAAATTAACCTTAAAACCACACCATAACAGAAAAGTTAACAGGGGAAAGCTCTTGAGTTGAGACTAGAGAAAAAGTAAAAGCTCTGATAGACAAATAAGGGAGTTTGCGGAGAATTTCAGAGAGAGAAAGAGAATATAGCATTGGAGAACATAAAATTTTCAGAGAAAGCTTGCAGTTTAGGGTATCATGGGAAGGATAGTAAGAAATAAAGCTAAAATGTAGGCAAGAGCCAGATGCTCTATCCTCCAGGGAGCCATCGAAGAGTTTTGAGCAAGACAGTGACCTGAGAAATATAGATGTTAGGAAGACCCCACTGTATGTTGGCGGAAGGACTTAGCTTAAATCATTTTTTTTATCCCTCACAGAATCTACTACAATGCTTTCAATGAATGTGTGAAAGTCAGAAATGGATTGTATTAGATTGAAGTAAATGATAGAGACTTTGTGAAAAGCAATGAATGGCTGTGTTATGTGCAAAGCAAAATTCTGAGCTGTCTAATTTAAAAGGGGACATATCGAGCGGTTTTAAAGTTGAGACCAGCTTGTAAGCCCCACTCTTCCCTTTTGAAGGCTGGTAGTTGCCATGGTTACGGTTCCATGGGTAGGCTTATTTATAACTGTACACTATCTTTAGTGAATTCCACAACAGATGAGAGAAAAATTCAACTGTGAAGCCATCTAAGTGCATTGGAAACACTTAGGAAGAGCAATAGAATTAAATATACCCAGAGAATCTCAAAAACACTATGGAGAGCCCCATTTTAAATAAATGTTTTGTGAAGAGCGTTCTGAGTAAATTGAAAAAATAAAGGGGTAGAAGCTGCCAAAATCTTTTGCATGCCCTCTGCTAGCTCTGCCTCTACAATTTCCAGACATAAGTTCCAGGATAGGTTTTGGAAATAAATAAGTAAATTTTCTCTACCACCTACCATATGCAAGATACCTACAGACATCAGGTCTTTCAATTCTTACAAAAACAACATGAGAGATGTACTAATATTATCTCCATTTTGCAACTAAGGAAAGTAAGGTACAACAAGGTTAAGGGTTTCCCAAAGCCAAATAGTTGACAAAGACCAGAGTTAAGCAAGAGCCCAGGCAATCAGCTTCCAGTGATCTTAACCACCATAATATACTGACTGTTTTAATGTGCATAACAAAAAGGTATGGACACCAAAAGTCATGGGGAGACCAAGAAATTACATTTATTTCAATTTAAAGTGAATATAAATCTAAAACGATTATTTGCTAGTAGAGAACACTGAGAATTCATGCTGCAAAACCAATCGTACCCAAACTTGAAATTTCAAATAAGACAAACTTATTTGAAGGGGAATCCTACTCCTACTTCAAAAAAAGTGACAACAGGATTCCTTTATCAAGTTTCTGTTTCATGTCAAATTAAATAGGTTTTTAAAAATTGATTGCTTGTGTGGGTGCACATACGTGTGTGCACACATGTAAATTTGGGGAACACATTCATTATGTAACACAAAATAAAACTGTAGGATTATTTTAAAAGGAATGTGTATTGACAGCTATTGAGTGTTTTCTTCATTTAAACTTGACAAGGCAATGAGGCAAGTATTATTGGCCCCTAGTTAACAGGAAAAACTGAGGCATATAGTGGATAAAACTACCAGAAACACTCGTACCTAGTAGGCAGCAGAACTGGACCTGAAACCTAAGTCCCCTCTAAGGCTAAAGCCTAGATTTTTTTCCCTATTTCTTTCTGTGTCATCTTGATTTAAAGAGGACCAACATTTGGCTAGTTTCTAACTGAAGTTCTCCTCCAAGGCAAGGAAGCTGTCTTTGAACAGTCCCCACTTATCATAGGAGGACAAGTGACAATTTGCATGGACAAGTCCTAGTTCAATGCAAGAACCACTTACTTTTGGGGCAATTGTATATTATAAAACCGTGACTTGAGCAGGAATACACTTACATCATGTAGCAAATGTCCTTCACTGAGGGGTTTTGAATAAAAGTAATATGGCAAAGCTTTGGGATTTATATTTGTTGTTAGTGATCACAAGATCTAGGAATCATATAATGTTTGTTCATGCTTTCATGAGGTATATATTAACTAAGTCCCCATAATGTTCCTCTCAGTTTACTAGGTTCTGGGGATATAGTGGTTAATAATACCAGCACATATTTTAATTTTGTATGCTAGTGAAAAGGCAATCTTAGGCTCACAGAACACTCAGAATATTCATTCATTCAACAAATATTATCCAATGTCTCCTATACACCAGCCAGCATGGGAGATACTCAGTACATAAAGGTGAATAATTCACATTACTAGAAGTAACTTTAGAGATCAACTATATAACAGATGACTAAACTGAAAGTACCGGGAGACTATGCACTCATCCAAGGTCATACAGTGAAATTCAAGTTAACACCAATGGTTAGTAACTGTGTCTTTGACCCCTGTACTTTTCTTGAGGGCTCAAAACACTGAGAAGCCTCCTTCCATCTCTAGAACTTTGTGGGATAACAAAGTTATTTCTAGTGATGACAAAATTGTCAATTAAAATAAAATATTAATTATGAAATTGACTCTCTGCCCTAGGGAGTCTTATGACCAAAAATAACAACCACAAAGGAATTAAAGGCCAACAAATTGGCAAAGTTCAAAACAATTTTTCAAGAAATTTCAGGAATGAAAGAGAGAAAGGCTGTAATACTAATATAAGACAAAATAAAATTCAAGCCTTGAAGGAGGAAAGATGGCATTTTTATACTGATAAAAAGATTGAAGGGATGTTGAACATTTATGCATTAAATAACATAGCATGGAAAAAATAATAGCTAATATTTGAGTGTTTACTGCTTTCACTTTAACCTTCAAAACAACCTAATGAAGTAAGTATTGTTAGAGTGAGATCACGACTCAATACCTGAAATAGAAAAGCACAAAGCTAATTTTATTGCTTGCTTAAATAAGGAGGAGCTATGCTGCTCAGGCACTCTCCAAGCTGCTGATATAAGGAGAAAACTATATATCCATAATAAAACTTTATGTGCCAAGTAGCATTGCCTCAAAGTATATTTAAAGGAAAATCTCTTTGAACTGTATTGAGAAATTGACAAAAAGATACCAGTGAAAGATTTCTACAGAGTGAGAAAACAAAAAATGAGCAAAGATATAGAGGAGCTCAATATTATAATTATTAAGGTATACCTAGATGTCCTGGGACATTTTGTCTAGATCCTACATCTCTTTTAGCACTTTTCTCCCGTAGCAGGCCTAACAATTCTCCTGTTGAGTTAAACTAAAATTTGTTCCTAACTATGGGTCTAGGGGTGGGGCGGAGAGGGGAGGGGAGGGGAGGGCATGTCCTCATGGGGACATGTATTGACTGGAAAGTAAAAAACAAGTGGAAAGTTAGTGGCCAGGTCAGACCATAAAAAGAGCAGCTAGAAAGGAGCAGAGACAAGAACCAGGAGGACTTTCCGGAACATTCCTCCTGTAAGGAAATGGGAGCCCCCGAACTTTGAGATTTTCTATATACATGTGTGATGACAGCCTGGAATCAGGTGGAAAAGATGCTGATGTCAGCCTTCAGGAGTGCCTGAATAATAGTCGTACAGCGCTCCTGTACAATGCTGCCTGAAGAAAGACCATATGACCCCATGTCCTGGAAGGCAGTCCTGCCTTATCAGCTCACTTACCACTTGGGACACCAGAATTTACGTTAGCAACTTCATCTCACTATAGATCGTAGGGTAATTTTGAATGAACAACATTTAGAACAACAGGAAGGAATGTGATGAAAAGTCACTGTGGTATGCTCTTTTAATAAGAAGAAGGAAGGGAATAGTTATAAAGACCTTTTAAACAACACAGGATTCTATGGCTGTGTACCCTGAAACCCTAGGTATTTTCTTTAATGACAAATTATGTATTTTAGGTGAGTGAACATTATTGCCCTTAACTCAGTAACATAAATCATTACATTATGTGATATGAATTTTCTCTTCCAGTGACCCACAGTTCTGGGTGCTGTTGATTTCTGAAATAGTATCCTATATTGAAAATCTCTCAAGGTTTAGTGATTGCCATTTGAAAGAATAAAGTTGTAGAATAAAGTTGTAGTGGCTCCTACCATTTCACATTTCAAGTATAATTAGCATGACGTTTTATGGATTTAGTTTGAAGAATGCTACAAAAATCCTCATTTTATGGACTCCAAGAAAATTAGACATTTAGATCACTAGCAGTTATCTTTGCTCATACTTTATTACTAAAGTAAATCCTTAATTATATCCACCAAGAATTCCTTTCTCATTTGGAAAAAGAAAATTGTCTAACTTTCTTCTCATGAACTCAATAACTGAAAATTCATGGGAGTCAAATAAAATATCAAATTTATTAGCTAGTGATCATTAGTTTAATTATATTTTATGCTGGCAAACATGTGTAGTATCGTGGCAAAATAAATCAAATTATTTTAAGAACATCAAAGCAATAATAGAGTTGCCCAGCTCAGTGGCAAAGGCCTGTAAATCACAGGTATTTGGGAGGCTGAGGCGGGAGGATTACTTGATCCCAGGAGTTTGAGACCAGCCTGGGCAATACAGTGAGACCCTGTCAAAAAAATAAATGAATAATAGAGAAAAATTAATTGGGATTTTGTTTATATAGTCATTCAGAAGTCAAAAAATATTCATTAAACTCTATTAAACACACAGGACTTATATTCTAAGACTAATTATTTGGTTATATTTTAAGTCATGAGAGTACAAAATTTAATGATAATTTACTTTGGTGTTTGCTAATACATGTGAACTCATAAAGGTATTTGAATTTCCTATCTAGCACCTCTTAGCAGCAACTCAAGATCAGTCACTTATTTTTCACATTGAAAACTATAGTTGAGCATAACCTATCTAGGCTAATAAAAGATAAGATTTATAACAAAGTTATAAATAGTATTTGAATTGGGCCTCATTAATGCATTGGCCAGGATTTGGTCAGTGCACTCACGTTCACACACACAAACATGAGCAGTGACCATCTCTTTATTTGGTTGCCATCAGAAACTCATTTTTCATTTCAAGAACTACCTCTCCCTACTCTCAGACTATGTGGTTCAGGTGAGGTGCCTCTACCTTCTCTCTCCATAGGTGGACACATGACAGAGTCTGGTCGACAGATCACAGTTATTCTTCTGGTCACAGATGGTCATGTGACCAATGTCCAACTAATCAGAGCCCTTCTTGAAACTTATTCCGGTACTATTGGGAAAAAAGTGCTTCTCTTCTAAGATTATAGAAGCTAAGGACCATCTAAGATGATGTGATGACAAACACCTTTTTGTGGCAGTATGAAGAAAGCCCTCCTAAAAATGAATCCAACAGAGGAATGCAGATCTGGGAGATGGAAAAAAAGAGAAAGATTCTTAGTGACATCAGTCTAGCCTCACAATCCAGCCATGTCTAAAAATAGCTTGACCCCTTGAAAATCTTAATTATATGAGCTAGTTGATTCCAATTTGTGTTTCTTTTTTAAACTGGATTGAACTGAGTTTCTGACATTTGCAAGTGAAAGAATCTTGCCAATAAACATGCATACCCATGGTCTCATTATCTTCTGTTGATGAAATTTCTTCTTCTCATAGCAATATACATCACACATACACATAATGTGCTATAGAAGCCTAGTATCTGTTTCGTAGATAATGACAAAAGAAAACCTCTGATAATGTGGTTTTCACCTTCATGGCCAGCAGAATTTTTCTGAAACTCAGCAACTTTTTACCTGATTGATGTGCAACATGTTCTGACTGCTTGCAGAAACTTTTTTAGCCATTGACACAAACGTGACAATACTTCAAATTGTGCATCAGCCCTCCATCTGTGTAGCATTATTTCTGCCCGAGCTCTGACACTCAGAAAACTTACTCTCACATTTGTCACAAAGTTGGAGTCACGTGAATTATCCAATCTCCCAAATGGTGGGCCGAAAATGATATACACACCTGGAGGTCCTTATCTGTGACTACATAGGCATCTGTCTTTGGTAAGGGCTTTAATGCTTATGAATGCCAAGTTGAGACTAGCTTAATTGTGCGTTTTCTAGATCTTTGGCTGACAGCATATTGTCAGAGTTTGCTCGATTGTAGCAGAAATTCATAATTGTTTTCAGCTGCAAACAATCCAAGGCTGACTCTGTAGAGGTACGTGTCTTTTGTTCCTTTGATCAGCAGCTCTGGTTCATCCCATCAAGATACCATCCGTTCACAGCATGTCAAGGCTGGCTACATTCATATAATATATTTTGCTGGGTTATTTGACATGTATGCTTGTTGTTACATTTTCTTCCCTACAAGATAGAATTAAGACTACCAAGTTACCAAGTGGGCCCATGTTAACCTTTGGATTTCAAGGGCCAAAGCTAGGGCAGAGGAAAAGCCCGAGTTTGAATCTAAACCAACATATTAGCATAACAGACTTCCTGAGTTCAAATCCCAGCTTTTGGAGCAAGTTACTTAATTCCCCTAAGCCTTAGTTTTCACATCTATAAAATGGGAACATTTACAAGTAATGACTAATCATAGGTGTGTGATAATTAAATTAAATAATTCATTGAGGTGCCAATAAACATTAGCTATTAATATTAATGCTAAAAGCATTAGTAAATAAATACTTGCTATTAATAAACATTAAACATTAATGATCAATAGCATTATTAATATTACTATTATTGTCTAGAAAAGTCCTTTCACTTTCCTGACTTCTCAACTGTGAAATGGGAGTAATAATCCCTAACTTCCCACGACTGTTTTTAAATTCAAATGAGAGCATTTACACAAAAACATCTTATAAAATGTAAAATATATGATGATATTATTTCTGCTGCTATTATCTTCATTATTGGCATTGGGGTAGAAGAAAATAAGTATTTGTATTAGGTGATTAAGTGTGAAATGTCCAATTCACTTAAGTACTAAGTGTAACAGTTGATATATCTGACATTTTCACTTTGACATTTCTTGTTTTATTTTTATAATGAAGGTACATCCTCACTCTTTCAAACACATGGTTTTTGTCTTGTGATTATCTTTCAAATTTCTTTAGAGCAATTTTTGTAAAACCGTGGATAAGTCAAAAATTCATGTTATTTTTGAATATGAGTTCTGTTGTGGAACTAATGCTGTGCAGACAGCTTAAAATATTAATAAAGCGTTTGGGAAGGATGTGGCTAATGAACACACAGCATGTCGATGGTTTGAGAAGTTCCATTCTGCTGATTTTAATCTTGAAAATGAGCTATGTGGGTGACCTGAGACCAAGGTAGACAATGATAAAATGAAAGCTATAGTGGAAACAAATCCATCTCAACCTATGCATGAATTAGCAGCAAGGTTGGACCATTTGAAACAAATCAGCAAGGTAAAGAAGATGGGGACTGCATGAATTAAATGAGCATCAGAAAACAAATTGTCCCAAAGCTTGCCTTTCTTTGCTGTCATTACATAAAGGTGAACCATTTCTACACTATGTTGTTACATGTTATGAAAAATGGATTGTTTTTGATAATTGCAAGTATTTGGCACAATGGTTGGATAAAGATGAAATGCCAAAACACAGTCCAAAACTGAATATGCATTCAAAAAGCCAATGGTGTCTGTCTGGGTGGTCCAGTGCTGGTATTATCTACTACAGCTTCATGAAACCTAGTCAATCAATTACAGCGGATGTCTACTACAATCAATTGGATGAAATGATGAGGATGCTTGTGATCAATAGAGACAGGCCAATCCTCTTGCAAGGCAATGCTCAACCACGTGACAAACAAACAAGGTTGCTCAAACTTCAAGAGGCTGGACTTGGAAACTCTTTGACATCCACCATATTCACCAGACCATGCCAACTGACTACTACTTCTTGCAAGGAAAAATATTCAATTCTCAACAAGCTGCAGAAAACACCTTTCATAATTTCATTACTATTCACTCTCCACGCTTCTTTGCTCCTGGCATAAACAAGCTACCATTATGATGGCAAAGCTGTTTAGTTTAGGTGAATACTTTGATTAATTGTACTGCTTCTTGAGATATTGATATAATAAACTAAACTTTTCATTCAAAATCAGACATTTCATATTTAATGACCTAATATATATTTACCATCTAGCATGTGTCAGGTCCTGGTCAGATAACAACCCTATTCTCTGAATGTTTATAGTCATTGAAAAGACATTAACAAGAATAACTAACACATAAAACAGCCTTTCTTACTATTTTAACTAACAGATCCTTTTAATGATAATGTAGATCAGTGTGGTCTTACCAAATTTTCTATGATAATGCAAATGTTCTACATGTATACTGCCCAATAGATAGCCACCAGTCACACAGACATTACTGAGCAATTGAGATGTGGCTAGTGTGACCAGAGAACTAACTTTTTAAATTCATTTTAATTAATTTAAATAGCCACACATAGCTAGTAGCTATCATATTGAATAGCACAAACATAGCTCTTCAAGCCCTTACATACTTGATAATGAGTTTGACATTTTTTGCACTGTATGCTGTAATGATGTGATTTTAGGTTGGAAATATATTGCAGTATAAATTCCATTTAAATGCAAATTTCAACAATCATATATTTATATTGAGTATATACCCATTATATATAAAAATAAGTTTTGACTTTTTTCTGTTAATAATAATACATACTATTTAATTTAATTATATAAGAAAAAGCATAATTTTAAATATTATATTGATACTGAAAGTCAAGAGTATAAAAAAATTTAAATTTAATTATGTATTATAGCCTAAAATAGATTAAAAACTATTTTATTGTGAATATTGAAATTCTTATATTTTATATGCACAAGAATACAGCTAGTATTTTTACATTTTGTTTCATTTATCTTGTTGTATACACTCCTCTAATATTAGCACATGGTTAAAAATAGTCTTTATTCCCAGAAAAATATAAATTCATCTTTACATTCTCCATTCAGTATTGATTTTTGAGTTATTCTTAAATCTCATGATGTGCTACATGAGAATTTTGATCAAATGGATACAGCTTACAGATTTCATGAACTTCATATTGAAACAGATTTGAGAATTATTAACATTTTATATGCCTCGTTAACTTAACGTGCATCAGTTTCTGTATTCCTTATGTCTTGATCTTAAATAATTCTCCAGAATTAAGAATAATTTTATTTTTATGACTAAGAATAAAAATACTTTATAGTGGTGTGATGGCCAAGTCCACCATGGCCTGTGGTTAATGTTCAGCTCAGTGTTTTCTGGAGTGACTGAGTCATAAGCACATTCATTTGATTTTCACAATGTGCACCAACTACATATTCATAACACTGTCCTCTTTTAAAGGGATATATTTTTAAAGCAATTTAAAGAGACACCATTATTGCTTTTGATAACAGAAACTCCTTGGACCACCTTCTCTAACTTTCAGAATTTCTCAAACCTTTTTAAAGAAAGGCTACCAAAGAACATTGAGGAGCTTCTTAACCTTCATAGACTATTTAGATACCCCAAAAAAGGCCCTCTGCTTTTCTTTGGGCCCATAGAAAACAACCAGAACCCTATCCACAATTGGGTATCTGATATGCAGGCATAAATGGGAGGATCTGTGAGGAAAGGAACCCAGAGAAAAGCCACACCAGACTCAACATGAGGAAGAACAGGGAGCCCCCAAGAGGAAATCAACATGAAATAAGAAATGTAGCACATTGCATCAGAAACAGCACCAGCTCCTAGGGATGAGAGGGCCCATGGAAGAGGGGAGGGCAGGAGGGTGGACATGACTGCTCCTGACCCCTTTCCCATTAGTTTTCCCCAATCCGCCCCTAACTCCAGAGTACCCAAACCCTCTAAGAAGGAAAAGGTGGTGGTAGAAATAAAATATATGTATTACTGGGATCTAAACCACTCTGCTACAGGGACTCTGAAAAGAATTGAAAACAAGAAAAAAATGTGAAAACATCATTTTATTGGCTTTCAAGAGAGATGAGCAATGGAGATCTGGGGGCAACAGGTTTGGTGAAGCTGCAGAGACATAGTCAACGGGAGAAAGATGGGACTGAAGATGGAAATCGATGGGCAGTCTAGATTCGCTAGTTTGGAGGTAGCAGCAGTACTATCAACCCAAGGTACTAAGGCAGTCCAGGATAAGGGGTTGGTGAGGGGCATGCAGTGAGGTGAATAATCCAAGAGCCATAACACAGCAGCAGGCTTCCGGCCACAGCTAAGGGACAAACAAGACCAATGGACATGATGGTAAAGGAGAGCCAAGAGCTCCAGTCAGAAGCTCTGATTCAGTATGAGAAAATAGTTCCCTTCTGTCAGGAAATCTCAAAAGAAAAGTGACATAGAAGAAAGGGCCTAGCAGAGAGTTGGTTTACATGTGTAAGTAATCTTGGGTATTCTCAGAAATGTTTAGGGAAAGAAACCACTTCATATATAAGCAGATAAAGGGCAGGACCTAAAGTTATTGAGATCTGGAAATTAATTTAAATGTGACCAAATATATACTCACCTGTTAATAAAGCTTAGAATATAGATAATCACTTTTATCTAGGTATCATATTATGGGTGCACTTTTTTAATTTCATCTTATCAGAATTTTCTAAAGTTTCTTCAATGAACATGTAACATTTGAGTATCAAAAAATAAAATTTATTTCAAAAGTAATAACATTTCCTGCAAGTTAAATTTCAAAGATATAAAAACATCTAATAACATTGGCAAATGGGCAAGGAAGCAGGCATTCATACTCTGCTTACAAAATAATATACTATTTCTGGAGGACAATTTGGAAAAAATAATCAAAATACTTAAAACCTTTCTATATAATTTTATCCAGGAATTCCGCTTCTAGAAACTTATGGCATCTAGAGAATTATCCTGTTTTTATAAAAGCTATGTGTAGATAGATAATTGAGATATCAGTTGGCAAATTATACCTACAATACTATATACCAAACTATTAACGATGACTCTTACCGACAGAATCAGGGGTAACTTCCATTTTAAGTATTAATATTCCCTCCACATAGAACAGCAATTAAAATTGTTGCTTACATCATCAGAAAAAAATAATAATCATTGTTTTGAACAAATGAAGTTGAAAAGTTAACATGGTGGTAAACTTCTCATCTTATTCTCTTATATTTTTTTCTTCTTTTTATCTGTGGTTATAGTCTATTCTAATTCCTAGTGTCACTTAGTTTCTTCAGAACTCAAGCAGCAATTCTTTTTATAGTTTTCTCAATAATTTTGGGGATCAAATCTTATTTCTACTTTCTAATCCACTAAAATCTTTGTATCTTTATTAATTTCTTTCTCCTGGTCTCCTTTGACTTATTTATTGTTCTCTTTATAACTGCCTGAATTGAAAGCTTAGGTATATTTTTCTTTTTTTTATCTATGGTTTTAAAAATCTAATGTGTAAACTCCAATTTTGAACCTAGTTACTTATTTCAAATGATTAACATTATTGATTTAAATATTTATTCTTTTTATAAGAATTATTACTCTGGGTATAATATTGCAACCAAATTTACAACTGATATTTAGACTTAACTTTTCATTTAAATCATTTTACTATTCCCCACCAGTCCTTTTTTTAAAATTCACATTGAGTAAAATGTATCTTTTTTATATGTACAATGTTATACATTTTGACAAATGCAGTTTTTGTAACTATCATAACAATCAAAATATAGATTATTTCCATCAAAAATTTCCTTTGTGCATCTTAGTTAATCCCCTCTCCTACTCCCAGCACCTTACAACCATTAATCTAATTTCTGTTGCTACAAATTTTAACTTTTCCAGGATGTCCTGTTGTTGCATGTATCAGTAGTTCGTTCCTTTTTGTTACCGAAGAGTGTTTCATTGTACAGTTGTGCTAAAATTTGTTTATCTGTTCACCAGTTGGACATTTGGGTTGCTATAAAAAGCATAGAGGACTTTGTGTGGACAGGTTTTTTCATTTCTCTTGGGTAAATACCTAGAGGTGGAATTGCTGTTCCTATGGTAAGTATGTTTATCTTTTTAAGAAACTGACAAACTGTTTTCCAAAGTAGCTGTACTATTCATACTTTACATTCCCACCAGCAATGTATAAAAGTTTCAGATGCTCTGTATCTTTATCAACACTTAGCATTGTCAGGTTGGGCTGGCGGTGCAAGGAGAAATGAAGGGGCAGGGTTCGTTCTTTTTTGTTGTTCTAAAACGTGTGTAGTGGTATCTTGTAGTGTTCATTTGCACTTCCATAGTAACTAATGATGTTAAGTATCTTTTCATGTGCTTATTTGCATTCTGTAATCAGTATCTCTCCTTTGATAAAGAGTCTGCTCAAACCTTTTGCCCATTTTTTTAAACTGGATTTTGTTATCTTACCATTGAGTTTTGATAGATTTTTATATATTCTGGATACAAATCCTCATAGGTACTTTGCAAATATTTTCTCCCAGTCTATGGATTGCTTTTTCGTCTTTTTAAAATAGTATCTTTCAAAGAGAAGAAGTTTTTAATTTTAACGAAGTCCAGTTTATCAATTTTCTTTCTTTTATGGTTTGTGCTTCTGAGCTGTGCTTCTATCCCCAAGTCACAAAGATTTTTCTCCTATGTTTTCCTCTAGAAGTTTTATAGTTTCAAGCTTTACATTTAAGCTTGTGATCTATTTTACATTCATTTTTAACTATGGTATGAGATATGTGTTGTTTTATTTTTTCATACGGATGTACATTTGTTCCAACATAATCTTTGAAAAGACTCTCTTTCCTCTACTGAATTACCTTGGCACCTTTGTTGAAAATCAATTGACCATAACTGTGGTCAGTTCTATTATCTATATGACTATCCTTTCACCAATACCATCCTGTCTAGATCACGATAATTTTATAGTAAATTCTGAGTAGTCCTCCAACTTTGTTCTTTATTTACAAAGTTGATTTTGCTATCATAAGTCCTCTGTATTTCCATAACATTTTAGAGTCAGCTTGTCGATTTTAACAACAACAAAAAAGCCTTTTGGGGTATTGATGAACATTTCATTGAAGCCATAGATGACTTTGAGGAGAACTGACATTTTTTCAGTGCTGAGTCATTCAATCCATGAACATAATATCTCTTTCCATTTGTTGAGGTCTTCTTTAATTTCTCTCATCACTGTTTTTTATTTGGTTTTGGTTTTCAATATTCAAATATTATACGTATTTTGTTAGAGTTGTTCTTAAGTATTTTATGTTTTATGATCCTATTGCAAACAGCGTTGTTTTTACTTCAATTTCCAATTTTTATTGCTCAGCTACATTTCTGCATGTAAATTGGGTTCTGACCATTAGAATCACTTGCTTGAGATTTGGAAAGCAGGAAGGAGATAGGATCTATTTTTCTACCTAGACCTTATTTGGCTGTTTCTGCCAGCAACATGGTTCAGGAACATGAGTTTTCTCTGCCACAGTGTCCATTCTCCAGTTCCCTGGTTGATGGGTACTTGTGGGGGTGGTTGAAGTGGCAGCATTGACTTCACGCTTTGAGTTGCTAATCCAGGCATCAAAGCTATGATGTCTGTGTTTGAGCTCCCGTGTTTCCAAAGGCAGCTGGTAGCTCTTAATTCTTAATAGGTCCAATAGTAGCCTCAGAGTTGGTTGCTTTCCTGGTGGATCTGTTCTTTATTTTTCCAAGAGTTATTCCTGAAAGTCCAGCCCAGCTGTTCTCTCAGCCCTTCCAACAATTTTAAAAGCAATAATTCCCTATATTAAACCCATTTCTGCCCAAAATTCTTAATATGGTTAACCTCACTGAAACCTGGCTGAGACAAGATCTAGGTATTGCAAGTTGCTTAAAGTATCAAACAAGCTATCAGCATTTGCCGTCCTCACAGCAATGACAGGTAAGAAATTCCATGTAATAGGGGGAAGTGAATCATCAGAGAGACATGAAGGTGCCCATGAGAGCAAGAGTCCACTTCCCCACGTACCACATCCACGGAGTTCTGATGCTATGTCACCAGGACAGTGACCATTATGTAAGAACTTTATTGCTCCCCTTACCTCATCTCCCTCCTCGTGGCCCAATCTGCAGTGCTCAGAAACTAAGGTTAACAAAATAGAAGAAAGGAAATGTGCTAGGTGGAGAAAGACAGCACATTTGTCTCTTCCCCAGCTGCAGTTCTGTTCTCTTAAAAAAGCCCAGCTGGGGAGGGGAAAGAAGGTCTCAACTTTAAATCAAGACTAAAGTTTTGAATGTTACAATGGACTCGATATTTTAATTATTAAACTATGTTTTATGGCTTAAACTGACCTTAGAATTATGTACTGCCTAAGAGTCACTAGAAAAGTGATGGATCCTGCTAGAATGTTCATTCCGTGAGAGGGAGAGAACTAGCCACATATATAAAATTTAAAGATACTAAGTTAAAATAAAGTCGCTTTATTATTACACCCCATGCATTGCGCTTATTTAGTATCATGTTACACTGTCTTTATATTTCACTGACGTTTACCCTATTTGCAAGAGCTAAATAGGATGCCCTTATACATACAATCTGATATATTTTCCCCATAACCTCTATTTCTTCCTATCGTCCCTTGCTCTACAAAATATATGTTTGGAAATTCCCCAACCCCATAGATACTGCTTGTTTCAAGAACTGCATTTAATATCCAGGTCATCAGTTTTCTTTCCTTAATATCTTCTCCCCAGTGTGACAAAGTTTCAATGAGTGCCACATACATGATTCTTAAGTGAAAATTTCCAATCATGATCATGGGACTTAGGAGAAGGATGTTGTTGCTGGAAACTGTGATAAAATGATAATACATTCTGTTACCAAGAGCAATTGTCCCCTTCAATCATAAAATTGGGATCAATAATCTTTTCTCATAAGATTGTTGTATGGATTAAGTTGAATAGCATTTCAGAGAAAGTACCTTGCAGAGATCAAGTCACATAGAATTCACTTAATGAAAGTTGGTTGACTCTGAATCTAATTTGAACTTCACTGTGCACAGCTCTCTCTCAACATCCTGGACTACAAATGTCAAAGATCCTTAAGCTCCGATAGCATAAAGCACAATTTTGCCATTGAGTTTTGGAACTCATTTAGATTAACCTGACTCTACATGGCAAAGAGAAAGAAGGGAGATGAGGAAGCAGATAAGCGTTTGAGGAAAGTTAAAACAGATTGCTAATCTATAATAATAATTTCCCATGAAAGAAATTTATTTTTGACTAAAAATGAACAAGTTGTACTTAATGGCAGAATCTATCACTGTATTAATATAACTTCAGTGAAATGCCATTAACTTTCTCTGCCTCACTTCCTCTATCTTTAAAATGGTGGTTATGGTTATACTTGATGACTTTTATGACTGTCAAATTAAAAGTTATGTTCCCAGTGGGAGAGATGGATTGGTGGATTTTAATAACATCTTCCTCTTCATGCGGCATTGCCAGCAAGAGGAAGTCCCTAGGATCTGAGCACTGGTATGAATGTGTATCATATAATAGAGTTTATATGAGTTTGTAAAATAACATTAGTAATGTCCCTTGTCTGCCATATTGTCCCAAAATGTTTTCCTTTCATAGTTGGTGAGAGGAAAATTATTCTTTAACTTTGTGAACAACCTTCAGAATTAATTTCAATGGGATCGGGAAGGATTGCCAAGATAATAATGAACATCTAGAGAGTGCTTTAAAAAATCAGGGCTGAGGTTTCATAATTCTGAACATAAAGAGAAGTCCCAGGTAAGACCAGATCATCTGCACAAAGTGACTTCATCCCTGTGAAGCAGAATGTGCCTAAAGCTCCCAAGAAAGTTGTTTTCTTTAATGCCTGGTTTCAAAGCAAGAGATGCAACTAATGAAACTGACCTTCAGTGCAGTAAGCACACCTGGGCTTAAAGATAGTTTATTTTTTGAATTCTATTTTTGTTTGGAGTTCTGCTCATGTGCTGTTCAATATAATTGATCCTATGTCCAGAAGGGCAAAAATGTATTTGAATTCAGGGTGCACAGTCTTTCTAGTAGAGGCTGGAAACTCAGAACTAAGACTACACGGTTGCTAGTCTCAGACAGCTTGTGTAGTGATGTTCACTGAAGCATGTGCATTCCCAGAGTCCTGGGGGGAGGAGAGAATGGGGAGTTAGTGTTTAATGAGTATAGAGATTCAGATGTGCAAGATGAAAAGAGTTCTGTGGATGAATGGTGGTAATGGTTGCACAACAATGTGAATGTATTTAACATCACTGGATTGTACCACTCAAAATTAGGTAAGATGGTAAATTTTATGTTAAATGTAATTTACCATAATAAAAAAATTGAGGGAAAAAGAGAATATAAGGATCTGGGGGTCATTTGTAGGATATGGAGTATTAGCCTTGGGGAGAACTTCTAGAGGTGAGATACTGTGAAGTGCTTTAGAGTATCTCCCACAGCTGGCTCCAGAAACAAGACATACATTCCAGACCTCCAGGGCATGCTATAACAGGCCATAAGAGTCGAACGGCCCTCCTTAGAATCAATAGGCTTCCTAAAAGTGGCGAGGTTAATATTAAAGCAAGAGAAGCAAGATATCAAGATCGCTGGGGGGTGGAGTGGAGATCAGACACCAGCAGTTACAAGACAAAAGTTTTAAAACAGTGCTATGGGCTGAATGTCTGTGTCCCCCCAAAATTCATATGTTGAAACCTAACCCCCAATGGGCTGGCATTTGAAGGTGAGGCATTAGGGAGGTGATTAAGTCATGAGGGTGGAGCCCTCATGAATGGGATTAGTGCCCTTATCATAGAGGCCCGAGAGAGTTTCCTTACCCCTTTCACCATGTGAGGGCTCCACAGAGGACAGTCATCTGCGAACCAGGAAGCAGAGCCTCACCAGATACTGAATCTGCTGGTGCCCTGATCTTGGACTTCCCAGACTCCAGAACTAAGAGATAAATTTCTGTTGTTTATAAGCCACCTAGTCTATGGTAGTTTGTTATAACAACCTAAACAGACTAAGACAAATAGCCAATAAGAATTTGTGAGTCACCCAGAGATAACAGGCTCACCGGGATTTGCCAGGGAAGGGGCCCAGAGTCTGACAGTTGTTGCATCTTCTCAGGGAGGAGTCATGAATGTGGACCACTCCCACCATAAAAGGCAAGACATGATGTACACCGTAAAAATATGCAAGTTGAATACTATGAAATGCAGAGCAGAAAGAAATTGCTTCCAGACGAGATTTGCAGCATCTGGAACCACATAAACAAAAACATGGAAATGGCACATTGTAGGATATAATCACCTAGGGATTTCAGAGGAGCTGTGATACAAGTTATAAATGCCAAGGTATATTGATTAAAGCATTTATTGACTCCAGCTAACTCTGGGACTTACTCAAGCATTACTCACACTTAAATATCACACAGACACTCAACCATCACAAATGTTCCCAAGATACACAAAGTCGTTTGTTACACATGCTCGTAGGTCCACTCCAATTCAAAAGTTTCTATTCACTGCCTGCTGGGCATGGCCAGAGTGCTGAAGGGAGAATTTCGGCAGAAGAGAACTCATTCTCTCATGGAATCTTCCTTCCTTGTTACATTCTGTCTAAAGCCTTTTGATCCCAAAGAGATGGCCCACTCTCATCTTGGTCTTCTACTTTTACCCTCATAAAGTACTTGTTCATCTGCTATGTAGATCTCAAAAAACTCACAAGGCTGGTGAAATCCTCCCAAAGAAAGACTAGGTTCTGCTGGTCTTCACAGCACTGTTAATGACAACGATAGTCAGTTTTTGATCCCATATTAACTCAGAACATTAACAAATTCATAAGATTTTTATTGATCATAATCTATAACAAAGGCCTCTCTCATAATTTGAAAATAAAATCTATAGTGGAAGAAATTCTTTACACTCTCAATCTTCCCAACCAAACCTAAATTCTCTGGGGTTTCTTATCTCAGTGAGTGGCACCACAATCCACGCACGTGTCCCAGCAAAAGCCAGTATGTCATCATTGTCTCTGGCTCTGTTCACCCACAACAGTGCCTTGTATTTCTCAGTTCTCTCTTCTTTTCTCCTTCTTCATTTCTGTGTCCCTAGTTCAGGCACAACCACAGCGCATTTGGACCATTCTAACAGCTTTCTCTCTCTGTCCACATCTACTCTGACCCACTTGACTTGGTTCTCCATATTATGGCCAGAGTGGGCTTTCTAAAGTGCAGATGTTGAGGATAAATTCCAAATACTTTACATGACAAGCATGGCTTTATTTATCAGAATCGCAAAAGGAAACTCATGATACACTGAAACTGGGAAATTGAGAATATAATGAAGAAAATATTTTCAAAGGAATGGGTAGTATTTAGAGCCTAGTAATAGTAGGGTAGCCGACTTTTTGGCCAAAACTGAGGGTTTCTCAGATTCAGGACTTTCAATACTAAAAATTCTCAGGTAAAAACTCAAGATGAGTTGTCCACAAGCAGTTACAACCAGAAACCATTACCATCTAATGTCTAAAGGAACACGAGAAGGGGCTGGTTTTTAGAACCTAGAGAGAACAGCCGTAGGGAAACAGCCACCTCACAGGAGCTGTGGCATTTGGAAAAGAGGCAGGCACCCAACCTACAGATACTCAGCAGCAAGTAAGCCAGAAAAACAAGGCTCACACTCCTCCTGCTCTCCAATCTCCCGCTGGTACCTCTCATTGATATAACCAGGAGAAAAGGGCAAGAGAGATTCCTTGATGTCAGTCATTACAGGGGTCCTCCTGGGGGAGGCAGAAGAGGGAAAACCAGAGGTGGCTGCATGAGAAAAATGCCATCTGACACTTCTGGCTTTGAAGATGGAGGAAGGGGTCCACAATACAAGGAATGCGAGTGGCCTCTAAAAGCTAGAATAAGCAAACAAGTAGATTCTTCCCTAAAGCCTCCAGAAGAAATGCAGCCCAGCCAACACCTTGATTTTAGCCCAGCGAAAATGATTTCAAACCTCTGACCTCTGAAGTGCAAGAAAATAAATTCATGTTGTTTTAAGCTACCAAGTTTGTAGTAAATTTGTTCCAGCAGTGATAGGAAACTAATACAGAAGGAAATGTAGAGGGCCTCTGGTCCACATCTCAGTCAATACATGAGTTGAGCCAGGGCTTTGACTGGTGTGGCCAGTGACTTTACTCTGCTGACAGCATGGAGTGTGTGAAGGCCTTTAACACGGGAAGTGACATACTCAGAGCTCTGCTTCAGGAAGGACATTTGGCCCCTCCCCCACCTCTATTACAGGTGAGATGGGAAGGAGAAACAACTGAATGAAGGAGGACCATTAGAAAGCTACTGTGAAAGTCTGGTTAAGAGATATAGGCTTTAAATAGGGTGGAGACAGCAGGCATAAGTAGGAAGACAAATACAGCAGAGATGCTGTCATTATGTGATGAATGGAACTCTGTGATGAGTAGAAGCCAAGGTTTTTAAGACCAACTGACCACAATGATGATGTCATTAATAGAGCCATCATGGCCTTCCCTGTTGGCATGGCACCTGCTGCCTTTAACAGAATCAAGAACTACTTACAAAACAACTGAAACTCAGCTTCTAAATACATTGAAATGGAGAAGTTAATTACTCATTTAAATAAAGCCCAAATCTAAAGTAATGAAAACTAGTTGACATTCAGTAAACTGGAAGTATGAGTAACTGCAGAAGTGTTTTAAAATACCATAGTTATTCTTCCATTCCCATTTTCCTTTAGGTTGCTCCATTTTAAGAAAACTTAAGAAAATGCTATTGAGGTGTACAGTGATTATGGTCAATTTTTTACACACACAATTTTTTTTTCATGAACTAGAGATAGCCTAAGGCAAAAAAAAAACACGTAGAATATGTCTTATGATAAAGACAGTATCTGAGCACCATGGTTTTTATTCCATACAAGCTGGACAATGATAAATCAGGTTGATTTTTTTTTAAGTGTTTTAGGTTGTATTCCTAGAGGGAGACCCTGAGACAAGGATATGATTTATTAGGGAGGTGTCTCGAAGAATAGAGAAGTGGGATAGGAAAGCAAAGAAAGCCAAGCAAGGCTATGATATCAAGAGAAGTCCAGCAGTGAGCTCAGTCTGCCGGGGAATCCTGGAGACAGTGTCATTGTCATAACCTGAAGCAATGAAGTTGGAATGTTTATATTTCTACCTGGCTTGAATTTTGGTTAAGCCACCCCTGGTTACCCCTGAAAGCATTTCCTTCTGTCCATATGAGTAGGCAAAACGGGTTCCAGCAGCCCTAAGGCAATACTCCAACAAATGAATACAGGTGCTGGCCGTTGGGAGTGAAAGTACACCTGGAGCCAGTGTGCAAGAAAAAGGTAAAGGAATCCAAGGGATATGAGCAGAGCACTAATAGTGTCTGCAACAAAATATTCCTGAAATTTTCCAGATTGTACTTGAATATGAAATTGATTCAAATAGTTCAATTGGGTTTCTATATCCACAGGTCTAAAAAACTCGCTCTTAAAAAAATCACCAACAATTTCAGTTGGTACCAAACCCAGTAAATATTTCTTCTGTTCATACCTTACTCCCATTCTTAGCTGAGCCAGTTCCTCCCTATTGAAACACAGTCCTCTCCTCTCTCAGCATCTCCAACCTCACACTCTCTGAGGTTCCTCCCACTCAGTCTCCTTTGCTGGCTGCTCTTATTTTTCCACAAATCTAAATGCTAGAGCTCACTCCCAGGCCTTTCTCTCTTCCACATTTTCTTCCTTCATCTCGTCTATTCCCTCAGCTTTAAATATTCTAACACTCTAGTCTTCTCATTTTATGTCTCCATTCCAGACTTCTCCTCCAAGCTTAAGCCTCACTGCCAACTGCTTATTTGATATCTTCTCTTGAATATTTTTAAAACCTTCTCAATTTCAAAGTACCAAAATTAGAGCCTCTGACAGTGTTCTCATCCTATACTTGCACCCAGATGGTCAAGACATAGTCTGGGACTCGACCTGGCTGTTTTCTAAATTCCTGTATCCAATCCCACAGTATTGGATATGGGCAATACCTCCAAATATATATATCATGGGTCCCTCCACTTCCCTCCACCTTCACTGCTAAAACTGTGGCCCACTCTGCTCTTTCATCTTGATGACTACAGTCATCTCCTGACCAGTCTTCCTGCTTTTATGTCTGTACCCTTAAAATCCAATCTCCACATAATAGCAAAAATAATCATTTAAAATTGGATTCTGCCATTTCCCCATTAAAATGCTTTACTGGCTTCTCATAGTATTTTAAATCCTGTCACTTTCCTGATTAAAACACTTCAGTGACTTCCCATGGCATTTAAAACTAAATACCACAACGTCCTATGTCACCTGGCCTCTGCGTACCTTCCCAGCCTCGTCTCACATTTCCTCTGCTCCTTTTGCTTTGTCACAAGGGGCTCTGACATTTGCTAGACGTCTCCCTCTGCACTGAGCTGGGAACACCCCTAACACCGGCTCTTCCGTGGCTGGCTCCTTTGTATTCTTTTAGGTCTCTGCCTAAACATCACCTCCTTGAAGAAGCCCTCCTTTATCACTCTATTGCTCCTTACCCATTCATTATTTAAGGAAATATTTCTACTCCAGCACTTATCACAATCAATACCTTGTTTGTTTATTCAACTGTTTATTATGTTCCCTCCACCAGAGGCAAATCTCAAGGAAAGGTGTCACATGACCTGTTCTCCATGGCATCGCCGTACCCAACAGAGCCTGATTCATACCAGGTGCTGAATAGAGATTTCAGAGTGAGTGAATGAGTGAGACATAGACCTGCTATAGCTTATATCACTTTTGCTCCTAACAACTTGACTATTTGGGGTCATTTAAAGAATCATCACTCTATATAGATTTGACCAAATCTTAGTTATGACCAAAAAAGAACCTTACAATCCTGCGAAAGAAAAAAACTGATGCTTTTTTTTAATGTTGAATTGATCAGGTAAACTAGGTATATATATGACATAGAACTGCTTAGAATGGGTACAAGACTCTAACTGACCTTTCCAGAGTCATACTGTCTCTATTTTAGATGGTAATACAGATAGTTTCACTGTGATATTTTTCAAACTCTTTTGTATCAGTCCTTCTCCTCAGCTGTCCTTTTTAATGTCTGGTAGAATGAATGAGACTCACCCCTGGCAACCATTTCTTGAAATTAGTCAGTAGTACTTGATTTTTTTAAAAATTATTTTTCTCCTTATTTGAAGAGTTTTATTTTAGAATCTTGGAAGAGGATCCAATTTGGATGGTGGATTTTGGCCTGATTTCTACATTATTCAGTTAAGCTAACTAGATGTGTTAAATGTGTGAATACTTTAAGAGAATGCAAGCTGACACTCTTACTTCTAGGAAATTTGTTCTTTATAGTATGCATTGTTTATTACATTTTTTCAATGCTGATTGAGATTAACAAACTGACACTATAGATGCTATCATTTAATAAAATATGGGTTCCATCACATACCATTTGTTATTCTAACAATCAAAGTAATATATACTCATTTTAGAAAATTTAAGACAGAAACATTTTTTAAAAGAAAATCTTAATTATCTACAAAATTCCACCTAGAAAAAAACCTCATTATTGCATTTTGCTCTATGTCCTTACAGTCTTTTTATTTACACATATGCATATTCAGGCTTTCACTCCTTCATTCAACAAACACTTATTGAGCATCTGTCACATGTCACAAACAAGTCTAGATGCAGTTAAGCTTAAGGACACATGAGGTCCATGTATTCATGTGGCTTGCATTCTAGGGAACAGAAGATACAAACAAATAAGATGATTCAGTTAATGTAACAGCTGTGAAGAACACAAAACAAGTAATATGACAGAGTAAAGGTGATAAACAGGGAGACAGTGATGGCTGGCTACCTTAGAGAGGGTCAACAGAGGAGACTTTTCTAAGAAGAAAATATTTGACCTGAGACCTAAAGAACGAGGAAGGGATAGTTATGGGAGGATGGGAAGGGAGTGCATTCCAGGCAGAGGGACCAGCACATGAAAGAAGAGTCGGACTGTTTCTAGAAATTGCCACTAGGTTATTGTGACTGGAGCTAGAGAATAAAAAGGCAGGGAGCTCTCATATTAATTGTGCACTTTAACCAGTTTTATGTATACTTTTTTGTTTATGATATTTTTGACGTAGATAATTTAAATTTTTATGCTGTCAAATCAATCTGCCTTTTTGATTTCTCCCATTAGAAAGTCTTTTATCTTATCATCAATGAGAAAAAAATATTCACCCATATTCTCTTCAAGTACTTTTATTATGTCATTATATACATTTTATGTCATTATATACATTTTATTATGCCATTATATACATTATATTATGTCATTATATACATAATACTTCAACAGCTTAATATATGGTAAAGAATTTAAATGGGCGTTTTTCCCTAATAAGTCATGTCTGAGCACAACTTTTTGAATAATCCTTTCTTCTCTGCTAATTTTGATGACACCATTATCATATACTCATTTCTTCTATTGAAGTCTTATAAAGAGAAGAGTGACATGAGCAGAGTGACCTAGTCTTTAGGACATTTATTCTGGCAACAGTTTAAACAAAGATAAGGAGCTTGAAAAGTGGAAGACCAGTTGGAAAGCTGCAGTAGTGATTTAGATACAAGATGGTAAGGGCTTGAATTAGGTCCATAACACTGAGAATGGAAGAGAAGTCATGGGGGAAAAAAAACACCACTGAAGATATCAAGGAAGCAGAACTTATCAAATGTCTGGATGTATGGCTGGGAAAAAGACAAGAAGAAAGATAATTCTGAGTGTAACCCAAAGTGTAAAGCCTCCGTATCTTGACTTGGGTTACTTGTTCAGACTCAAACGCCCACTCTTACTCATTAATTTCAAACTCAAATTAAATATTCGGAAAAGGCAAAATCAACTGATCTTTCTTCTTAGCACAATAGAAGCAAGAATCACAGAGCCCAATTACAAACTGAGTCCCATGCTGAGTTTAAAGTCCCCAATCCCATTTATCCTGTCCCCCTGCACATACATCGCTTCAAAACCTTGCTTATCCAGAACTTAGCTCCATAGGCTGTCATACTTGTTTCACCTCCAGCTCTCCAAATCTTCACTCCTGCTTCTTGTTCCTTCAGTGGCTTCCTTCTCTTCCTCACCTGGATTAGCCTCACCAACAGCAGTAATTCAGTTAACCCTTAGGATTGTGATAAATTCTTAGATGGTTCAGTAATTCTTGTCTATAAGTCATTCATCAACAAACTTGATCCAAGCCTTTCTTATTCTCCAAACATCCATAGTTCCCTGGCAAATATCTCTCTGTAGAAGTTCTTCCAAAACAATTACTTAGATCAAACAATTCTCCCCAGGTGCTCCTCCTGGTGGTTTCAGAGGTAAAGGAGGCCATTCACCCTCTCATCCCCCAAATCAGTTTTTCCAGACAGTCAGATTTATAAAAGACTTGAACATAAACATAAAAATGCTGTGCTGCCACCCACTTCTATCTGTGGCATTATATAGTTTTATGAAATTGTTTATCATGTTTACTGTAAGAACACTGTTGAAAGAAAAAGCAAATTATGGTTGCCAGAAAAGTGACTATTCAATGGGTATGGGATTTTTATTTGATGAAAATGTTCTGGAAATAGTGGTGATGGATGCACAATAATGTGAATGTACTTAATACACTGAATCGTACATATTAAAATGGTTAAAATGGTATATTTTGTTATGTGTATTTTACCATAATTTTTTTAAATGAGTGTTAATGATGCTGTTAACTGGATATCCATCAAATGACCTCGCTGTAAATCTCCATAGGAGGATGTCTCACTATATTACCAACATTGTGAATTGCACAGTGGATCATGTTTCCCATTAACACTGGCCTACAGGAAGGTTCGATGCAACTTTTAGCCCTCCTCTGGCAAGTGCCTAAGATTTTACAGCTTGTCTTTTTGTACTAAAATAATTCCAGGATCCATAGTATTTTCTTATCTTTATTTTTCCTTTTTGCCTCGTTTTTCACTCCTATTTCCAATTTATTTTATCTTGCTAGTATATAGGGCTCCTTGGCAGATACTTTAAATCATTTTAAGAACCTGACAGAATATAAATAACCTCAAATCAAAATATGGCTAGATAGAGTGTTTGCTTATTTTGTCTCTCATAATGTGGTCTCTTCCTGGTGTGAGCTTCAAAATGGTCCTTGCGTGGAGATCTTGAAGAAATCTTATTAGACTTGAGACATGTTTTTATTAGATAATTAACTTCCTCGTAGTGAACATATTCTTCTTACTGACTCTATTCACACCTGGTATTTTCCTTTGTTAATGGAGCACCAACTGTCAAGTACCATATTACAAATGCAGTGATAATGATGAAATGTCCTTAACTCTGAGTAACAACTACTATTGAGAAAAGAAATCACACTTACTCTCTGTCAGGTTTTTGCTGCTTTCCATGCTTAGAAAAAAAAGAAGCTTAGCAATGCCTTTTGTCCAAAGTGCAAAAAAATTGCTACATTTTAGAAAAAGAAATAATAGACAATTATGTCATACATTCTTCTTTTTGTGGCAAATT
Organism: Cheirogaleus medius; assembly: GCA_008086735.1. Taxonomy (NCBI): domain Eukaryota; kingdom Metazoa; phylum Chordata; class Mammalia; order Primates; family Cheirogaleidae; genus Cheirogaleus; species Cheirogaleus medius. The sequence continues at coordinate 22,708,543 of VBSM01003204.1, forward strand.
GGAGAAAAACATAAATAACTCCTTAAAGCAGCAATGCTAGCTTTTATTTTGGGAGGATGGGAGAGGTTCCTTATAAAACAGAGGCTAGTTACTATGGCAGAGAATATTCTAAAATGAAAGTCTCTATGTTTGGTCTAAAAGAAATAGTGAATAAATGGACATTTGGAATATGTATTGGAGATTAGATGGATCATCAAGATTGTACTGTTGACTAATATGGTGGTAATATTAATGAATTTACCTATTTACTCAACAAATATTTGAGCTATATGTACTGGGCACTGTACTATGCCCCAAGGATAAAACAGTGGGAAAAGATGCTTTCTCTTTAGCTGAGGAGAGAGATAAATAAGCAGGCAAGTATAACATAGATATTATATTGTGCTAGGAAGCACAGTCTTGGCGGTTCGGGAAAGCTTCCTGGAGGAAGTAGCATCTACACTGAGATCTGAAGGATATATGGGGAAAAGTCAATCTTAGAGAGGTGGGACTGAACTGGAGATGAAGAGAGCTTTGTCCCCAGACAAGGGGACAAGCACATCCAAAACCCCAGAGCCAAGGAGAGGAGAGAATGTTACACTTGGAGCACAAGTAACTTGGTATGGCTGGAGCTTACAGGGAAAAGCAGCGAATGGCTAGAGATACGGCTAGAGGAGAAAAGCAAGGGGCATTTGAAAGAATATGAGAGTCATTTTATCCCGAGAAAACCAGTGAAGGTTTTAAAACAAGAGAAGGACAAGATTGGATTTACATTTTGGTAATATGTAAACAGGTAGCATCAGTGTTTTGGACTGGACTAGAGGAGAGCAAAACATATCAGCACTAGCAGAGAGCAGACCACTGTAGCAGTGTAGGTAAGAAATGATGGAGACCTAAACCACTGTTGCCTGAATGTTTGGATCATGCACTCATATCACTAAAATAATTTTGAGCAATGCACCCCCATTTTATGTGCATTTTAATGTATAAATATAAATGTGTATTGTATTAATAAATAAAACTAAACACAAAAATAAATAGATAGAAACAAAAATTCTAATATTTTCTTCCTGCATCCCAACAGATTATCTTACACACACATCCCTGAATGCATATGCTACACACTAGCCTTAACGAAGAAAATGGTGGTGAAAATAGAGAAATGTGAATAAATTGGAGAGAGAGATAAAAGACAAAGCAATAGGATTTGATTGATTGAACATAGAGGGAGAAGAGGTGAAATAACACAAGAATCACCTGGGATTTCGATTTGGCTAGCTGGTACTATTTACTGAGTTATAGTGCACTGGAGAAAAACTAAGTTTGACTGGGAAAAAATTAGAACATCTTTGCACATGTTGAATTGAGATGGAGAAGTACATAGGCATTCATCAGAGTGGGAATGAAGAGAGTTTACTGGTCAGTGGCATATGGGGAAATAGGAAAGTCATGTCAACTTCCTGGCTAAATCCACGAATCACAGATTTTTTTTTCATTATAATTAAAACTGATAATTCTCTTCCTGCCAAATACACAGGAATCTCTTTTCTCTTTGGGGCTGTATAGTTAGGGAACTGCATGAGACAATAAACCGTAGGCTTTCCTTCATGAAGGTATCAATTCCTCTCAAGAATCTTGTCCTTCAGGTCTGGTATAATATTAATCACTACATCAGGGTTTAGTAATGAGTACCATTAGTTAAAATACCTGAAATATAATATGGCCTTTAAATGAAGATAGGCTTTCTGTGACTTCTAAGATCCTGTACTTCAAGGCAACTAATTTAAAAGCTAGAATATCTATTCTAATATAAAATTCAGGAAACCATAACAACCTAAAAATATCTACTCCTTACTGATTGCATCTAATGCCATACAGAGGCCAAAAGCAGATTCATTTGAAACCCCGAATGTCAGTAACTAAGGCCCACTATGGACCCCAAGAATTTAGGGAGAAGAAAGAAAAAGCATGAAGAAAGGACATACCTACGCTTTCAACTCTACCTTTAAGATGTTTAACTGATCTCACCTAAATTCTCTTTTAAACAAGAAATGCAGTGATTAAAGATTAATGTCATATGTGTTATCATGTTTTATCTTATGTTGAAAGAGCACCAAGATTTATAATAATTGGAACACAAGTTGTGGCCTTGTTGGAGGATGTTGATTTTCTAATACAAATATGTTCTTACTTGAAGCTCACAATAGCCATATTCAGGGAAATGAGACAACACTACCCGAAAAACAAAGGAATTTCTTAAAAGCCACACAAACAGTAAACACAAGATCAGGATTCCAAACAGGGTCTGCCTGAGTACAGCAGCAGTGCTTCTAACCACTACACCAGAGTCGTGCTGGCTCACCCAGCAACACTGACAAAGTGTGTTCCTCACACACCTGTGAGGAAGGCAAAAGAAACATTGCTACTGCAAAATTTAGAAGTTCAAAGAGACTGTGATTTTTCACTAAGTCACTTGGATCTTGAGTACAGGAAGCAAAAATAAACCTAGATTTCCTACCATCCAGCCTAGAACTTTTGCACTATCGCACATGCATGAACGCGAGCACATGCGCACACACGTACACACAGAATAACAAGAACCCAACTTTACAACTTCAGACTGCTGATGATGCCAGGAAATAAATGCATCCCCTTACACTGAAGAAGCTGTGAAAGCAGAAAAATCAATCCACTCTTTTAATAAAAATGTAAGAAACTGAGAAGATGAGCTATGGAGCAATCACTTTGGGCGGATCTGGCCGTTGTACTATTAATCATTTTTCCACTGCACAGTCAGCAGAACTCTCAGTCTATTCAGTGCATTGTCGGGTCCACTGCAGAGGCACTACGACCAAGTGGGATGAGATTATAAAACCATCATTGTGTCCTGAGGACAAGGAACTGTGCAGAAAATTGCAGTCTTCAAGAGGAAACGACTAACCCCAGGAAAAGACAATCATTTTCTCCAAGACTGGAATATTAAAATTTCCTGACATGACAACTTGAATTCTAGCAATCACAAATCTCAAATTTAAGATAAAATCTTATACTGCATGTGGAATTAATCTTCAATCACTACCTTTCTGTTTTAAGAAAGAATTTGAATAAGATCAGATTAATACCTTACAATGAAGGTCTTAAGTTTCCTTATAGAACTAGTTATTTTTCATCTTTGCCTTCTGCTCCCAAACTATTTGGGGGACCTCAGTGACTGCCTTGGAGGCCTTCAGACTGTCCCTGCCTGGTGTCTGGTGCTTAGAGTCATTCTGCTGACTTATGAATTACCTAGAGGGAATAGGGCGTATTTTTACCAAGTCTCTTAAATCAACTCACATGAGCCAAGTGAATACCCAAAACACCCAGGATCTTGAAGCAAAGGCCTATGTATTGGAAGAAAACAGTAATGAAAGCAATAGTGCCATCAAGGACCCATCTCCACTAATCCCCACAGCTGGTCTCACAGCAGTACAAGTTCTGGGTCAAAGCATCCCCCCTGGGAATGTATGTAACTAGTGGTGTATCCAATATGATGACCCTTCTGGAACCAAGGCTGGCTGTGCCATTGGGTTACCAACTGTAGGAGCTCATCCAAGGTTACGATGTCAAGTCTCAGCATCAACCTGAAAACCCTAAATATAGTAGGATCCCTTTTTGAAATACCATGTTCCTCTCTAAGACAGTCACCTGAAGCAAGAGTTTTCTCCATATTAGTTCAACTCTTTCTACTGATTTTCTATTGTTTTATTTTTCTAATGAAGAAAAAAATCCAGAACACAAAAAAGCAAAAGATGCATTTGTGGAGAAGCAGAATATTTTATCTACTTTCTTTACCTAAACCTTAATCTCTTTCCAATCCTAAACATCTTTAACTTTTTATGACCTCCTCCCCTTATACTCTGTCCCAAGGATAATCATAAGAATATTCTTTAAGAAATCTCTCTGTATCACACAAGTTGGCTACCCTGATGCTGCAGCAGCCATGGCCATGGGCTTTCATGGCCTCTGCACGTTTGCATGCTATGTTATCCTTCCCTGAGCTCAGTCTTCCTGTGCCCTCTTGGTGCCATGCTCTCTCCAGCCCCTGGAAATGTGGCTCTTTCTCATCTGTGATCTACCCTCGCCTCCACTGCAGTAGCAAAAAGACTTCATGATTCTCTAAGGCTGTAAATGACCTCACTCTTGGCAAAATTGTTCCAGGATAAAGACCCTACTGACCACAATTCAGGTACTCTAAAGTGCCCACCCTTGGTGTACTGGCCACAAAATCTGAAACTTCACTGGTTCTAGTTCCTTCTGGTTTTGCTGTCCATCCTAGTCTCACTGCCAAATCCACGGACCAGTCTACCCTCAGGACCAATAGTGGCCTCAAACCAACTGTTAAATATCTCTGACCTCAAAAACTCTTACAGTATGTTATGAATGTGTCTTCCTGTCAGTCTCTTCTAAGTCTAGTGGGCAGAATTCAAGTCTATAAGCATGGAGAACAAGGCTATATTATCCCAGTCCCATTGTTTGGTATACAAAAGAACATAAAAAAAAAAAAGAGCCCAAATAACCTCTAGAGAGATTATTCTCTAGAAAATGTCCTTTCTATCCTTTTCCTGTGTCTTTCTCTTGTTTCCCCCTTTCAACGTGTTCATTTACCATATTTAGTACATGAGGATAAAATTTTGACTTCATATTTAGAATAAGTGAGTAAGACTCAGAAAGAAAATTTTCACAGCATAAATTAAATCTCCTAATTTCTTCCATCAGCCCCTTTCAGGACATGGATTACATATGCACAGACCACATACTGAGCTTGTACACAAGATAGTCATTAATTTTGTACAAATTAATAAAAGCACATTCATTCAGATGCCATTAATTTGAGATTTCTCATGAAGTTGGATAGTGATTTAGCTGTATTCTGTGAAAAAATGCTATCCTAAGCAAATTAAGACAAAGTGATGAGGACTATAGCTGACATCAATCCTCAATCTCTTCTAAGTGCATTTTTCAGAGAACTCTAGAAGTATCAATATACACATATTACAGCATTCTTTATTCATTGTTGAATCTAATCATTGTTGAATATGTTGTTTGTGCCAAACAGCTACCCTCAAGGAATTTACAACCTGGGAACTACAAACTACAAATTTCCCTAGTTATAAATCACTCTTGTTATTATATTTTTAAATTATCTAATACTTGACACATACAAAAGAACGTTATATACATATAAATTATGCAGCACAACAATAAAATAAATCCCCTATGACTGTACCACCTAGCCTAAGAACTAAAATGTTCCCTATGTCCCTGCATTAACCTGTATGCCCCTTTCTTATCCTCTCATCTGTCCCTTTCCACACCCCCAGCAGAACAAACCACTATTCTGAAATTCATACCTATCATTTCTTTTGCTTTTCCTGTAGTGTTAGCCCATATGTATATATTCCTAAACACCAAGCTTTGCTTGTTTATAATTTTTTTAATGGTATTGTGGTATATGGAGTCTTTTGTGACCTGCTTTTCTTCACTCAATATGGAGTTTTAAGATTCATCTATGCTATAGCTGTGCAGCTGTGATTGTGTTCATCATCACTACCGTATAATATTTCATTTTATTTATCTATTCCCACAATGATGAACATTTGGACTGTTCCTAGTATTTTTCTATCACAATTCACATGTACGGTGTTCATACACAATAACTTCTCTAGGATATACCTAGAAAGAGAGATGCTGGGTCCTGGGGTATGTTCAAGTTTATCAATATTAAAATCATTTCCAAAATGGCTGTACCAATTTATATTTCTCTCAGCAAGACATAGTTGTCCACCAATCTATAAACACTCCAACAGTTACTATTAGCAGGTTCATCTTTTATTTATTTTTTTTTATTTTTTTTATTCCATCTTGTAATGGGGGTACAAATATTGTTTGGGTTACATACATTGCCCCTCTCCCCCCTCCCCCCCACATGCCAGCGCTTCAAGCGAGTCCAATCCCCAGGTGGTGCAGATGGCACACATTATGTAACTCTACACTACTTCCCCCCTCCCGCCTGCCCTCCATCCAACATAAGATTTTTTTTTTTTTTTACATGTTGGATATCTTGTATAGCTTTGCCTCTCCCTAAGAAGGGTTAGAGGTAGCAGGTTCATCTTTTAAATTTCATGAATTTAGTGAATGTGTAATGCTATACCATTGCAGTTTTAATTAACCTTTCCTTGATTACCAATAAAACTGAGCACATTAGCACATGTTTACTGGCCATTTGGATTCATTTTTTGAAATGTTTGTCCAAGTCTTTTGGAAATTTTTGTATCAGATTGTCTTTTCCTTATTGATTTGTAAGTATAATTTATATATTGAAGATCCTAGTCCTTTGTCAGTGACATGTGCTACAAATTACTTCTCCTAGTTTGTGACTTGTTCTTTCACTCTCGTTATGGTGTCTTTTGGTGAACAAAAGTTTGTTATTTTAATGTAATTGAATGTATTGGTCTTTTGTATATAGTCAATTTCTATGTGTTAAGAAATCATGCATACCTACCTTGGAGACCATACAGACAAGAAATAATTCTTATAAGTCAATTATTTGTTCTTGCAAATAGTGTAACAATTTCTTTTAAACTACTGTATAATTTTCACCAGCATTTGCAAAAGGATATTCCTAGGACCACCTGAATCAGAATCACTCACTTTAAAAATATTAATTCCCAGGCCTTGTTTGTTTTTCAACAAATATTTGAGTAACTTTTATATGCCAAGTTCTGTTCTCAACCTGAGAAACAGAAGTAAATAAAACAGACAAAATGCCTTGACATTATATGATTGACCTGTGTGGGGAGAAAGACAATAAATAGATAAAACATAATATTGCTTCTTCCCCTTTGTCTTGCTCCCTTTGTTTTTCTACTGGGACTCCTAGTTTTTCTGACTCAGGCCCTTTACATTGACTTTTATACTATGGCAATGATGTCTTTGCAGATGATCAGAAAATTGCAGCTATGACATATGTTTAGCCTTGAGGATTTCATCCTAGGGAGAGCTTCTAGCATAGAGCAATAAGCAGGATGCTAGTAAGTTGTAAACTCTTCTTCTAACATGTAGAGCAAGTTGCTTCAATAAATATTTCTCCAAACTTAGCAGAACCCACCATCTTGACTGATGTTTCAAAATCTGATCATATGAATATATTCACTGTCTTAACTGCACCTGCTCCAAAATCTGAGGCCCTTGCTTTTTTCAAAAAATAAACCTTTTTCTTCTTTGAAAAATCATTGTTGTCTTAAAGGCAAATTTAGACCTTATATTTTTAATTTATAATAGAAATATCAAACCATAATATCTTTGGATAATTATGAACACTGCACTTTAGGAAAATTCAGTTTGAAGCAAGTTAGAAAAAAAGAGCCTATATCTAATATTGCTTAAGGCTTCTGTTCAGATTATCCATTTGCAATTTAGCTCCAAAATCCCCCTTTATATTTCTCCTGTATCTCATGGGATGACAGTCTGGGAACTACATTTCCCAGAACCACTACAGCAGAGTTCTGGGTTAGAGAACGCCAACGAGAGGCCTGAGTGCATGATTGGAAGGTACCAGAGAAGGAAAAGTCACGTCCTTGTTCCCCCAGCTGCAGTGGACCTGGGCTCCGGCACAGGTGGGATTTTGTAAGGAACTCTACATTTCCTCATGAATCTCATATCTTGGTGCTACAGGAGCTCTGTGAAGTTCCTGCACCTTTCTGATTCTCTGAAAGCTGGTGGTGAACCTGAGATCCAGCAATGGCCTTCCTTGACCTCATATACCCCCAGCTCCTCCAATGGTTTTGAAAGCATCCATTTACCTGTATTAAATCCCTTCTTGCTTGAAATACCTAGAGTGATTTCTGCTTTCTATACTAAACACTGAATAATATACCATATCATTCTACATCATTTTCTCTGTTTCTTGATTTCTAAATTTCCAAATCAGAATTAATTTGATTGATAAGCTTCAAACACAGAAGACCCTTCCCCCAGTCTCAAATTGAAGACCTGAAACCCCAGAAAATCTAACCTTTAAGTGAAATTATTGGAAATCCAATAGATCCTTTGAACTATAGAAAAAAACAAACAACATAAGAATTTATATTTAATTTCATTATTATCGTGACCATGAAATTTTCACAATCTATAGGAACTTCAATTCATAAATATGTATGTGCACATACTAAGCAAGATGGCCTTTTTAAGAATTACGTATTTTTAATATCTGATTCAAGTAATTCAATTTGCTAAACTTTAAAGGTCACATTTCTACTAAAGGCCAATGGACTGAACGTAAGAAATATGTCTTCCAATTTAGCATCTGTATTAGTTTTCTAGGGCTTTCATAATAAAGTACCACAAACTGAGTGACTTGAACAACAAAAAATTATTGTCTCAGTTTCTGGAGGAGAGAAGTCCAAGATTGAGATGTCAACAGGGCCTTCTGAAGGTATGAGGAAAAGATCTGTTTCATGCCTCTTTCCTAGTTTCTGTCAGTTTTCTGGCAATCTTTGGTATATTTTAGCTTGTAGATATATCAGCCTGACCTCTTCCTTCAAATTCATAATGCATTCTACCTGTGTATATGTGTGTCTCTGAGTGCAAATTTCTCCTTTTTATAAGGGTATCAGTCATATTGGATCAAAGTCCACCCTAATGACTTCGTTTTAATTTAACTAATTAAATCTGCAGTGACCCTATCTCCAAATAAGTCACATTCTCAGGTACTGAGGGTTAGGGCTCCAACATATCTTTTTTGGGGGGACACAATTCAACACATAACAACATCCATCAAAATTGTATCTCAGTAGTGTCAAAGCAAGATATAGACAACATCAATAGACTACAGCCATATTCTCAATCTGATAAAATCCTAACAATAAAATATAAGTGTATTTTAACTCTTTAAGTTTTTTCTTCCTGTGAGACACTGAACTGAAAAACAGAAATTGGCAACCCTAGATTACCTGTGTAGAGAGACAGTTTGGGGCAGAAAAAAGGAGCCTTAAACGAGATACATAGAAGACCTAGATTCAACACTATGCTGGGACGTCCTAATGATATGAATTTGCACAGGAAAATTACTCTCTAAACTTCAGTTTCCCTTCTCTACCAGTGGCAGTTCCATAATTTCTATACGGAAGGAGTTCAGGGGATCAGGTTGGAAGAGGGGCTTGAAGTAGTATTAGCATAGTAATTTACATAGAGGAACTATCAGTTTTCTAGTTCAAACAAGACAAGTTACTGTGAGATTTTGTGTTGGAATGCACTTTAAAACAATATAAAACTATATAAAGTCATCATTATATGCTTTGTAGATTATCATTGGTAATCTAATTTTCAATTTACTTTAAAAGTTTTTAATAATATTAGCAGTTGTTATAATAACAACTATTTACCTAATATTTTTTAATTTGGTTTGATTCTAATTTTAGAATAATACATACTCATTATAGAAAATTTATAATTCAGAATAAAACATAGAAAAATAATTTAAAATCAACGATAGCCTTCAAACTAAAGTTACCTTTTGTGGCCTTTTTGCTTTTGTATCTCATCAAAACTTTCTACAGATATGTTTTTGTATTGGGGGATAGAGGAAAGGGTTATAAATTGGGATCAAACCTTATGTAGTGTTGTATAATCTTTTTTTTCTTCTAATGATATGACTATTTCTCCACTTCAGTTAATATTCTTCTCAAATATCATTTCTAAAGACTACATAGTATTCTATAGATGTGCCATAATTTATATTAGGATTACAGGCTATTTTCATTTTTTATTACAGTATATAACAACTATAATATCAATCATTGAAGGTAAATTTTGATATATCCATGATAATTTCCTTTTAAAAATCTTATAAAACTACAGTTAAAAATATTACAACATTTTTAATGAGCAAATTTTTTACACATTGTAAAATTACCCTACATTTCTTTTTCATGCTCACCAAAATGGTTATTTTTTTCTTTCGCCTTTGCAAATTAGCTACGTAAAAATATGGGATGTAATAGCTGTTTCAAAATGCTGCTCTTTAATTAGAAGCAAAATTGAACATGCTTTAATAAATGTATTCTCCATTTGCAATTTTTTGTACATATAAAATGCACCATTGTGTTGTGGTACATTGGAATGTTGTCTTTTTTACATTGATTATTGCAGCTGTGTACTGAGGATAATAATGCTTTTTGTGTCAGATATGTTAGAGATGATCCCAAATTATTTATATATATTTGGTTTGTAGTGATTTTTTTAATATCTAGAAACCTTACATTTTTAAGCCAGCAGATGTGAAAATCTTTATCTTCATGATTCTGCTTCTGCATATAGGCTTAGAAAAGCCTTACTCATCCTAAGGTTAGAAAAATATCCAACATATATTCTTGATATTTTTGTTTCATATTTTACATTTACATCTTTTCTTTAATAATAAAAGCAATACATGATCATAAAAATTTAAGCCATACAGAAGTGAACAAAGGAAAACTTCTTCTCCAGTCTCCACCTTTCTCGACCTCTAGTCCTATAGCACAGGGAGATTTGTTTCAGAATACATCCTTCCAGATCTTTTTAATACATGTACATATAAAATATTTTCCTTTTTTCTTTTGCTTATCTACATTTCCTAATGTGTCTAAATGAACACATATCTCTTACATTAAAAAGAAAAAATAGAAGCTTTAAAAAAAATAAGATGGAAATCTTATTCCAAGATATCTTAGGTATATCTCTAGAATTTTATGGGAAAAGATAAAAAAATCCTTAGAAGGGAGAAAGGCAATTTATTTGTTTGCATGTTGCAATAGAAATATCCATTAAGTTCATTATCAGCTCCATTACTATTCATTTGGAAAAGCACTAACTAGCTCAGTTCTTGGCACACAATAGCTTCTCAATAAATATTAATTATTAATTAATTAGACAATAAAGTCATTTCTAGAAAACATCATTTGGGACTGAGAGAGTTTGGATTAGGCATCTGAGAGGGCACAGGTGGTGTTGTCATTGCTTCTTCCAGCTAACAGTTGGGAGTTTGAAAGAGAAAGGAGGCTATGGGAGGTGAAAGGCTGGATATGCAGATGGTGTCAAAGAATGAAATTTAGATTTCTGGACCACAATCTAAAACACCAAAATGATAATCTTTCAGCTAGAAATGCAGCCCATGTTAGTAATACAAAGAAGCATATGTTTGTCTAAAAATGAGCTAACCTGGTTAAAAGGTCCTGAAAATGGAGCAGAGGATCTGGATACAGGTTGAAGCTTTGCCTCAATTAAGCTTCATTAACCAGATCATTGCACCACTTTCATGCTAGTCACTTTTTAAATGAAAAGACAATGTCTAAGAGTCCTTCTAATCTTAATATTCAATATGTCTCTAAAAGGGGAAGGAGAAGATAAAAAAAAAAAAAAAACTGAGGTATGTATCCACTTACTACAGAGACCCAGGAGGCAGGACCTGGGAGGAATTACAACAATGCCTCAGTACAGCTTATGCAGACTAATCTAAAGAGTGCTACACATTGAAGTAAATTGAAGGACTTCTTTCATGTTTATAATATATGCTTGATAATCCTCCTCCCTTTGGCTTTCTCATTTGCCCTAAAAGAGCCTGTAGAGTTATATAATTGCAAAATTAAATGCAGTATGGAGAGCGATTTTTCCATTTTATGCTATCCACTGATTAAGTGATCCAGTTTTCAGCAGTGTCAACAATCATTAAGAAAAGTCAGAGATTAAATACCGTATAAAAACAAACAGAGCAGGCGAATGAATAAATCTTTTTTTAGAACTTGTAGATACTTGATAATGGAATTTTATACTTAAATTAAAAACTAATTCACCTGTAAATAACGATGATATTAATACACAAGACGATTGCACCACAGTGCAATTCCTGTATGCCTTCTGTGGTTCTTATGTGACAAGTCCTTTATGTTATGCATATTTATAGTCTTGATTCTTTGGGGGATCATTGTCATACAGGTTCACCTTGAACTCTTCAACTTTAAGCAGAAAAGTCTGGAAACCACTCATATGATACCATTACCCTATTCACCAGCCTTGCTAAATATTTAATGGACAACAAATTGTTAAAAAGCCAATTAGCATGACCTCACAGCCTCTTTAGAAGTTTAAGTTTCTGTCATTTAATTGTAGAAGGTGATTGAATTTTTGTATTTGATTCAGTCACCTAATCACCCATCACAAATTTGCTTCTCAATGCTAGGCAAATTATTTAGTTTGTGCTTTTTTAGTTTGAATAAAAACAAAATAATTCAAAGAAATGTCCTTTCCCAATAAAGATTATGTAAGCAAAATTCACTTGGATTTATATCCTTTGATTTTTAAATTATGGTTTTATTTTTCTTGATATAGAATATTAATTATGTTAAAGAAATTGTAGAAAATATTAAAAAAATGAAAAAAATCATCAGCAGTACTTCTACTACTAAAAATAATCATGATTAACATAGACATTTATTTCAGTTAGTCACTCTATAAATATTTACTATGACTTTACCATATACAAAATACCATGCTAAGTGCAATAAAATATAGTAGTGAGCAAGAACAAATTCTTGCCATCATGGAGTTAACAGTCTGATAAAAGAGAAAGACAATGAACAAGTAATTGTAATTTGATTAGTTCCAAGATACTAGTTCTGGATACTTTCGAAGTTTCACCTAGTTTATTATTTAGAAAGAGGTTCCTTGAAGGACTGGTGTTCTCTACTTCCACTAGAAAGTAAGTTCCATACAAGCAGGGATCTATTCACTGTAGTTCATCCCCTAATAAGTATGTATAAACACTTAATATATATGCATTCTACAAATGACTAAAGCCAGAAATGTAGGGAAGCAAGGTCCAAATAAAACATAGGAATCTATGTTAAAGATCTGGGACTTCAAAGTAGTAGGAAACCCTTGACAAATTCTAAGCAGGGATGTAACATAATCAAATTTACATTTAAAAAAATCTTTCTGTAGCTATAAAATGGAGAATGGTATGGAAGGGGCCAGTAGTGAGCCAATTCTTTATCTAAGTAATCTACATGAAAGATGATGGTGACAGGAACTAGAGGATGGCACTGGGGTCGAAGAGAAGTGAATAGATTTCAGCAATAATTATGGCATAGAGTTCATGGTCATTGGTTGGGTAAGAGAAGAGAGGGGAAAATCAAGGATGGCTCTAAAGTTTCTAGCTTTTAAACTAGAGAGATGGTAATACTATTTGCTAAGAAAGGGACAACTAAAGTTGGAGCAGATCCACACATGGGGATTGGCTATGACGGGTTACGCTATAAACATGCTGAGTTTAAGGTGCTTGAGAGACACCCAGGTGGAGACACCCAATAGTCAGCTGCAAATACAGGTTGAGGACCCTGGCAGAAGATCTAGGCTAGAAACAGACTTTTGAGGATCACTGGAATATAGTTGCTAAGTGAAGCAGTGAGGATGGGTCATGTCATGCCGAAAAGTATATACAGTGAAAAGAGTATCAAGCTTAACAGAAGATTCCTGAAGTATTACAATATTTAGGTGCGATTAAAAGGGGTGGAACTACCAAAGTGACTGAGAAAGATTAATACAGAGGAGTAGAGAAGCCCAAGAGAGTGTGCTGCCATGGAAACTGAGGGAAAGGGCTCTCAAGAAAGAGGCTCTGGTCAGTAGCATTGACTGCATCCGAGACGGCAAATAAAAATAAGGATGGAAAAATGGCCGTGGGAGTAAGTTCCTGGAAGACCGTTGGTGAACTTGACCAGTGCACTAACAGTAGCATGATAAAAGGTACTTTAGAATAGATTGAGGAAAGAAAGGGAAGAGAAGAAATGGAGCTAATCACTGAAAAAGATTTATTTAAGAAGTTTTACTGTGAGTGGGAGGAAAGAAAGGTCTCTACAGAGAAAAGCAAATCAGATCGAGAAGATTTTTTTAAGATGGGAAACACATTATCATTTTAAATATTTATGGGAAGTTTATAATAGAAAGGGCAGTATTGAAGATTCAGAGTCAAGAGCATATAAATTATTGATCCCTGAAGGAATGAGGAGGGGAAAGAGATGGATAAAACAGGTAGATAAACTAGAAAAGAGAGACAAGTCTTCAAATAGGTGAGAAGGATGAAAAATAAAAGGAAAAGATTACAGGTTAACAAGTTTGGTGAAGGGAAATTCATTAACAACTTACCTGAAAGCGTCTACTTCTCTGTGAAGTAAGAGGTACTGTATCTTAATGTTCTGAGAGTACTGTAGAGGAAGAATTGGAAAAAGGAAGTATGAGGAGAAGAACATGTGAAACAGTTATGAAGAGCTAGAGTTTGACCTGCCGGGGAAACTGATGAGTATAGACCTGTAGAAGTTGGTAACCATAAATTTATATGACATGAATTTACTTAGATTGTGGATTTTTGCTTACAGAACCAGATAGCTGAGTACAAGAAAGGAAAACACAGATAGTTGGGTTAATCCAGGGGCGGGGTTTTGCCAGACAGGTACATTACAAGCATAAGGGACAGGAGAGCATAGTGCATTTGAGGTTCGTTCATGCTGTGGCACGTGTCAGTAACTTGTTTCTTTTCCTTGCTGAGTAGTATTCCATTGTATATCCATACTGTATTTTATCCATCCACAGGTTAATAGACAGTTGGATTCTGGAAGCTTTTAGGCTGTGATAAATAATGCTACTATGAACATTTGCAGACAAATCTTTTCTTGGGTAGGTAAGCTAAGAGTGAAATTGATATGACATCTGGATAGTATATGTTTAAAATTTTTATGAAATTGTAAAACTGTTTTCCAGAATGGCTGTTCCATTTTTCATCCCCACCAGTAATGTATAAAAGTTCCTACATTCTTGCCAACACTTGACGTTGTCAGTCTTTCGTATCATAGCCATTCTAGTGAGCAGGCAGTGATATCTCACTATGGTTTTAATTTGCTCATCTCTAATAACATTTTAATATTGCTTTGGCATTTTTCCCCACTTTGTTCATCATGGATGACTCTATTTATAATTCAGTTCCTTTTCTAATATGTCATCAATCAACTTTTGCTTCAAAAGTGCATGTGTTCTTTAACTGACAGTACAGCGTAGGAGCATTTCTGTTTCTTGCTGAAAATTATTCTCAAAAATATGCTTTTCCTCTGCCTCTTTTTTATTTTTCTCACTTTATCTTTCAGAATCATTTCATAATTTCCATGTCAGTTACAGGGTTTAGCCCTCCTAGGCCTCCCTCCTGAACCTTTTGTTAGATGCAAAACAGAGTCCATTCTGTTCTGTTTTGCTTTATTTTCAATGCTTGAATAAAGATAGCTTTAACCTGGACTGTTATTTACCCCCAGTATGATCTGGGTAATTTCTCCCTGAGTCTCTTCCCTGAAAGCCTGGACACCATTACATTCCTCTTAAACTCTAAAATGAGAAAAAGTTTCATAATCTTGTAGCCTAAGGAGAGAGTCTGGGACTGGGAGAAATCTCAGCAATTGTCTCTTGGTAACCACTTCTTTGTTGAGAAACCACAACCACCTTTCTGTATTTGATTCTCCACTCCTTGTACTCAGTAGGACTGAGGGAATCCTTCTTCCTGATATTGCTGCCCATCATTTTTGGGGTGACCCCATCTCATTAGTGAGAAGTCATGTCAAGCAAAAGCCTGACACCTGCTGCTTTCCTATTTGGTGTGACCACATCACACTTTTAGCCCCATCAGAGTTACATCCAAATGCTATTGATGTGTGATGAAGAAAGAAGCTCCAGGAGGCATGGCCCTCACTACTGAATCTTCCTTTGTCCACAAAATTTATTCATCTTACCAGGATTTTCACTTTAGGTACAGTGAGTCTTTTCGATCTGCAGATTCAGGTGGTTTTCCATTGAGTGAAAATTATTCAGTGCAACTTATTTTCCATTTCTCCTAATCTCTTTATCTGGCATTTATTCATATTTTTAATATCTGCTGTATTTATAATTTTCCCATTATCTTTACATTCCGTGTCCTTTTTTTCTATATTCCAAGAAAGCATTTCAAAATTGTCTTCTGCATATATTACCTCATTTCCTAAAATCTGTTTTGCTTTGTGTCCTTCTAATTCTGGTTTTAAATCTGAAATTATGTTTTTTAGTGTAATTAAACTCTAATCCAGGTCTTTATTTCTGCATACTTTTCAAGAAGCTCTTTTATTCATCTCAATATGATGTGTCATAATATTGTCTTTGACCTTTTATCATGGAGCTGATGAAACACTAAGTACTTACTTCATTCCATAAAGAGATGCTACCAAAATACTTTGTACATCTTATAGCAAATCTTTACCGAAAAGTATGTGCTGCTTCTGCATTTTTAATTTCTTTGTGTTGCCATCCTATTTTTGAAGAATCCCATGTTGGTTTCCTTTTACCTACTCACATTTCAATTAGAAGAGGTTTACCAAGGCCTAGGTTTTCCCTCACTTCCCACCTGGTTGTTGGAAATTCTGTGATCTTAAGCATGAATGCTGCTTTATGTACCTTTACAACATAGTTCAATGAACCAACGGCAGCTGTAGCAAGGAAACTTCACGTGTCGCTTCTTCCTGATGCTTGGTTGTACAGCTTTGGCAGAAGCAGCTTTCTCTTGAAAGCTTTTCGCTTAGCCCAGCCTCTGTGCCAGTTACGTGGCTTAGCCCTCCCAGGCCTCCCTCCTGGACCTTCTGTTGGATGCTAAAGCCCTGCTGTGCTGCCAACTTTTCGCTTGATTTAGCTACCGCACAGAGTGTTGCTCCAAGACAGCAAAAGGGATTCTGCATGGTTTATTCCCCTGCTTCATCCCAGCTCACCTTTGCCTCTCCCAAAAATGGCATTGAAATAAGTTTCAACCAGCTGTTACTGTCTCAGAAAGGGTAGCAATGAATCAGCCTTAGGTTTCCTTCATATTTAAACCCTTCTTAATTCCCCAAAGCTGGAGCTGTTTGTTTGTGCTAAGTTTATTCAGTCCCCTAATCTTTACTCATGGTAACTTATTCCACTGCCCCAACCCATCTCGGACTCTCAGGAGTAACATGTAAACATGTAAATACAGACACACATACACGCACATGCACACAAAAAAACTCATAACATACACATAGTAAAACACATTTCCATTAAAGTCAGGAACAGGATAAGCTAATATTATCACCATTAGTTGTCATTATTCTAGAAAGCCAATGCAATTAAGCAGGAAAACAAAACCAGTGTTAAAAATATTGGCAAAAATGTGGTAAAAAAAATATTGTGTGTGACAGGTCTAAATGCAGGAAAATCAATGATAAAAATATAGGAACTGATAAAAGAGTCCATTGTGATTACAATTTATTGTTGAAAGAAAAACATTTCAAAACTGAATGAATATTTTTATCTCATTTTGAGTATCTGAAATGGTATTTCTGTGTGTGAGGGGTGTGTGTGTGTCTGTCTATAAGACAAAAATCTCAAAATGTCAACAGTCTCTTTGGGTGATAATATTACAAATGCTTTTTTCCCCTTTATCTGCATTTTCTAAAGTTTCTACACTGAATATGCATTATTTTTATAATAAAAAAAGTTGTAAAATGAGGAAATGACAATGAATAATAAGGTACCCAACTATATTAGTCACTCCTTTCCTATGATTCACCTTAGTGAATATTTAGGAATGCATTAAGAAAGACCTTCTTGAAATAATAATTTACGCAAAAAGGATTGTTTATTTTTTATGATAGGGCCTTTTTAACAAAGCACATCTGTAAAATAAATCCAGCCAAGCATAAGCACAACCTGAAAAATGAAAACAAGAGCAAAGGACTAAAATCCTTCACAAAGACCTTGCAAGTTGGTATATAGTGAGATTCAGGGTTTAATAATAGAAAACAATTTCAATGCAAAATGTGTATATTAATGTCAAGTTGGGATGAAGTGCAAATAAGACCAGCAGCTCTGTAGAGTTACCTCTTCATTCTTCTAGATTCCCTCTCTTACCTGTCCCTGAATAGCCTGGGAAAAATGCCACATCTCCTGAGAGTACAAAAAATATTTATAAAGATAAATGACAGAAATAACTTTTCAAGGGTCACTCAGCTATTTTCCAGGATACAAGTCAATACTAGAACAGATTCCTGGTGCAAAGTTCTCCAAATAGGGATTCCAATTTTAAGTTAGAAAATATTTGTCAGAATATACCAAGTGCTATAAGCATTTATACATACTTTAGCTAATTTAATTTCATAACATCTTCAAGAGGTATCACAAATATCTTTTTGCCAGATAGAGATGACAACACCTAAGCTCTTTAAAGTGGCAGGTCTTGCTCCAAATGAAGAGCAAGGTGGGTGATGCTGTTCCATCTAACAGATGAACAAATAGAGGCAGATCCTGTTGAAATCAGATGAGAGGTTTTATTTGATGTTGGAATGGAAGTGGTACAATTTCCTCAGTAAATAAGGCCCGAGCACTAAGTCAAGTGCCAGGGACACAGTGTTTTTTAAGACTTCTTGGCAGCCCCATTGTTCACGAGGTGAGCCAGTTTCAGCAGCAAGATAAAACAATAGAAGGTAGAAGGAGAAAAGGAAAGAAACCAGGATTTTGGTGACATCGTTGACATTCTCAGTCAAGTCTTGCCTAAAATCTACCTTAACTCTGTACTTTTCAATTAATATAAGCCAATAAAAGTGTTTTATTGTTTAAGCTGTTTTCTTTTATTTGCCACCAAAAGATTCCTATGCAGACATCTCTTAGGAGGTCAAATTCCAGAATACAGATACCATTAGTGTGGGCTAGGGTTTTAGCAATAAACATGAACAAATATGATAAATTTGAGATTTTTTTAAATGGTATACTCAACAGAATTGGTGATGAGGCTGTTGAGAGAGAAAGCAATGACAAGGATGATTGCCGAGTTTGGAGGATGACGGAAGGGGGAGCTGACTTCAGGGTGAGTTTGGGGGAGAGGGTTGAAGGGGTTGAACATGGTCTTGTACAGTTTGAGTCTGAGGACCCTCTGATATATCCAGGTAAAAATATCATAGGCAGTTGGAAATGCAAGCAACAACCTAAAGTAATAAAATAGTACTAAATAAGTTTTTTTTTCTCAGTCTCCTTCAAACAGATGAAATAAAGCAAGTGTACACAATCTCTTACTGTCAGCCTATTCTCAGCCTCTGAAATGATAAAAGAGTGACAAGAAAAAATAGGGCAAGATATTCTTTGTTTAACAAAAGAGGCAAAGGGAAGTATTTCCCATTCTGTAGAAAATGGTGGAAATGCTAAGAAAAGTGGGAATTGGGTGTGAGCCATAACATCTTCAGGGGAAGGAGCAGGGAATAGAAGGGGAAAAACCTGGGAACATCAGTCAACTGATGATTCAGAAGAGAGAAGCGTTTCAGCTATAACAATGTGAGGGGGTCTTTTTAGTCCATTCTTACACTATGACGTAGGCGAGGTCTGAACATGGCCAGGCAGGGGGTGGGAGGGCGGGGAGCAGTGGAGCGCTATCATGAGCCATGCTTGTTGAAGAAATGGCCTTTGTGAACCCTAGGGAGGTAGACTACACCATACAATGACTGGGAGAGAGATTAGACACCCAAACTGACAGCCACGGATCCAGTGGTATCTATACATTTTTGTATCTGAAGGCAAAATATTTTGATGCGGAAAATGGAAAAGAATGTATTTGAGTTTCATGGTAAGACGATCTTAGAAGCAGCATTTCTAGACGCTGCACTTTCTTCCTAATAATGCAACTGATTTAAGGAATCAAATAATAACTTTCCCATTTTCAAAGAATGAAAGTATTATTTCCTACGGTCAGAAAATATTTGATATTTGGTATTTGATGGGATAAAGTGTTTTGGCCATCATATCTGGATGAAGGAAGACAAATTCCCTATAAAAGAGCAAAAGATATTTATATGGAGAGAACAGTCTAAAGATGATAGGGATAAGATTACAACAGAGAAGGATTTGAAAGAAACAAAGCAAAACAGAAGAATTAAACTCCGGAGGCAGTTAGGGGGAGAATTGGTACTTCAGAAAACTGAGTCAATGATGTAGAAAACAAACTTGGAAAGTTGCCATAAATGTAGACAGGGAAAAAACAAAGATATAAAAACTGAAAATATGAGCACATAAGGAAGGCAAGCCAAAGAAACCAACCCTGACTAACAAAGGAAGAAGGAACGATTTCAGAGGATTTCAATGAGTACACAGAAGCAAGAAAAGCCTGGAAAACCAGGTTTGGAAATAGACAGGAACCAACAGAACTCCAGAGGGCAAACAGACAGGAACTGCAGTCCATCCTGTGAGTGGAAGGGGCTCTAGCGGCAGCCTGCACAGGACTACCACCATTTGTACTGTGCCACTTGCTCAAGTTTCAAACTCCCAGGAGAGGGCATCCAGTTGTCCAAGCTTGGACATGACTTAAGAATAAAACAATATTTCCAGGACCCTTAAATAAGTTCCACTAAACTATAAGCTCCTCAAGGGTCAGGACCAAGTAATACATAATATACGTGTAATATACACAGTCTCAGCATGCTTACAACATTGATTTTTCTAAGGCAGCTACTCAATAAATTCTTGTTGAATGAATGACTAAATGAAAATCTAAACCATGTGGACACTAACTAGGCTATCCTTACATAGAGAATCCTTTCAGATAAATTAATGACAAGGAATCAAAAATAATTCCCTCAACACTGCCTCTGTTCAGTCATTCACAAATGCCCATTGCTTTTATTTATCTAAGAGATTCCTTAATTCCATCCCTTTCTCGCTATTGCCACTTCCACAATCTTAGTTCAGACCCTTAGCCTCTCTCACCCGAACTACTACAATGACTCTAATAGATATTTAGGTAGGCCTCCATGTAGTAATTAAAGTGATATGTTTAAATTTTTTAATTTATTTATGTCTGCTTAAAACATTTCAGTTATATTACCTACTAGAATACCCATGCTTGCATGGCCACACAACATATCACATACACATTCATATGCACACACACAAATACACAAACTTTTTAGCCTCCATTTGCAATTCCAGAAAATTCTCATGCTTCAATATCTTTACTTGTTCTATACCTCCATTGCCCTTAGCCTACTTTCTACCTGCAAATAGCTTACATACCCTTCAAATTTCAATCGCCTTGAGCTTTATGTTTTATGTGTCTGTATTCCACTGGAATTCTGTGAGCTTCTTGACAGTGAAGACTGTGTCTAACTCACTTTTGGATTCTCTCTCACATATATTACAGTTCCTGGCACATTGCAAGCCCTTTGTAGAAATGTTTAAATATACTAATTCGTTAGATGACGTGGGCACAAAGTTATAATCAGTGTTTCCATGACTTTTACAGAGTGTTAGCAAGCTACGATAATACTAAACTCTCCCATCATCGACATCTTAATATACATAGATCATCAAGTAGAAAAAATTATACCTCACACAGAATTTTCTTCTCTCAATGCTCTGTATTTAGCTGTCATACATACACAAAACCAATTTTGACCCAGTTGTATAAAACAGTTTGAGTGTTATTCCAACTACAGTGACTTTTCATAAGAGCCATAGACAAATGATTGAAGATAATACATAACTCACTGGAAAATGGCAAATAAAATCCAAAAGAGAAATTGGATTTTACTTGTTTCTGAGGTTGAGATTCACTTCAGAAGGGTTTGTAACCGGAAGCGATAGATACGCTCCTACAGTCACTCATACATCATTATCAGACTCCCTGAGTAACAATATTCTAAAAGGAGGAGGTGGTGCTTGAATTCAATATAAATGAAAATACAACAGTAGATTTACTGGCTTTGGACAAAAATCTAGTAATATCAAAAACCAGGTGTATTAGAGATAGTTCTAGATTTGGAATGAAAAGAAAATCCTACTTTGCCTTTTATTAGTTGCATGGCCTTGGCTGCAAAACAAACTTTCTGAGCCTCTGTGCCATCTACTTTACTTACTGCACAGGATCATTGGGAAACTCAAATAAATAGTAAATGCTAATGTGTTTATAATCCATAATATGAAGGTAAATAGGAATTTAGGCTCAAAGGTAGCAGGCTAGCCATCTTTTAATGCAGATTCAAAGTTCTCAGCAGTTTTAAAATGTAGTGTGACAAAGACCTAGGAGCTCAAATGAGTATTCATGCCCCTTTCAAGCCACTGCCCTCCAGGAGCTCCCCAAGTGCTATTTCTTTCTCATCAGCACAGGCAGATAGGGGCACAATTGCCAGGCAACCTTATCTTTCGAGCAGTACAGCAGAGTGCTTAGAGTTGGGCTCCCCACTCTGACCACGCCAACCTTGGCAAGCTTCTTCTTTACACAAAGCCTCAGTTTTCTAGTCAATAAAATGGGAATCGCCCTCTGTATTGGTTTCCTATTGCTGTTGTAATAAATTACCACAAATTTGCAGCTTAAAACAGCACAAATTTATATATCACAGTTCTGAAGGTCAGAAGTCCAAAATTGGGTCTCGCTGAGCTAACATCAAGATGTGGTCGGGGCGGAGCAAGATGGCGGACGAGAAACACCGCCAGATAGAGCATCTCTGCAG
>VBSM01003204.1:22731201-22747186 GCA_008086735.1 Cheirogaleus medius
AAAAAATTAAAATAAATAAATAAATAAATAAAGATGTGGTCAAGGTTAAATCCTTCTAGAGGATCTAGGGGAGAATCTCTTCCCTTGCCCCTTCCAGCTTCTAGAGGCTGCTGGCATTCCTGGGCTCATGGCCCCCTCCCTCCATCTTCCAAGCTTGCAGCAGAGCATCTTTCTGACCCTCTTCTACCCTTGCATACCTTTGACCACAACAGGGAAAGGTTCTATGCTTGTAAGGACCCCTATGATTAGATTGAGCCAGCACAGATAATCCAGTGTAATCTCCCCATCTCAAGGACCTTAATCTAATCACCCCTAAAAATTCCCTTTTGCCATGTAAAATAGTATATTCTCTACAAATTCCAGGATAAGGATATTGACATCTTTGGGGGCCTTATTCAGCCTACCACAGCCTGTCTCATAGGGTTAATGTAAAGATGAGATGACTATTGGCACAATTTTGTACAGCAGACCTCTAGAACTTCCTCATCTTGTATCACTAAAATTTTATATCCATTGACCATCAATTCTCCATTTCCCCCTCCTCCCAACCCCTCACAGCCACTATTCTACTCTCTGTTTCTATGAGAGTGACGATTTTAGGCACCTTATGTAAGTGGAATCATGCAGTGTATGTCTTTCTGTGACCGGTTTATTTCACTTGGCTTAATGTCCCCATCAAATTGTGCACTTTAAATCTGTGTAGTTTTCTGTATATCAACAATACCTCAATAAAGCCATTTCTTGTTCAAAAATGAGACGTTAGCATATAAACTATTTCGAACAGTGTCTGGCACATAAAAATCATATGAGTGATCATGGCTGTAACTATTATTATTATTGTCACAAAGTTCAGCTTTGTCTAAGCCAGGTAGCTGATATAGACATGGAAGGAGGGGGAGCAGGAGAAAGATGAAATTCAAAAATAAGTTGCTACAATAAGTGCTGAATTTGCTGTTTGAAAAAGCAGGTGAGGCCCATTACCCGATGTCCCCTCAGTACTGAGTCACACATGAAGCTGGTCATTTTCCAAGCAAACAGAGAAAAAGGGCATTGATTCCTCAGCCAGCCAGACGTGTAAAAGTGGATGTTGTATAATATCAATTTTTACGAACCTAACTTGTGCCCAGTGGATCACTCCTTCATGTTTTATTTATACTATGACTCTTTAACTTGATCGCAACTATTCTTCCTCAGGACGAAGTGGAAAAAAGTAAACATTTATGGAGCACCTACTACATAATGGTACTATGTCAGATAGTTTACAAACAGCACTTCATAAAATCTTCACAACACTCCTGGGAAGTTGATAGTGTTGTCCCCAGTTTCCGGGTGAAGAAACTGAAGTTTGAGGAAGTTAAATAATGTTCCCACCATGATACAACTCAGTAAGTGGCCAAGCTGGGTTCCCAGTGCAGGTCTGTCTGTTCTGTCTGACCCCAATGCCTGTGCTCTTTCCACTACCCATGTCTCCTCATAAAACCCAGAACGTGGGTGTAGAGATGCATCTTCCTGAATTGTGCCAGAAAGAAGACAGCAGTAAATTGGGGAAGGCAGTGTAGCTGGGAGCCATCTTAGCACCTCCCAAACAGGGGTGGGAACAGATGACTTCTGATGTCCCTATGGGCCAGGAGTTCTCCACGTCAACACTAAGGCATGTGGGACCAGATAGTCCTTTGTTGTGAGCACTGTAGGTTGTAGATCAGCAGCCTTGGCCTCCCACCATCCACTAGATGCCAGTAGCAGCACTCCTGCCCCAGCTGTGACAACTGAAAATGTCTCCAGACATTGCCAAATATTCCCTGGGGAACAAAATCCCCCCAGTTGAGAAACATGGCTCTAGGGCCAACATTCTGCAATTCTGACACTTTCAACGAAAGAAAGGAATGCAACTGCTAAATATAAACAGCCTAGGTCAACATTAGTCTGAGACCAATTGAGAGCTGCACCTACAATGAGAATGAGAAGCTTGATTCTGCTGTCCTGGCCTCTGTGGGACAGGGGGCTGATGAGCCCAAAGCTAAGTAGTGAATGCCAAATAGTGATTGATCCACACAGCTAAACTATGTTCTACTTATTTTTCTAGCCAAATTAATGTTGTTTGAGCAGACAAATTAGTCATAGAAATACTACTTGTGGTTCCAGGATTCTCTATTTTTTATAATGTTATTTTAAAACAAGTATCATTATCTTATTTATAAATGTTCAAGGAAAAATATCACCTATAATCTTAACACACATGTATAATCACATTCATATAATCAATATTTATATATGCAAAATATATGTGTATAATACATATGTACATGTGTGTATATATGATATATAATAAACAACACATATATATAATCACATTCAGCTTGCTGAGGGTGTCTTTTTAGTCTGTCCAGTGTTAGTTGTGGGTAATAGCTCAGGCTTTGGAGTCAAGTTTTTCCACAGTTGAATCACTGTTCTGCCTAGTGACCTTCAGCAAGTTATCTAAGGTTTCTGTGCCTCAGTTTCCTCATCTGTAAAATGATGAGGTACCTCATAAGGTTTAGTAAAGGATTAAATAAGTTAATGCATATAAAGCAAACTGGACAGTGGCTGACACATAGTATGCACTCAATAGACATTAACTATTACATCTATATCAAACACATTCTTTAAAAATACATAAATATGTTTTTAACAAAAAACATGGGTAATTATTTGGTAGCCTGGTTCTTTTACTTTGTAATGTATCATAAATATCTTCATGCCTCTAAATCTTCTTCTACAACATGATCCTTAAAGGTATGGGTATACTTCATTTAACATAAACAGTCCCTTATTTGGGGACATTGAGGAGAATTACAGATTTGGGATGTTGAGAAGTGTTGAGAAGTGAACATCTCTCTCATTACTTCCTTAGGATACATTCCTAGGAGTGAATTTGTTGGAATAAAAGGTCTATTTATCTTGAAGTCTTTGGGTACATTTTAGGTCCCAGGATTTAGATCACCCAGAGTTCTTTGTGATATTTTACACTTGGGTTGCTATGAAAGAGGCGTAGGAGATTGCCTGAGAGCAGAGTGGAATAATTAAGTCAGGGCACTGTGCTCCTTGGCTACTCTGAACAGAAACATGATGCTGACGTGCAAGGTGTGGGTGGTGTGACCATCCAGTGAAAGTGATTTGCTGGTGAACATGGGCTGGCTACCATGCCAGCATCTCTCCAACCCTAGGATGCTTAAGGTATCGGCACTGTCCTGATATAACTAACTCCAGATACAAAAAAAATATCATCTGGCCCTGAGTGTCAGGCATCCTTAGCTTCAAACTGTGATGCATTTGGGGAAGTCAGAACAGCTGCACTGACACACATTTCTCAGGCTTTCTCTCTTCATTTATTCCATTCATGGAGAATTTCTCTTGGCAAGGTGTTACGGCCCTTGTGGCAGCAAAGACTTGTATAATTTAGCAATGTGTTCCTAAAATAGTAAAAGGGCTGAAAGGCCTCAGAGGCAGAAAAATTACCTAGAAGGATTCCATCAGGAGGAACCTTACCAGGAAGAGCTAATCACATTGAACTGCAGGTGAGGCGGCAACATGACATGTGTGTCCAACTCATTAGTCCAACACTTTATACCTGCCTGTTATTAAAGGAGAGGCCTTAAAAATGGGCCATTAATAAATAAGTGCTTTAATATTTAGAGAAGATATAAAATCATGGATTCATGGACTCTGGATATTATAGACATCTTCAAGGTCATCTGTTCCAGCTCAGTGGTCAACTGCTGCTTGAATTCCATTTACAATTGTCCCAACAAGTGCTCTTCAGCCTCTGCTTGGACATTTCCAGTTGCAAAGAACACAACACTTCCTGCAGGTGATTCTCTCCCTAGAATACTTGTTATAACTATTAACAGAAAGTTCATCCTTTTTAATCCTGAAATTCACCAGCCTAAACAAATGCTTCCAAAGCATGAGTGAATGACACAGGGTATTGAAAAAAGTTACCTTAACAGCTGCATCCAGAGCTTCTCCTAAGGAGGGAATGAACTTTGTTTCGAAAAATACTGAATAAGCCATTTGGATTGACAAAGATGAGGTCCTGAGGGCTTATAGTATAAGGCAAAAGTAAAACCAAACTGTGTGCCTTAGAAATTAATGGAAATTTGTGGGTGGATGAGCAGTCAAAGGTTGGCATGGGATTGGGGTAGGAAGAAGGGAGAACACCACAGCCAGATGTTGAGTCCTGTGAGGAAATGATGGCCAGTTCGAAATTTCTTGTGCCTAAAGGTCTTTTAAGAACAATATTCCATTTTAGGTTCATTTCATTTCTACAATACAAAACGTACATTGCTAAAACACTTTTAGAAAGCAATGTGGTAAAATATACCCAATTTGCATTAGTCTAAAAATTCTAATTCTTGACATCTATCCTGAAGAATTAAATCAAAATGTGGAAATGCAAAAAAATGGAAACAATCTAAATCCTAAAACAAGAATTGCTAAATGAATTATGGTACAGTCCCTTGGTGGAGTATTTTGCAACTATTAAACATGATGTTAAAGATAATATAACATGGGAAAATTTATGAAAAAATGTTTTATGGAAATCTAAGAAAAATTATAATTCAATATTAACCTAATAAGTAAACAAAATGACAAAAAAAATTTATGCATAGAAAATATTTTGAAATACACTAAAAATGTCAATAACAGTCATCTCTAATGGAAATTTTTCCTATTTTCCTAGATTTTTAAAATTTTTACATAAACATGTTTAACACTTAAAATTGGGAAACCTTTACATAATCTAAACATCAATTTTAAACCTCCTTTAAAGTGTCTTTATTGGAGAAGGGACGGAGCAAGATGGCTGAATAGAAACCTCCAGTGATCATCCCTCTACATGAACACCAAATTTAACAACTATCCCTGAAAGCCCCAAGCACCTTAAAAAGAACCACATATCAGATGAGTGATCATACTACCTGATCTCAACATTATATCAAAGAAAGAGACACTAAAGAGAGCAGAAAAGACCATCTTGCATTGCCTATGCCACCCCTCCCCCATCCCCAGCAGTAGGGCACCAGCACCCTGAGTGGAGAGAGAATCTGTGTGCCCAGGGGAGGGAGAATAAGGTGATTGTGGGACTTTGTCCTGAAAGTCAGGGCCACCCTGGCACAGGGGAATACAGCACAGGGCAGAATTCTGCCAGTGCCCATGGAGGGAGCATTTAGACCATCCCAGCCAAAGGGAAATCCTCCGCCCTGAAACCTGAGTTTCAGCTAGCCCCACCACCAGCCGACAAACAGCAGCCTGGATCTAAATTCATCAGGCCTTCAGGCTACGAAGGCTGCAGTATTTGGGCAACTCCTGTGATGTGCTGTCTCAAAGCCAGTGAACCTGGGATGCCCCAGTGAGACACCAGCCACAGCAGCTAAGCCAGTGCCTGTGTCACCCCTCCCTAACTCCAGGCAGTGTAGCTCAGGGAGAGCCTTTCACTTGGGGAAAGGTATGGGAAGAATTCAGACAACTTTGTTTTGCAACTTGGGTATCCGCTCAGCCACAGTAAAATAAAGTACCAAGCAGACTCTTAAAGCCCCTGCATCTAGGCTTTAGTTCCTTGATGGCATTTCTGCACCCACTCAGGGCCAGAAGGAAACATGGTGCCCTGAAGGGAAGGACCCAGTCCTGGTAGGATTTATCACCTGCTGACTAAAGAGCCCTGAATAAACATCAAAGGTAGCCTGGTAACAGTCACCATGGGCTTTAGGTGAGACTGGGCTGGCTTCAGCTGTGACCTGGTACTGGTGGCCATGAGGGAGTGTCCACGTCACTCCTCCCCTAACTCCAGCAGCCCAGCACAGAGAGTGAGGGAAGAGAGTGAGAGACTTAGCTTGATAATCCAAGGAATTCTCCTGTAAATTACTCAAGTCCACAAAGGTGGTACCACCCAGAATCTGTAAGAGTCACAGTATTACTGGGCTTGGAATGCCCCCAGTCCTGATATGGCTGCAGTGACAAAAGACTTAGATCACAACACTCAATTCCCTTTGAATACCTAGAAAGCCTTCCCAAGAAGGATGGGTATAAACAAGCCCAAAATGCAAAAATTAAAATAAATACTTAACTCTTCAGTGCCCAGATATCAAAGAACATCCACAAGCATCAAGAATATGCAGAAAAACATCCTTACCAAGCAAACTAATTAAGGTACCAGCGACCAGTCCTGGAGCAATGGAAATATATACCCTTTCAGACAAAGAATTCAAAATAGTTGTCCTGAAGAAGCTCAATGAACTTCAAGACAACATAGAGAAGAAACTCAGAAGACTATCAGAGAAATTTAAGAGAATGCTATAATAAAAAAAAATCAAGTAGAAATTCTGGAGCTTAAGAATTCAATTGACAAACTAAGAAATGCAATTCTTTCTTCTTCTTTAGCAACTAGATGTGAAAAGAAGCTTCATGATTATAGAAGTCAGCTTTCCTTTCTTTTAAACCAAACTCCAAATCCTTGGTCAATTCACTTCACCTTGCTGAGTGTCATCTGCCTCTTTCACAGGATTTTTAGGGGATACAACGAGTTAGAGTGCATATGAAATCCCTCTGACTTCTACATGCTTATAAAATCACAAAGACTGTTACTGTTTAATTAGAATCTAGGGTAGTCATTTCATTCTTCCATCTTCCACTACATTATTCTTTTGCAGATGGCCACTTAATACAATCTAGGAAAATATATTTCATATGGGTTACATTCCTACATAGCACACATTGGGATCAAACCTCTAAAATTCATTGTATTACTCTGAAAACAAAATGTGCAAAAGGTCTCAAAACCGGTGATAGCATAATTCTCTTTAACAACGTGTGTGTATGTGTGATGTGTGTGCATATGTAAGTTTATGTGCATGTGTGCTTTGTGAGGTATGTGTAAATGTTTGTGTGAGTATGTGTACACTGAGGCAACCTGGAAATACAGAGATAAATTTAGAATTCTTATTGCCTTATAAAGAGTTTTTGGTTTTATGAGTTGTTTTGTCTTGGCCTGGCTATTATCCATGGCAAATATAGACATTAAAACAGAAATTTTTAGGACCAAAGATTACAGATTCAAGCTCTAGGGATGTGAAACTATCACATGTAAACGACCTGATAAAGTAGACTGTTCACTGGAACCTGACTGCAATACTTTAATCTTTAAGTAAGAAAACTGAGAATAAGTCCATCCTTGGTTCCTTCCAAAAGTCAAGGGAGGAATTATTAGAAAACCCACATATAAAGCAGTCTCTTCTCCCCACCCCTCAAAAAAAAATATGTATAATGGTTTATATATATATGTATATATAATGGTTTATATACATGCATATATATATCAATAAATGATAGTTTCTGAGGTAATATTGGGATATATATACTGAATTTGAGGTAATATTTGGTATACATACTGGGAAGAACACAGGACTTGAGTCAGAAGCTCAAAGTTATATTCCTAGTTTCATGAACTCCAAGGCCATTTCTGACAACCAACTCAGCAAATGCTGCTTCTCCTCATAAGTGGTGCCACTTCACCCCACTCTGCCCTTTACTTCCTCAAGTCCCTGGGGCCCACCTGGCTATCCTCTCCCATGGCAAATCCTCCCAACTCATTACCAGGTCTACGACTGCATCTCTCTGCCCCTGAATTCTTACAGCTGTGCCCCTCCCCACTCAGGTGGAGATCAAGCTCCCAGCCCAGCCATCTCCCATTGATTATCCAGGCCATGTCTCAGACTTGACACCATGGAGCCAAGAGAACACTTCTAAATTATTTAACCTCTCCAAGGGTAGTAGACTAAATGATATCTAGTGATCTATCTTGATCTAACATTCCATGATTCTACAGCATGAATACTACTAATAATAAATATAATTATTACACCTGACATCTGTATAGTTGGCCAGTTCTCAATACATCTTTACTAACATTATCGCCTTTCATTCATGCAACAGGTAGATAAACCAGGTGTTATCATCTCCATTCTGAAGATCCAGATTGGAGATTACATGCTTTATTTTTCCAGAACACTGAAACTCAGACCCACATCTTCTGACTCCAACTTTTAAGGTTGTTTTTTTTTTTTTAATAATCCACAGAATAACAAAAGTGTAGCAAAACTTTATTCCTGATTATTCAGAGTGGAAACAAGTGATTTGTGCAATTATGGTAATTCCAAAATTTCAAATATAAGTAACGTGACTATTTCAGACTAGATTCAAATGCTTTGGAATATAATAAAGCATTTCAGTTCTTGTGAAGCAAGCCACATCTCTTACCCAGAAGATAAATTAGTAAGGTTTCAAAGACCCTTACCATACCCAAGGGGACTAGAAGTGAGCACATACCCTACTAGCTAGTCCAAATACAGAGCATCATGGGCCTTGTCTTTTGTGCAATTGCACAAACTCTCAACATTCTCTAATCACATACTAGTTTTATATTGTTGCTATGGCAAATCACCATGAACTCAGTGGCTTAAAACAACATAAATTTATTCTCTTACAGTTCTTAGAAGTCAGACATGAATCTCACTGGACTAAAGCCAGGGGGGTACAGGGCTGGTTCCTTCTGGAGTCTCTAGTAGAGAATCATTTCCTTGTCTTTTCTAGCTTTTGGAGACCACTACATTCTTTGGCTCCTGGACCCCTCCCCCTTCATCTTCAAAACCAGCAATGGAGCATGTCTCTTCCCCTGATCACAGCAGGGAAAGGCTCTCTGCTTTTAAGGGCCCTTGTGATTAGATTAGGGCCACCCAGATAATCCAGAGTAATCTCCTCATTTCAAGGCTCTTAATTTAATCACATTTGCAAAGTCTCTTTTGTCATGAAAGGTGTCATAGACACAGGTTCGAGGAATTAGGATGT
This sequence comes from Cheirogaleus medius, assembly GCA_008086735.1. Classification (NCBI taxonomy): domain Eukaryota; kingdom Metazoa; phylum Chordata; class Mammalia; order Primates; family Cheirogaleidae; genus Cheirogaleus; species Cheirogaleus medius. The sequence goes on from VBSM01003204.1 coordinate 22,740,082, forward strand.
TGACATCTTTGGAGGACCATTATTCTACCTAACACAATTATTTTTCATTAATTTTATTAAAATGACAATAGCTGAAATATATCAACATGCTTCCCATATATCAAACAACAATGTAGAAACTTTACATGCATCACCACAGATTTTTATAAAAATGCGACTCCCCATTTTACAGACAGTGAAAGCGAGGCTCAAGGGCTAAGTTACTCTACAAGCTAGTCAGAGGCAGAGCAGCCTTCTAAATCACTGCAAAACAACCACACAAAGCAGAAAAATCTACTTCTCAATGAAATCATAAAGCTGCCACAGTAGCTAAGCTCAGCTGGAAGCCTCACAAATATCTCTGCATGGGGGAAACCCTGCCTACCCAGGGCCCCAGCTTGCAGCCCGAGATGCTTCTGCTGTGGCATGTTCCCTCCACAGCACAAGTGAAATCTAGAGATTAAGATGGCAAAAGCTTCCTGTGAGAAAAATTCTTCTAAAACCTCTGTAGACTCGAGATTTTGGGTAACACATGGCAAATGTGACAGGTTTCCTGGGCATCTGCTGGTACTTGGCAAAGTCACACTCCACAGTCAATTTCAAAATTGTCATTTTTGTCCCACTGAGGCTTTAAATAGCACCTCCTAACAGCTAGGCCAGATTTTGCAGCTTTTGCTTTCTATTAAGAGCATGTGAGGGCTCACAAGCTATTGAAAATAAATGTCACAGAGTAAATGCTTGTATACATTTGGTTTGTTTAAATTACTTTGAGGACGTTGAGAATCATGACATATAATTCAAAATGACATCTTCCAAAATAATACCATATCCCAAGCACAGAAAACATTAATATCATCTTCTCTCTGCAAGATGTTGGGATAGAAATGCACATGTCACATTAATGCCAGGACCAAAATGTGAGAAAATAAAAGAAAATTTCAAAATACTAACATTTATTGAGCACTTTCTGTTTGCCAGGAGCTTTGAAGCACTAATCTCATTTAATTCACACAATAGCTATAAGTAATCTGATTTTACTGGTGAAGACAGTGAATCTTAGAGAGGCTATGTAACAATCCCAAGGTCACCCTTCTGGAAAGCAGTGAGGCCTGGGTTGTCTGGTCATGGAAACAATCCATCACACCATATATCCAACCAAAGAGACCAGGTTCAAGGGAGCAAGGCAGGAGTCAGTCCTGGCTCATCTGAAGGCAATGCGACTTGGAAAAAATGTTTGTTTACTTATAGGCTGTGTGAGAGACAGGCAGCTGCCCCTGATTTAGTTCCAGCTATCACAATTTCAATGCACCTAATAGAAGTGGTGATAGTAACACCTTGTAATTACACAACACCCTTCTTGGAGAAGCTCAGAGTTCTTTATGGACACATTCACATTTGTCTCCCCAACAGCTCTGGAATGGAGTAGACAGCACAATTACCTTCCTTTTACAGACAGAGATGCTCATGCATTTACCCAAGGTCATCCAGGGACAGAAGACAGAAGCCCTCAAAATCCTGCCCAGACTGTTATCCACTAGTTTGAGAAAACAAAGTCAAAACCCTGGGCCCAGAGTTTGAGAAAACAAAGTCAAAACCCTGGGCCCATGAGTTTGAGAAAACAAAGTTAAAACCCTGGGCCCATGAGTGAAACATCCATCTAGTTGGCCTTGCTATATTTTCTGTAAAAATCCCTGTCAATATGGCCCACATCTCCAGAAACATGTGACAGGAACGGCTTCTGTATCCTTTATCCCTCCAAATACTCATTCCTGGTAGAAAGAGATTCTTTGTTTTCATAAACAGCACATTTACATTACTGAAAAACAGTCTTGGCCAGAGAAAGGTTTATTTGTCATATTGATGGTCTAACATGAAGAACCTCAAAGCTGGGGCCAGGAAGATTCTCAACACCATTCTGAGAAGGGAACCTGGAATTAGATTCTCTGGCCTTGACTACAAGGAGCACCAACTGAAGAAAGTAGGACCCATTTGAAGACTAAGAGAGAGAAAAGAAAAAGAGAAGGAGATTTTGTAGAGAAAGGACCTACAGGTGGAATGTCCAAAGTGCACTTTATATGGGCCATCCCCTGGGTAAGCCACACGAATGGTAAAGTGCTGTTTAGCACAAGCTTTGTACACCCTCAGTGTTTGTAGTTGACTGCTGATATAACTGTGTTCTTTACAAGGATTGTATTTTTATGCTCTTTTAGATACTTCAGGCTTAACAGCAAGTTTGCACAGGGTTCAGAATGTGTCTCCTAAAGCACAACACTACACAATATAAAAGCTGATAGAACTTTATCGGTCTTAAACAAAAATGTGTGTTTTTTCCAATTACCAGACTTACAAAAAGGTTCTACTGCACTTACATACAAGACTTCACAATTAAAAACACTGGTCCAGATACAAGATTTAGCACTGGAGATGGACCACATCAGTTTCCTCATAGCTATGATGTTAGGCCAACCACTGAGCTATTCTCACCTCCTAGGGAACAGTTAAGTGAAGTTGACTTCTCCCTGAGGCAGAGAAGTTACCATTATGAAAATTTTGAAAGCTAATACCTGATTGTGGAAATGCTACAGTCTTAAATGTGAATTTAATGAAAATGCTATGTTATTCCATTTGGTTTATTGCTCCTAGATGTGATGAACAAGATCGAGGGCTTTTAGATTAATAAAATGGGTGTTGCCTACCCTACCCTTTCCCAATGTCTAATGAATAAAATCCAAAGGAAAATAGAAAAGAAAGTAGGCAAAAGAGCAACCTGAATTAGGAGAAACCAGAAGAGCAGCATCAAGAGAATTCTGCTTCATAGACAGTAGATGAAAATAAAATGAAGGAAAGATAGAGCATAATCTGGCTGGGAAAATTGACCAGAAGCCAAGGAAAAACTCACAAGCAGCCTCCCCAGCCCAGCACAGAGTTTCAGGGGTTGGAAGAAAGAGTTGGCCACACAGTAATGAGACAAATTCCCAGTTTCCTACAATCTCAATTATAACTATAAATACTTATATCATTAATAAAACATTAGAAAATCAAATCTGTCAGGATATTAAAGGAACAATACACCATGACAAAGTAGGATTCATTCCAGGAATAAATGCAATTAGGCTCAATATTAAGAAATCTATAATTCATCACATTAATGGTTCAAAGGAGAAAAACCATCTGATTGCCTTAATAGATGTTTTTAAAAAGCAATTGATAAAATTTTAAGTATATGACCTAGAAATAGAAGAGTATTCTTTAACTTGATAAAGAATATCTATAATCAAATTAATTGACAACACAATAACTAAATATAAAACACTATGAACATGTCTATTAATATAAAGAATGAGACAAAAAATGTCCACCATCACAACAAGTATTTTAACATCCTTCTGGTAGTTCTAGATAATTAAATGAGACCAACAGAAGTAAAAAAAAAAAAAAGAAAAGAAAAAGAAGAAAGCATAAATATTCAGAAACAGAAGGAAATTTTATCCTTACTTGCATAAAATAAAATAAAAATATCTATCTGGAATAAACATTTAAGACAATCAACTGAAATAAATATTGAAACTAACAGGAGGACTTCAGGCAAGAAGCAGCCCATGCATACCACTCTCAAGGAGAGGATCAAAAGTTGCAAATAGATGCCTACCTATGGACAAACTTCTTGGAGAAAGCATTGTGAATCATCAGAGAAATGACAGGACACATTCAAAGAGAAGGAGAATATGGTGAGATGATCCACTTGGCAAGATTAAAAGATACCCGGGGAGGCATCCACACATGGGGAAGGACAGGAGGAGAGAACTTGGAGGCTCCACACTCCCCCTTTTGGCACTGCAAACTGACCTGTGAGGGAGCTGCCACCACCATTGCAGAACTCTGGACTGATGAGAAAACTGATTAGAGTCTGTGTAATGATATTGCCCTGGAGAGTGGGCACAGCAGGGGCCCAGTGGCTTCCATTCCCAAGTTGCTTCAACTGAAGCCAGGGGAGGGAGCAGGGGGAGCAGACATGACATACCCCAACCAAAAGGAAAATTGTCAAAATGTCAGAAATGGAATTCCAAATAGGGATGGCAAATAAGATGAATAGGATTGGAGGGAAAGATGAAAGTCAACACAAAGAAGCCAAAAAAAAAAATGTTTCGGGACATTAATGAAAAAAATGAAAAAGGCACTAAAGAGATAGATAACATAAGAAAGAATATAATTCAGAGTCATTTAGGAAATTTCAAAATATAGCAGATAGCTCAACAACAGGCTAGATAAGCAGAAGAAAGAATCTCAAAGCTTGAAGACAAGGTTTTCAAACTCAGTCAATCAAAGATGTGAAAAAAGAATAAAGAAGAATAAACAATCACTCAGAGAAATATGGGACTATGTAAAGCAAGCCAATTATAGATATCTCTGAGGGAGAAGAAGCAGCAGCAAAAAGCATGGAAAACTTATTTGAGGGAAATACTGAGGAGAACTGCCCTGGGTTCACCAGAGATTCAGATAACCAGATACAAGATGGTCATCAAACACCAGGAAGATTCACAGCAAACAGGACATGTCCAAGACACATAGTCATCAAGCTGGCCAAAGTCAAAATGAAGGAGAATATCCTACAAGCTGAAAGATGAAAGCCATAACTAAACTACAAAGGAAAATCCATCAGGCTAACAACAGACTTCCCTGTGGAGACCTTACAAGCCAGAAGGGATAGGGGCCCCATTTTTATTCTTTTTAAACAGAAAAACTGCCAGCCAAGAATTTTATAGCCTGAAAAAATAATTATCATAAATGATGGAGAAATAAAGACTTTTCCAGAGAAGCAAACACTAAGGGAATTTGTCACTACTAGACCTGCCCTAAAGGAATATGCTTAAAAGTGCTTTATTCGGCCGGGCGCGGTGGCTCACGCCTGTAATCCTAGCACTCTGGGAGGCCGAGGCGGATGGATAGCTCAAGGTCAGGAGTTCGAAACCAGCCTGACCAAGAGCGAGACCCCGTCTCTAAAAAAAAAAAAAAAAAAAAAAAAAAAAGTGCTTTATTCATGGAACAGCACAATAGACACTCACCCATGTAAAAACACTGGGAAGTTAAAGCTTACAGCTCTTATAAAACAAAAACACTTGCATTATCCTTAGGCAATAAAATAAAATAAAAAATAACAAAACATAAGGGGGAAAACAAAACAATAAAGTATCATCCAACATGATATCAAAACAATAAGGTATCATCCAACAGAACAGTCTGCCACATATCAATGCTAACACTGAATGTGAATGATCTGAATGCCTCATTTAAAAGACAGAGACTGGCTGAATGAATGAACAAACACAATCCAAGTATATGCCATCTCCAAGAAACACATCTAACTTGTAAGGACTTGCACAGACTCAAGGTAAAGGGATGAAAAAAAATTCCATGCAAATGGAAACCAAAATTGAGTAAGTGTAGCCATTCTTATACCAGATAAAGTTTTAATTCAATGATAGTGAAAAAAAGACAAAGATGGTCATTATATGATGGTAAAGGGAGAAATTTAACAAGACATAACAATCTTCAATCTTCAATAAGAAGACATAATAATCCTAAATACATATGCACTTACCACAGGAGCTCCCAGATTCATAAAGCAAATTCTACCAGATATAAGCAAATAAATAAATAATAACATCTTAATTGTCAGGGACTTCAACACCAAATGACAGAACTGAACAGATCATGGAAACAGAAAATCAGTAAAGAAACATTAGACTTAAACGAGACTCTACAACAAATGGACCTAACAATTACAGAATATTCTACCCAAAAACCACAGAATATACATTCTTCTCATTAGCACATGGGACATTTTCCAAGATTGATCATATCTTAGGCTTAAAACAAGTCTCAGCCAATGCAAAAAAATCAAAATCATACCATGTATCTTCTTAGATCACAGTGGAATAAAACTAGAAATCAATTCCAAGGGAAACACTCAAATCTCACAAAGTCATGGAAATTAACCTGCTGCTGAGCAATCCTTGGGCCAATGAGGAAATTAAGATGGAAATCAAAAGATTCCTCGAACTGAACAACAAAGGGGACTCAAGCTTTCAAAGTCTATGGGATATAGTAAAAAATAGTCCTAAAGGGAAAGTTTATAGCCTTAAATGCCTACATCAAAAAGACAGAAAGATCACAAATTAACAAATTAATGTCACATATCAAGGAACTAGAAAAAAGAGCAAACCAAATCCAATGTCAGCAGAAAAAAAGAAATAAAAAAGCTCAGAGCAGAATTAAACAAAATGGACACCAAAAAAAACAATAAAACAATCAATGAAATAAAAATTTGGTTCTTTCAAAAGATAAACAAAATCTATAGAGCACTAGCCAGATTAACCAGAAATAAAAAAGACTCAAACTCAATCAGAAATGCAAAAGGAGATATTACAACTAATACCACAGAAATACAAAATAGCATCCATGAATACTACAAAAACCTATGTAAACAAACTATCAAACGTAGAGGAAATGGATACATTCCAGAAAACATACAACCTTCCAAGCCTGAATCAGGAAGAAAAAGAAATCCTGAACAGACCAATAGTGAGCAGAGAGATTAAAGCAGTAATAAAAAGTCTCCCAACAACAACAAAAAACCCAGACCAGACAGATACACAGATGAATTCTACCAGACCTACAAAGAAGAACTGGTGCCTATCCCACAGAAAGTATTCCATAGTATTCAGAAGGTGGGAATCTTTCCTACCTCTTTCTATGAAACCAATATCATCTCAATACCAAAGCCATAAAAGGACACAACAAAAAAGGAAAACTACAAACCAATATCCTTTGTGAACATAGATGCAAAAATCCTCAACAAAATGCTAGCAAACCAAATTCAACAGCACATCAAAAGGTAATTTGCCATGATCAACTGGGTTTCATCCCAGGGATGCAAGGATCGTTCTACAGTTGCAAATCAATAAATGTGATTCACCACATAAACTGAAGCAAAAACAAAGATTATATGATATTTCAATACATGCATAAAAAGCATTCCATAAAATCTAGCACCCTTTCATGACAAAAACCATCAACAAACTAGGCAAAGAAGGAACATATCTCAAAATTATAAAAGCCATACATG
>VBSM01003204.1:22747286-22769516 GCA_008086735.1 Cheirogaleus medius
CAACAAACTAGGCAAAGAAGGAACATATCTCAAAATTATAAAAGCCATACATGAAAAATCCACAGGCAACATCATACTGAATGGGTAAAACTTGAAACATTCCCCCTAAAAACTAGAACAAGACAAGGGTGCCCACTGTCACCACTTCTCTTCAACGTAGTACTGGAAGTCTAGCCAGAACAATCAGGCAAGAGAAAGAAATAAAGGGAACCCAAGTCAGAGGTCAATCTATCCTTGTTTGCTGACAATATGATCTTGTATCTAGAAAACCCTAAAAACTCCACCAAAAGACTCCTCAGATTGATAAATAAATTCAGCAAAGTCTCAGGCTACAAAATCAATGTACACAAATCAGTAGCATTTCTACATACTAAAGCAGTCAAACTGAGAGTCAAAAGAAGAACACAATATCATTTACAATAGCTGCAAAGAAAATAAAATACCTAGGAATATACTTAACCAAGCAGGTGAAAGATAGCTCTACAAGGAGAACTATAAAACACTGATGAAAGAAATCATAGGTGACACAAACAAATGGAAAAATCTCCCATACTCATGGACTGGTAGAATCAACATCATTAAAATGTTCATACTGCCTAAAGTGACTTACAGATTCAATGCAATCCCCATTAAAATATCAATGTCATATTTAGACATTGAAATTATTGACATATGAAATTATAATTTTAAGCTTCATTTGGAACCAAAAAAGAGCATGGATAGCCAAAGAACAAATCTGGAGGGATCACATTGCCTGACTTCAAATTATACTGGAAGGCTATTGTAACCAAAACAGCATGGTATTAGTATAAAAGGAGACACATAGACCAATGAAACAGAATAGAGAACCCAGAAATAAAACCACTTACCCACAACCAACTGATCTTCAACAAAACAGATGAAAACGTACACTGGGGAAAGGAAGCCCTATTCAATAAATGCTGCTGGGAAAACTGGATAGCCACATGCAGAAGAATGAAACAGGACGCCTATCTCACCATATACAAAAATTAATTTAAGATGAATAAAAGGCTTAAGTGTAAGGCACGAAACCATAAAAATTCTAGAAGAAAACGTAGGAAAAACTCTTCTAAACATCAGCCTAGGTAAAGAAGTTATGACTAAGACCCCAAAGGCAAATACAGGAATAACAAAAATAAATAAGTAGAAATTAATTAAATTAAAAAGCTTCTGCAGAGCAAATAGAAAACCTACAGAATAGGAGAAAATATTTGCAAACTATACATCCAATAAAGGGCCAAAATCCAGTATATTCAAAGAACTCAAACAAATAAGCATGAAAAAACAAACAACTCCATTAAAAAGTGGGCAAAAGACACGAACAGAAGTTTTTCCAAAGAAGATAGACAAATGATCAACAAACATATGAAAAAATGCTCAACATCACTAGTCATCAGGGAAATGCAAATTAAAACCACAATGAGATACCATCTTGGCCCTGCCAGAATGGCCATTTTTATGAAAACAATAGATGCTGGCATGGATGCAGAGAAATAGGAATGCTTATACACTGTTGTTTGGATTGCAAATTAGTGCCTTTATAGCAAGCAGTATGGAGATCCTTCAAAGAACTGAAAGTAGACCTACCATTTGATCCGGCAATCTTACTACTAAGTATCTACCCAAAGGAAAATAAGTCATTTTATCAAAAAGACACTTGCACTTGAATGTTTATTGCAGCACAATTCACAATTGCAAAGATGTGGAAACAACCTAAGTGCCCATCAATTCATTAATGGATAAAGAAAATGTGGTATATATATCATGGAGTACTACTCAGCCATAAAAAGGAATGAAATAATGTCTTTTGCAGCAACTTGGATAGAATTGGAGACCATTATCCTAAGTGAACAACCTCAGGAATAGAAAAACAAACAGTACATGTACTCACTAATAATTGGGAGCTAAACAATGGACACAGGTGAAAGAGATGTAAAGGACATCTCAAGGAGGGGGAGGGGTTAGGGATAAATCTTGCCTATTGGGTACAGTGAACACTATTCTGGTGATGGGCACACTAAAAGCCCTACCTTAAGCATTATACAAGGTATACATGTAACAAAAACATTTGTACCTCCTTAATATTTTAAAGTTAAAAAAAAAAGAGGAAACCAATAGAGTTCAGTAATATGGCTATTTAAAATACACACACACACACACACACATATATATATAAACACACACACACATATACTTAAAATGATAGATTTTCTATATGCCAGTTATAACCATTTTCTTCTCAGCCCGTGGGTCCATGTTGCAGAGATCTGCCGTGCCTAATGCTGGAGCTTACCCATGTTGGGAAAATCCAAAGAAAAATGAAAGTAAAAGAAATGGCAAGACACATGAACATTTCAAGAAACTTAAAGATAGCAAAAGTGAATCAGTTCTTTCTCTTATAACATCCCAAACTACACAGCGAGGTTGAGAAAAGGTGAGAAACATTTACAGGTGAGCACATTTGTGTGAACAAATCGTTAGTTATACATAAAAACAAGGGGCATTCCCTTCTCTTTCTGTCAGAGTATTCTAAAGTTTCATAACAGATTGAATCTTTACCATAGTGTCCCACATCCATGCATCAACCTGCTGAGAGGAGCACAGCTCTAACCTAAACTTGAGGTTATAGAAGCTATGCTTAAGTCATGTTGCAGACCCCCAGTTACAAACAGGTAACCTCACCACCAACCTTCATAATTCCTACGATAGGCTCTCCTCTATATAGCAATGCTTATCTTCCTCTCATCCTAAATCTCTGGGTTTATTCTTCCACTTACTTTTCAAGCCCTAGTCCCTCGTCAATGAATTTAATCCATGAACAAGGAAAACTTTGTCTTATTACTTTTACTTGGAAATATAAATACTGCTACCCACTCAGGGCCTGCTCTCTGCACCTATCTATTCATACAGTCATCTAACATATGTCTCTTCAGTGCCACCTACGGGCTAGGCACAGTGGCTGGTGGCATAATGGTGAATAAGTTAGATAGAGTAAGGGACCTCATGGAGATTAGAGTTTGTGGGAGATTTGAACAAGTTGAGAGGCAAGTACAATACAATCAACAAATGTGTTCTGAGGGAAGGAATATAGTAGAAAGCAGGGTCATCCAACCGCAGTTGAAGACAGAGGTGCTGGGAGACAGAAGGATCGGTGAGAGTAGAAAGACAAAGCATAGGGTGAGGATGGGAAGAAGAGAGTGTGACTCATTTTGCTCATTTCTTGCATGAAAGACAGCCATACCCTCAGTTAACATTCTCAGACCCAATAGGTGAGCTTCTAAGAGTTGGAACTGTTTTAGCTGGTGCAGATACCATGTTATATGCAGTGTTTTATAGCTTCTTGGAGATTTCTGATCACACTCTAATTAATCCTTTTGGAAATAACAGAAGTTTCAAGTAGATATGATGAATTCAGGGCAGAGTGTTTGCAAGACCTTCTTTATCCTCTGGGGCTGAAAGCCCATTCAAGGACAGCTCCAACAATCCTAGTTGTTAGATGACAACCCCATGGTTACGAAGGATGAGAAAAGCATATGAGGAAAATACTGTTTTGCTCTTCAGTAAATATTTGAACCTTGATGGGTCTGACAGCAAAACCCTGAGGACAAAGATAAATGTTATGATGTAGGCTTTTCCCATCAGGGTTCATGACTAGCTAAAGTTTTCTCAGGCGCAAATCAGGGTCTGCTACCATGGCCAGCATTTGAAGTATGCAGCCTAGAAAAGAGCAGCTTTGTAGATTTGGACAGTCTTGCTATCTTTCGTCCAGGAGAATCTGAATGTCATGAAGCAAAAATTTTTGCTAATCTCCTAAGAACCAGCACTTCTGTCCAACTCTGATCCTCAGCTACTACAAATACCTTTATGAATATTTGCTGCTAGCCCTTTGAATATTGCTTAAATTTTAAATAGGAAAGACATTTTTATTACTGGAAAGTAATTACTATGATGCCTTCCTAACCTTAAATATTTACATGCATTGTGCTGAATCCTGAAAGAAAATAAATTCCAGCACATCTCAATTATATTAAAATTTGCTTCAAAGTTAACTTATATTAAACAAATATATGGATTGCTAAAATTGTGACATAATGATTGACCTCCAAGAATAGGAAACTGTTGTGAATTCCATAATAAAGAAAAGCATAATGGTTTTTTCCCTAAAATCAGAAATAAAATGAGGATGTCTGCTCTTACCATATCAATATGTCAATTAACATCATACAAGAGGCTCTAACAGAAGAGGTAAATCTGTCTTTATCCAAAGACAACATGATTTTTTGTGTAGAAAATCCTAACAGGATGGATGGAAGGAAGAAAGAAAGGAAGGAAGGAAAGAAGGAAGGAAGAAAGGAAAGAAGGAAGGAAGGAAGGAAGGAAGGAAGGACGGACTACTACTAAGCAAATATATCAAGATCAATATTCAAAAACCAACTTCATTTGTATATATTAGCAATAAACAATTAGAAATGAAAATTTTTGGAAATTCCATTACAATAGCAGCAAAATATATGAAATACTTAGGGATAAATCTGATAAAAAAAGATGTGCAGGACTTGTATAATAAAAACTATAAAACATTGCTAAGAGAAACTAAAAAAAATAAGTAGAGAGATATACTGTATGGATCAAAAGACTCAATATTGTTAAGATGTTAATTCTCTCTAAACTGATCTATAGATTGAATGCAATCCCAATCAAAATTCCAGGAGACTTTTTTTTAAAACTTGACAAGCCAATTGTATAATTCATATGAAAATGCAAATGGCTTAGAATAACTGAGACAAACTTTTAAGAAAAATAAAGTTAGAGGACTTATATTACCTGACTTTAAGACTTAATACAGAGCTATAGTAATCAAGACAATGTGATGTGGGCCTCAAAATAAACAATTAGGTGAAACAGAACAGAGTCTGGTAATATAGGCACACACAGATGGTCAGTTGATTTCTGACAAAGATGCAAAAGCAATCCAGTAAAGAAAATATAGACTTTCCAACAAATGGTACTGAAACAATTTGATTTCCATATAAAAAATAAACTTCAATTCATAACCCACATAACATGCAAAAATTAACTCAAAATGGAATGAAAGTTAAAACCTAAAACTTCAAAATTTGGAAGGGGAAATCTCTGGGTTGGATGAAAATAATTTTGATACAACATCTAAAGCATGGTCCATGTATGAAAGATTTGATAAATTTGACTTCCTCAAAATTAAGGCTTTGGCTTTTCAAAAGACAGTCAAGAGCATGAAAAGACAAAAAGACAAGTTGTAGACTGGGAGAAAATATTTGCAAATAACATATCTGATAGAGGACTTGTTTCCAGAATATACAAAGAACTGTCAAAATTCAATAATAAGAAAATAATAATAATAAATGGTCAAAATATTTGAACAGACACATCCCCCAAAATATAGATAGATGGCAAATAAACACATGAAAAGACATTCAACGTCAGTAGTCACTAGGGAAATACAAATAATACAAATTAAAACCACAATAAAATAGGCATTACACACCTTTTAGAATGACTAAATTTAAAAGACTGAGCATATCAAGTTTTGGCAAGAATGCAGAGGAATTGGAACCCTGATACACCACTGGTGGGAATGTAAAATGGTACAACCACTTTGGGAAACATTTTGGCAATTTCTTAAAAAGTTAAACATATACCTACCATCTGATCCAGACATTCTATTCCCAGATATTTAACCAAGAAAATGAAAAGCAAATATATCCACACAAAGACTTACCCACAAATGCTGATAGCAACTTTATTTGTAATATCCAAAAACTTCAATTAATCTAAATGTCCATCCATAAGTAAATGAATAAATAAATTGTGATAAATCTATACAATGAAATACTGCTCTGTAATAAAAAGAAATAAATTGTTGATATAGGCCACAACATGGGTGAATTTCAAATTAATTATGCTGATTGAAATAAGCCAGACAAAAAAGGGCAGATATATGATTTCATTTGTAGAATATTCTAGAAAATTCAAACCAATCTATAGTGACAGAAATCAGTGATTGCTTCTCAATGGTGGGATGGTAGGAAAGAATTAAAAGGGCCAAGAGGAAAGTTTTGGGAGTGACAAGTTCATTATCTTGATAGTGGTAATATAAATATCATTTGTGTATGTATCAAAATTTATCAAATTATACACTTTAAATATGTATGTATTATATTTAATTATACCTCAATAAAGCTGTAAAAGAAGAATATACATACAAATATATATCAAAGCATTGCTTTAGAGTTGTAAAGACTGGTTTATATTTTATTCTATATGCTTCGCTTTATTATACAACTTTTATAAATAAACATATTAAATTTAAAATGAGATAAAGATAGTAATTTTTTTGCTTTATATTACATTCAAAACCAGAAAAATAACTTTCTGGCTTAGTCTGTATACTTTCATTTTTGTACAATTTGTAAAATGTATAAATATATAATTGAATAACCTGATTTTTTTACCAAGTGTTAATGTTATAATCTTTCTAACATATAACAGACTTTTGATTATATTTTTTAATAAACCCATAATATTCCATTGTATTGCTGGACCACAATTTACCTAATCATTTTCTTTCACTGAATGCTTAAATTTTCCCCCTCTCTTTTTCTTCCTCTTGCTGTCATACTTAACTTTCAAAACTGCATTCTTGCATATAACTTATACATTCTTTTAAAATACAGGTATATGCCACCCAATTGTTTCCCAAAGGGAGGCATCATTTTATATTTCCCCCAGCACTATATGAGCAGCATGTTGGTTTATTATGATATTATTAGTATTGCACTGGTTTCTTTCTGTTTGTTTTTCTTAGGATTGGGGTGGGGAGTGTAGGGTGGAAGTGTCCCATATGGCACAAAATGATACGGCATTGATTATTAACCTGAAATCTCCATCATGTTTAAAGGTTAAGCATTTCCCATGTATTTCTTTACTATGTATATTTAGTCTTGTGTGATGGTATTATTATTGTCTTATTATTGCAAGAAAATAATTATAGTCAATTATTTCAAAAGGAGATCAAGGAAAGAATGAAAATGGCCGTATGTGAAATAAATGAGGAGGGGAATGATACATATTACTAAAAGGGGTTAGTGGTGACATCTTTAGGTAGACAGAAGACAGCACAGAAAAGGTATAACCTGTCATGAATTTCCTGAATCTGGGAAACACTCCTCTTGGTGGAGCATGAATCGAATGCCTCAGAGTTGAGAATGGAGCAGACTTGAGGACAGCTTGGCAAGCCAGCGAGCAAAGGCACGTCACCTCATATCTAGCCAATCATTACCATATGATAACGTATGACCAGCTCTTCTGATTTGTTTTAAAGATGTCTAAATTCTTGATTATCATTTGCAATCTCTCCCATTTTTAAAATAGTACTTATTAAATAAAGAGCAAACTTTGCATTTCCAAACAAAATACATCTGGGGGCTATTTTGGACCTGCAGGCTGCCAGGTTTCTACTTCTGGCTTGAACCATGATATGACCATATTTCACTTGAGTTCTAACACTTTTCATGAGCATCCATCATCATGTTTACAAATTGTTCCTCAACAAGAAAGGAAGTAAGACTTTCAATGAAGGACATCTGATTAGTCATGGCATAATCAGCCCATGTGCTTACCTTTGCTCCTCCCTGCAACTCCACTAATGAGAATAAAGAAATTTAAAAGGTAGAATTTCATAATGACTAACAAAACATTGGAAAAAGCCACGAAAATAACAATAACAGGAAAGGAGACAATAGGTATAGATGAGAGGTATCAATACATTTTTGGACTATGGAAAATGAATGGAGGATTTATCATAGATGAAATATCTTAACACCAAATACCCATAAATGAGAGTGATAAAGAGGTAAGAAGTAAACCAATTCATACCATAAGCCCCATAAAAACCTAGGAATTAGCAACACCAGGTATACAAAAGGTGCAGATGAGGTGTGGGGCTGAGAACAGGAACACTGGCTGAATGTCTCTATGAGGAACAGACACCAGACTCCCTCCCTCTCTCAGGGCAGGGAAAACACTATGCATCTTTTACCTCTATAGAATACAGAGAATCAGATCTATGAAGAATTTAAATCAGTCCATTATACTCAATTACACTGCCTTAGCCTTGTAACCATTTGAGTTGCTGAACCCTGTTTTAATCCAAATCAAAACAAACAAAAAAACACTATGAGTTTACAAATACATCCAGTGCAATCTTTTCTGACTCAAAAGGAACTAAACATAAAATGTCACTAATATTTAAAGAGAACTGAAAGTTAAGCCCTGTAGAAACCATTCAAAATGTATTCAATATAATCCATAAATATTTATATTTAATATATACTATTAATAGTTGGGGAGGAGACCAAAAAAATTACAACAGTATGGCCCCAGGTTTAAGACACAGTAAACACTAATTGTGGTTATAATTTAGTCTACACCTTCTTAAGTCATCTACATTGACTGCTTCAGCATTTTTGTCTGTGAAACAGAGATAAGGCTTATCTTTATTATAGTGGAATTAGGAAAGCTTAGTTTGGAAGAGGATGGAAAAGTTCTTTGAAAAGGATACACAGTCTTATTACATATTATAGTCCTAATACTAATGTATTTAGGAAAATCCAATTAGGTATTAAGACACAGCTCTAGAAAATCCATTTTTCTTTTCTTAATCAAAGGACAATTTTTTTAAAATTACTTTTATCCCTAAATACTCTTTCTGGGTCCCTCTGGCTTGTGAGGTGTCAGGTCTCGCCAGTTTTCAATGTAAGCTCCTCTAGGTTAAGAACTTGCAGTCTGTAGGGAGCAGATGCCATCAAGAATTCTTAAAGATAAATGCCCCTTTCAAATACTCATTGATGCCAGTAGAGCGACAAACTCACATAATACACACCTTTAAATGTAGGAAGGAGTAAAAGAAGTTTTACACTTTGTAACTACCTGGCAACAATTTCCTTTTTTCACTGTCATACTGCCATGGCAACAAAGAGACTTATCTACCATTTAATAAACATGTGAAAAAATACCACCAGGCAGCTATTTATTTCATAGATTTATAGGGCTTTAGCCCATTGGATATGTTGGCAGTACTGGGTACTTCTTACTCATGATTCTGCTTCAATAAATCCCAAGAAGTTCCAAAATATCAGCATTTGGAATGTTAAAGCCGCTTCCTGTCACATTCATTTTTCATGCTTTTTCCTACTGCCTCAGATGAGAAGAATCTGGAAAAAAGCAACTGGAAGAGAAGATATTTCTCTTGCTCAAAGGCTTTCAACGTACAAATAGAATTATTAGTCAAGCAAGGACAGAGCCATTGACATTTCTCAACCCCATATTAAATTTTAACCTAACAAAATTCATAGAAAAATATAAAAACAAACATACAAATCAAACTCCTTGGATTTTTTTTTCAATTTAATTCAAACATAGCAATGGACAAATGCACTTACAACCTTAGGGCTCACATTTTAAAAGCCATCCTAGAGCAGGCACAAGTGGAACTCAATTTACTGCTTAGCAAGCTCTATAAAACTGACTCACTGGTAGGAGAGAGTGTTTTGTCTCTGGAGAAAAAGTCTTTTGACCACTCTTTCGAATTACTCCAAGTTATAGGGAAAATGCTAAGAAAGGAGTTTCATGTCAGAATATCTGGAATTGTAATAAAATACACGGAGGCTTTTCAGTGCACTAGAGAAAACGAGTTTGGATAAGAATACATCTAATTTTGAAGAGAATACCTTGTTAATTGCTCCATACTGGAGGAAGAAAAGATATTTTTTTTCCCAAGGAGTTTATGAAATTACCAGCTGAATTTCTGGCCACAGGTTCTTTGTTCTTCTTACTTGCACCAATACAGAATATGAGTTTATGAGTCGCATTTGCTCATTAATAGAGCAATGAATTTTCCCTTTAACTACATATCAAGGCACTTTTATAAGCCTACAGCAAAAGGAATCCTCCTACATAGAGAATTCACAAAGCAGAAGGGTGGCAGACATAGCTCCAGGGTTCCTGAGCAGAGAGCTTTCCAGACATTGCCTTAAACTATGCAAAGTTCATGTCAAGACTATCTAATCTAGTAACACCCTGAAAATTCACAAAATACCAAAGGCTGGGGACTACGATACTTATATCAAATATTTGGGGGCAGCTAAATGAATGCAGGCAATCTTCTCAAATGCAAGACTATTTTGATAAGTCCTCACAATTTTGGCTAGGAAGGCCTCTTTTGTCAAGGGGCTCTATACTTCCCTTTGAGCACCAGTTGGTTATAAAATATAAGCTGCCAGGGACTAGAATATGGTGGTATGAGGAAGGCCACTGATCAGTGGGGAGAAGTAATGAAGCAGCTAGTGTGTTCCACAAGGTTCATGAGCTGAGAAGGACCCTCAGAGCTGATTCTGGGAGTAGTAACCTGCCAAGAGCAAATGTATAATATGCTGCACCTAGACTATTAAATGTTTTTGTAAAGCAAATATCTAATGAAAGAAATGTTCTTCTTCATAGAAGAAGTTCTACTAAGAAATAAGACAATTAGAAAATCACCCATTTTGAAAACTCTAATAAATAAAGGATCTGGGTCTCAATGGAAGGTAAGACCATTAAATAAGTGGCAATTGATGGTGAACTTTTTAAAAGACAATCTAGCTAATACCACCTGAACCTACTAATCAACCTTAACCTACCATGAAAGTGGGACAACCAGTCCTTCTGTGCTTTATCACCTATGAATTATTCTTGCCAGAGTAACTGAATTTAAATCTAGTTGGTTCTCTAGACCAAGTCTACAAGAATAACATAAAATTAAGGATGATGTTAAATGGCACTATGAGGATATAATCAGCCAGCTTCAAAATGAGACAAACTTTACAGGGATAATGTCCCAGTTTCTTTAAGAAATAAATGACATGAAAAAGTGGTAGGGGCTGTTAGAGATCAAAAGGGACTTTAGAAATTCAGAAAGATAGCAACCAAATGCAATATGTGGGACTTGTTTGGATCCTAATTCAAACAAAATAATAATGTAAAAGGGCAGTTGGGGGACAAATGTGGAAATTTTAAAATAAAATTTAAAATTTAAAAGTCTATTTAATCAAATGGTATTATAGAATCTTTTTTAATTTATAGTGGTGTTAAGTCCTTATCTATCACAAACAACTTCAGTTGACCCTTGAACAATGCAGGGGTTAGGGGAGCCAATATCTCATGCAGTCAAAGATTCACATATAAGTTTTGACTCCTCAAAACTTAACTACTAATAGCCTACTGTTGACTGGATGCCTTACCAATAACAAACAGCTGATTAACATGTATTTTGTATTTTACATGTTATTTTATGCTGTATTCTTATCATAAAGCTAGTAAAAAGAAAATGTTATTAAGAAAATCATAAGAAAGAGAAAATATATTTACTATTCATTAAGTGGAAGTACATCATCATAAAGGTCTTCATCCTCATAGTCTTCATGTTGAGTAGGCTGAGGTGGAGGATAAAGAGAATGGATCATTTTTGCTGTCTCAGGCACAGCAGAGGTGGAAGAAGTGGAGGAGGTAGAAGGGGACGCAGGAGAGGCAGGCACACTTGGTGTAACTTTTATTGAAAAAACTCCAGGTATAAGTGGACCCATGCAATTCAAACCCGTTTTATTCAAGAGTCAACAGTAGTGTATTTATGGGTAAAATAACATGACGTCATGGATTTGCTTTAAATATGCCACCAAAAATAAAGGTATGGGGAGGAGGTAGATGAAATAGGATTGGCAAAATTTAATAACTTTTAAAGCTATTTAATGGGTACTATGAGGGTACATTTTACTATTCTCCTATTGTATATGTTTGAAATATTCTATAATAAAAAGATTAAAGAGAGAGAAAAAATTGATATGGCAAATTGTTCCCTTAGTTTAGTCCCCACTAAAACAACCCATGGACAGAGGCAGAAAGTTTGCAGAGGTGGCAGCAGACAAAAAGAGAGGAGAAAGAAGTAGGTATTTACTTCCTCAGTGGTTCATAATTCTCCCTGTACAGGTCTTTCACCTCCTTAGTTAAATATATTCCTAGGTATTTTATTTTCTTTGTTGCTATTATGAAGGCTATTGAGTCTTTGATTTGGTTCTCAGTTTGACTGTTGTTGGCATATAGGAATGCTACTGATTTGTGTACATTGATTTTGTAAGCTGAGACTTTGCTGAATTTGTTTATCAATTCTAGTAGTCTCATGGCAAAATCTTTGAGGTTTTCTAGGTATAAGATCATATTGTTAGCAAAGAGCAATAGTTTGACCTCTTCTGCCCCCATTTGGATGCCCTTGATTTCCTTCTCTTGTCTGATCACTCTGGCTAGGACTTCAAGCACTATGTTGAACAGAAGTGGTGATAGAGGGCAACCTTGCCTGGTTCCAGTTCCAAGAGGGAATGCCTTCAATTATTCCACATTCAGTATGAAGTTGGCTGTGGGTTTGTCATATATGGCTTATCAGTTTTAGGTAAGTCCTGTCTATGCCTATTTTGTTAAGCATTCTTATCATAAAAGTGTGCTGAATCAACAATGTTAAAATGTCCATACTACCCAAAGTGATCTACATATTGAATGAAATCCCTATTAAAATACCAACATAATTTTTTGCAGATCTAGAAAAAATAATTCTACTCTTTGTATGAAACAGAGAAGATCCCATATAGCAAAAGCAATCTTAAGCAAAAAGAACAAATTGGGAGGCATCAATTTACCAGACTTCAAGCTATACTACAAGGCTACAGTAACTAAAACAGCATGTGAATGGCACAAGAACAGAGACATAGACCAATGGAACAGAACTGAGAAGCCAGATATAAAATCATGCTCATATAGCCATATAATCTCTGACAAAGCAGACAAAAATATACACTGGGGAAAAGAATCCTTAATCAATAAATGGTGCTGGGAAAATTGGATAGCCACATGTGGAAGACTGAGACAGGATTCACACCTTTCACCTCTCACAATAATCAACTCATGGTGGTTAACAGACTTAAATGTAAGGAATGAAACTATAAGAATTCTAAAAGAAAATGTTGTAAAAACTCTTCTAAACATTGGCCTAGGCAAAGAATTTATGAAGAAAACCCCAAAGGCAATCACAGCAACAACAAAAATAAATAAATGGGACCTGATCAAACTAAAAAGCTTCTGCACAGCCAAGGAAACTATCATGAGAACAAACAGACAACCTACGCAATGGGAGAAAATATTCACATGCTACACATCCAATAAAGGCTGAAAACTAGAATCTGTATAGAACTCAGGAAAATCAGCAAGAAAAAATCAAACAACCACACTAAAAAGTGGGCAAAAGACATGAACAGAAACTTTTCAAAAGAAGACAAACTAATGGCCAATAAACACATGAAAAAATATTCAACATCTCTAATCATCAGGGAAATGCAAATCAATACCACAATCAGATATCACTTAACTCCAGTGAGAATGGCTTTTATCAAAAAGTCCCAAAACAATAAATGTTGGTGTGGATGCAGAGAGATAGGAACACTCATACACTGCTGGAGGGATTGCAAACTAGTAAAACTCCTATGGAAAGTAATATGGAAATACCTCAAAGAGCTAAAAGTAGAACTACCATTTGGTCCAGCAATCCCATTACTGGGCCTCTATCCAAAGGAAAAAAGGCATTCTATAAAAAGGACATCTGCACTAGAATGTTTATAGCAGCACAATTCACAATTGCAAATATGTGGAAACAACCCAAGTGTCCATCAATACATGAGTGGATTAATGAAATGTGGTATATGTATACCATGGAGTACTACTCAGACACAAAAAACAATGGTGATCTAGTACCTCCTATATTATCTTTGATAGAGCTGGAGCCCATTCTACTAAGTGAAGTATCACAAGAATGGAAAAACAAGCACCACATGTACTCACCATCAAATTAGTATTAATTGATCAGCACTTATATGCACATATAGTACTAACATTCACTGGCTGCCAGACAGAGCAATACTCTGGGAGGGGGCATGAGGGGATGGGTATATTCATACCTAATGGGTGCAGTGTGCACCATCTGGGGGATGGACATGTGTTAAGCTCTGACTCAGGCAGAGCAAATACAATATATGTAACCTAAACATTTGTACCTCCGTAATATGCCGAAATAAAAAATTTAAAAAGAAAAAATTTTTAAAAAGCAAATAGGGGGAAGGAAAATGCAAGAGCTGGGCAAGGAGCTTCAGGTCATTTTGTTCTCTCTAAAGAAGATATGAATTCACCTTTATGACTGATTCAACCTTTTTTAAGGAACAATGATCTCAGATCAGCCCTTTGGTTAATTGCATGTTCTCATTCATCATTTTTGGGAGAAACAGTGAATGCAGATATTTAGTTTGAGCAGATAAATGATATCTATTGTAATACAGATTATTGTAAAAATATCTTTGCCAGAGTGATGTCTCTAAGCCTTTGCTGTTTATTTTCAGAGTACTTTTTCTTTGCTATAAATGGATTAAATAATACCATTGTTTCTCCCATGGAAATGGACAGGTTCAGAGGCAAGGAAAGGGCAAGTATATTGAGAGTTGTTTATATAGGTAAGGATTTGAGACCCTAGGATGGCAGAGATACAAGCAGTCATGATCTTCAAGTGCTTTCAAAATAAATTAAACTGGGCTCAGCACAGCTCCACCTGAACAGGAATGCTACCACCCTCCTCTGCTATGCCGTGTTACTGAAACCTGAAAACCCCTAATTGTGTCGGTGTTGGACTATTGTAACTTCACATGATTGCCCTGGTGGGGGCCATTAGTCAAGATCACTTGCCTGTGGGATGTCTTTGAAAGTAATAAATATTCCCACTCTCAGTTGTTCTGAGAAAGAACAGATCCTAGGGCCGAAAATTAGGGGTGAGAAGGCAGGCAGAGTCTAGAGGAAGAGATAAATTCCTTTCTATCTCTGGAAGTTGTATCTGGCCTCCAAAGTGTCACCAGCCTTGAGGACCATTGAGGACCCACCCTCATGGATCCAGACCTGTGGGAGCAAAGAGGGTCTTCATCCAGAAGTGGTTTCAAGTTCATGTAGTATGCTTCCCTTCCACTGTCCCTGAATCTTCATTAAAGATTTTTCAGTGTTATGACCTGGTTTTAGTCATTTCACTGGGACATTCCAAGAAGGACCTGTGCCCATTCTCATGCAAAAAGTAAAAGAAAAGCTGCCAGTCGGGAACTGTACAGTGACCCAAAGCAGAGTGCGCAATGGCTCACGTACAGTGCAAAACAGAAATCAAAACTCCAAAGCCAAATGGCTTGACACCAGGACAGACTTATTTTTAAATAACAGATAAGAATATGGATTTCCAAAGAGCCTTCTGAAAACTGTACTTATTTCTGGAAGCCACAGTGGAAGCAGGAAGGCTTTGTAATGTAGGGTATTAATGCAAATGTGTCCTCACAAACTAATGTGGCACACACTAGTTAAAATTATAAAAGGAAAATTTAATTTTAGTTTAGATTTTAAAAAAATTAAAAAGCAGTGCAGTCAAATGCAAAGAAAAACATGCTACCGCCGAAGCTGTGAAAAAAAGAGGCTCAGAAAGAAAAAAACATTAACTTTGTTAGATTTGGGGGTGTGTGCATGCGTGAGTGTGTGTGTGTGTGTGTGACTGATACAGAACTGCATCAGCTTTCAATATATCCACATCTCTTAACATCAAGGAAATGGAAAAGGATTTTGCCTAGACATTAAAATTTGCATCAGGTTCCATTTTTGCAGGTGGCCAACTGCTCTGATGGTTTGATTCAATTTGGAGAACTATGGTGACCATCAGTTGATGCCATCAGACTTCAGGACACGTTAACTTATGGTAAATAACAAAAATTAGCTCTTCCAAAGAGATGATGGTGTGAGCACAAGTGGTCAAAATCCCCAGAAGATGCAATAAGAATGACCTCAGCCCAGACTTGACTCTGCTTCAGTGTTAAGACTATATTATGGAATCTTCTCATGCATCTGACTCTAATCTGCCTCTGCATTAGATTCCTTACCTCCATCTGCAAGACGTCAGCTCCAAGAGTCACTTACCTGATAGAGTCTAAGACTAAATGTTGGTAGGTGGCAATGAACTTCTCCCCAACATTTGATTCTCTACCCATCCACCTGTTCTAACAAGGCAGGAAATCCAGTTCTTATCTCTAGGTCATTGCAGCATCCCCCACTCTTACCAATACATGCTCAGCCACGGATAAATTACCCTTTATCCTATTACCTTCTGACTAATCCCCACTATACTTTTCCCTCCCCCCAAGCATCTCTATCAAATGACTACAGCCCTTTCTAGTTGACTCTAGATCAAACCTCAGTAAAATTAGTAGGAATTAAATTCATAGGAATCATCAGTTGAATAATTTGTCAAATGTATTGTCCCCCTCTGGGTGCCCAACACCATGTCAGGCCCTAAGTACACTTTCCAAAATATACCATCCTTAGCACTTTTTTATTTCCTAGTTAATTTAATAATTTTATTTTTTTAATCTACCAAGTCACATAAATTGCTTATTATGTCCCAGGAACTATTCTAAGTGCTGCTACATAGATTAATTCATTTAATTCAATCAGCTAATATATATTGACTGCCTTTTGTGTACCTAGGTATTAGACACTGTAAAAGGAACTGAAAAGTATAATTCTCTAAACTTCAAGACCTTGAAATGTAGTCAAGTAGATAAGACTTAAATACAAATAACCATAACACATCAATCAGTGCCGTATAAGTGGTTCAGACAGCAAGTTATATAGGAGCTTAGGAGAGGGAGAAAGATATAACTGACACATAGTAAATGTGCAGTCGATGTTTGATTGAATTAAATTGAACCAGGACATTTAATATTGAAAATAAAGACAGGTGGAGTGATATGAAATTTGATAATCTGGAAATGTACAGGAAAAGCATGTTTTTCTGCATTACATGCATGTTTTCTTTTAAATAGGTTTTCAACTAAAATAACGTAAAAATATTAAAGGGACATATTTTGTTAAATAACATCACCACTGCACATGGGAATTTCTGCAGGTGGTATATCTGATAATATGCTAAATATATTATAATTATAATTTATTTTGTTTTTTGAAAGAACATCACTATAATTGGTATGTATCCTATAGAGCTTTGCTTAATTTGTACCTGCTGAAAAAATGTTGTCCTTTGATTAATAAAGTTTCTTCTTTACTGCAGAACTGGTTTTCTTGTTTATTTCAAATACAGAACAAGAAGGCAGAACATGACATTATTCTAAAAGTTTACAATGAAAGTTTAAAAAGCCACATTTGGAGGAAACACTACACAGGCAGCACTATAGACATGAAGAAGTAGTGACAGAAATCTGTCTCACTCCTTTACTGTGACATTGACTCATAAATCAAGATTAGCATGCCTAAAACATTGCTTAGAGTTTAGTGCACTAGTATGATTTCATGGCAGAATCTCAAAACTATTTATGTTAAAATGGGAAGCCCATAAATTGAATCAAAATGTTCATATTAAAATGAAAGGCTCATAAATTAAGATTCTAGGTAGCAATACCTTTATCATAACCTGAATGAGATCTTGGAATTCCAATTTGTAGTCAGAATGGAAAAGAAAAGAACTCACAAGACAAGAAAGTAGGGGCACCCCCTAGAAGAAAAACTAGTAAGAACAAACGAACATATTAAAATAAAACATATTAAACTACCTGGATGAAGAACAGGCTACTATATGGGGTGGGCAGCACAGAACAGGAAAAGGACAGTCAGAAAGCCAGGGCACAGACTGGTGTCCCACATTGTCCCACATTGACCGGATGAAGGGCTCTGGCATGAAAAGAGATGAACATGGCTGGATGATACTTTCCATTAAGATCTGTACTACACTTCCCGCTCTGAACTGGCCTCCCTCAGAGCCTCTGATTATCACTTGGCTTCCCCCGAAGTTGCTGCTTTGACTCAGCTAATGAGGGCTGCTGATCTTCTTGGTGAAAAGGTTCTCTGTTAAATAAATAATTTGGCATACAGTTCTTACATTTTCATCTTGAAATCTGGTTATCCAGTGTTCAATCTTTCTGAGATGTAATCACAATGTAACTGACATCGTAGGTCTGTGCACCCCTATACTGTGAGACCACTTTATTAATAATAAGAAGAACATTTATGGAGTTTATACCATGTGCTAGACACTGCACTAACAATATCTGCCCATCCCTGACAGTGAGAAAACTGCTGATGTATCTATTTAAAGTCCTAAGCACAGTGCTTGGCACACGATAGATACTCAATAAATACTTGTTGAATAGGTAAGCAAATGATCCCAACAAACCCAAGAAATTCCTAGCCCTGCCTTCCTAGGGAAAAAGTGTGTTCACAAGGGGAGAAAGACTGTGCCCTCCCTGGTGCCTTAATTATAGCAGGTTTAATGATAAACACATGCCCACTTTTCATGCCAGTATCTCAACTTTGGCTCCCTTATCTTCAACCACTTCCTTGCACATCAGGTCTAAAACATGACTTAGAAGAGTCTAATTCTTATCTTCTTTATGTCTCAGAGTAGAATATTCAGTATTCCAAGCATGGTAAATATGTACTGAATTGAAGGGGGCTTTTTTTAAAAAAGCAAGAAGTAAAATTCATCACATAAAAGAAACTTGCAAATGCCAAATATGAATGTGAGTGTAAAGTCAAAAGCCAGTTTCCAAGAAATATAAGTGCTAATCTGACTTTGAAACTTCCTTTTGGCCAGCAAATCCCTGCGGAAAATGAAGGATTTCTCTAGATTTTGCTTTTTTGGGGGGTGTCATTCTGAGATGAAGGAAAGAGAGAGACAAAGAATGGTTATAGAAAACCTGTTCCCAAAAATGTCCAAACATTCATACATATATTCATTTAATAGGCATTTATTCAAATCTATTATGGGCATAACCCTTTGCAGGGCACTGGATGCATAGTGATAAATAGGACCTTGCAGCCTAGTGGGAAAGACACATCAGGACTCTGCGGCCCCTGCTTCTTACAGGAACCTGTGGAGCACAGGAGGGTTGCCTACCTCTGAAGAGGTACCATACCTGGACTAGATTACATGCAGAGAGAAAGGATCACTCTGCAAAGAAACATTTCAGGTGGCTCTTCAGAGCAAGGGTGGCACCTGAAATATCTTCTCAGGCAATGCCAAAGCCAATGTTGAAAATCTCTGGGTGACAATCCCAAGCAGGTAAAGAAAATTCTCCTCCATTTGTGCTAAACTGACTGACTATATCAAAGCCATTTGATATCCACACTTTGAAGTATCCTTCACCTTATAGGAATGTATTTAGTGACATTATGATGCCTTTGACCACCTAGGAAAGATGTACTCCTATGAAAAGTTAGCTAACCAAGTCTCAAAATAACCTAACAGTTTGGGGAAAAAAGATTAAATTTACCTTCTCTCAATGCAATCTAAAAGTATTTCTTGAGGAAAAGAGACTCATCAACTTTTTCTTTCTAATTTTCTTTCCAAATCCGTATATTAAACTACCTTTAATACATTTTTAAATGAAACTATTCTTTATGCCAGAGTACAGCATGAATAAAAATACTATAATGTAGTTTTGTACCCTTATTAATCATTGACATCATCAAGTATTTTACATAATGATGCCATGATACAGATTCCCTCCTGCTGAAGAAAAAAGAGCTGAAATATAGGGTAGATAACAAATATTTTATCATTTAATTGTGTTTCCCCATAAAACTCTATAGATTCCAATAGTTTAATCTGGAATAATTACTGGGTTTCCTTTTTTTATTCAATTATTCTATGATTGCACTAAGTAGATAACTAATGCAGTTGGTAAAATGAGATCCTTTTAGAGAACCTGGTGATTTTAACGCTTCTAGGTAAATAATAAATATCACTAGTGCTATACACCAAATATTTGTGCCCTCCCCCATAATTCATTTGTTGAAATTCTAGCCCCCAAGATGATGATGGTATTAGCAGATAAGACCTTTGGGAGGTAGAGAGGGTAGAGGCCCCATGAGTGGGATTAGTGCACTTATAAAAGAAGCCCAAGAGAGATTCCTTTTCCCAACTGCCATATAAGGACACAACAAAAAGATGGCCTTCTGTGAACCAGGAAGTGGGCACCACCCCCATACACAGGATCTGCCTGTGCCTAGATCATGGACCTCTTAGACTCCAGAACTGTGAGCAATAAATTTATATTGTTTATAAGCCATCCAGTTAATGGAATTTTGTTGTAGCAGCCCAAATGGACTAAGACAAATAGCATTAAAATCTTAAGTATGATGGCATAGCAAGCGAAACAGAACTTCATCAAGGACTGAGCTAGCATAGAATGGGTGGCTCTCCATCTTCAATTAAAAATCATCTGTTAATATTACCAAAAAAGATAGAAAGTTAACATAGAAATAGATATTTTTAAGTAAATGTTCTGTCAAGTTTACCAAGAGCCCTAGGGAAATTCGAAAGAAAAAAAGTATTATAGTTCATATAGGAAGTCATTTGTGTGAGAGTCAAATATTCCCATTTAACATTTAAAACCTAGAATGTCTCATTTTATAGTTACATTGAATTTTCTTATTATCAAAGTAAATGCCAAAAATATAGGAAAACAGGATTAAGAAAGAAATAAAGATTACCAAGATGTTCACTTATGGTATTATGGTGGATGAAAGTCAATGAGCAGCTCTCAAGCTTGAAATAATAACGTTTTGGATAAAATTATGAAATGAACAAATTCCATTCAATGCAGAACTGAGCAGGTAAGAGACTAAGGTATAATAGAGCCCAAAAATGAAGTGAAAGCAAGAACCCTGGAGGATAAACAAGCACCAAAGTTACCTTTTATCCTACAGTTTCTGGGGAACCCTAGGGACCTTAAGCTTATACTTTGAGGCTGTACAGATCTCAGCAGAGAGGAGATAATGCCAAATATTTCTTTAAAATGAGTAAATAAATTTTTTTAAACTACACATAAAGCTGGAAGTCGACAGTCTCAGATGAGCAATGAATCCCACTGAAAAAAAGGACAGCAAAACCTTGCCTGTCTTCACCTTGACACTGATAATTAACAACAAGCTAATTTTCACATGAATTTGTAGTTCCAATTCATACCACCTGTTAGCACAGAAGTCCTCAATCTGGAGAATTCCATTCAAAGTGGTCCCAGGTTGGTAGTTCCACTAAGCAAGTGACAGAGGCCAATGCTAATCCTATGTAGAGGAACTCAGCTTCTATCCACATGTCAAATATTTCCCAGAGATGGAGTTCCAAAGAAAATGAAGAGTCCACATTAAAAATGTTACTAAATGCCCAAGGGAAAAAAGGCACTATGAGCAAGAAATATAAAATAAATCCCAGAAAAGATCTGCAAGGACTGCAGGTATTGGAATTGTTAGGTCCTGAAAATAAAATAATCGTATTTAATAAGATTTTAAAATAACCAAAGAACTGGAAAATATGAGAAAGAAACAAGAGACCATAAAGAATGATTAAGCATACTGAGTTGGAACCAAATGGAGTTATAGAAATATTTTAAAAAATGAAATCAAAACCTCAATGGAAGGATAAAATAGCAGACAAGACACAGCTAAAAAGACAATTCATAATCTACAAAATAAATATTAAAAATTATCCAGAATGAAATCCAGAAAGATAAAGAGATGAAAATAATGAAAAATAAAATAAAAGTTAAGAGCCATGGAGGATAGAGCTAGAGATCTAATATATATGTGCATTCAGAGTCCCATTCAGAACAGGCAATATTTGAAACAATAATGACTGATGTTTTCATGGAATTGATAAAAGACTCCACTTATTAGATCCAAAAACCCCAACATATCCCACGCTCCCAGACAGTTCCAGAATAATACACTCACAGACACATCACTGTAAAACTGCAGAACACGAAAAGAAAAAAATAAATTAAATACAGGCAGAAGGAAAGGACAAAACACCAACAAAGGAATGATGATTAGATTGACAACTGACTTTTCAATAACGACAATGGGATACAGTAAATAGTGAGATATAGAAAATCATTACAATGTGCTAGGAAAAAATATCTGCCAATCCCAAATAACATAAAAACCAGCGGAACTGTCTGGGCATGGTGGCTCACCTATAATCCTAGCACTCTGGGAGGCTGAGGCAGGAAG
>VBSM01003204.1:22769616-22790287 GCA_008086735.1 Cheirogaleus medius
AAAAAAAAAAAAAACCTCTAAAGGATGTACTTCCTCAGAAGAAAGATAATTCCAGGTAGAAAGTCCAAAGAAACAGTGAGAAAATACATTGGTAAATATGTGGGTAAACTTAAAAAAATATTCACTATATAAAACCTAACAAGAATATATTAAATTATAAAAATATAATTTGAACTTAGTGGAGGAAATGATGTACTATTTAATCAATAGTATTAAAGAAACTGACCAGACTTTTTTTTAATAGACACATATCTATTATAGACTGAATTGTGTCCCCTACAAACTCCGTATTTCAAAGCTCTCACCTTCAAAATGACGGTATTTGGAGTGAGGGCCTATAAAAAGGTGATATAAGGGTTAAATGATGTCATAAGGGCAGGGCCTTAATCCAATAGAACAGGTGTCCTTATAAGAGGAAGAGACACCAGAGACCTCTGTCTCTCTGAGCAGGCACAAAAGAAAAGTCATGTGAGGACACAGCAACAATGCAGCCCTCTGCTAGCCAGGAAGAGAGGCCTCACCAGAAACCATCCCCAACAGCACCTTGATCTTGAACTTCCAGCCTCCAGAAGTGTAAGAAAATAAATGTCTGTTGTTTAAGCCACCCAGTCTGTGGTACTTTGTTATGGTAGCTCTGGCTGACTAACAGAATATCTTATGTGTTACATTTTTTAAATTCCATATTTATTATATATAAATAATATTAAATATAAAATTAAAATGATATATGCAAAATTGTGAATACTTTAAATAGCAGAGATAACAAAGAGAGAACTCAGAAAACAAAGTACTGATTTAATATTAACTAAAAACTAGCAAAAATATAAGAAAGGCAAAATAAAAATGACACAGTGGGAAAATATTTGCAATATAAATGAGCAAGAGATAATTTAAGAATTCATACAAATCAATATGAAAAGGACAGTGACTCCAGTTTAAAAATGGGCAAAGCATATGATCAGACAGCTCACAAAAGACTGAAAACAATGGGTTAATAAACATGAAAAGCAACCTCCTTATTAATGAAGGTCACACGTTACAATTATGAGCTTTCAATTTTGCTTATAAAACAATTAAGATTAAATTGTATATTTCTCATTGTTTGAGAGGGTGTGCAGGCACATTTGGCAATATGTATCACATTCTTTGGCTTTATTTTTATTCATAGGAATTTAACCCAAATAATAAATTGGACACGGATGCAATTTTACGTGTGTGTGTGTGTGTGTGTGTGTGTGTATGGATGCTCATTATAGGGCTGTTTCAAAGGGGAAAAAAAGTAAAAAGTTCTCAACTTGTCAGCATAAAACTAGTTAAATAAATAAGATGTAACCTACAGCGGAATATTACCCAATCTACATAAACTGTGATGACAGAGAAAGATGCCAATATTATATTAGTAAATGGCTATTATATTGTGAATAAAGCAGACTAAAAACTGTAGGTATAATGTGATGTCAATGGCTGAAAGTAAATATATATAAATTCATATAATTTGACCAGCCACTCCAGAATATTTTTCTGTCATTGCAGCTGCACAATCAGAAGTTAATCCTAAGCAAAACTTAAAACTCTAAACCACATTTGTTGACGATGCAATTCTCCATAGTTTTATACATTTCAGGGCTCATTGTGTTTGATGGCAATTAAGCTGAAAAAATGCTCCAATTCTTCATGTCGCCATCATGTTCAAATTACACATATACTTGATGAATGCACATGTTACTAGTCACAAAGGAAAATACTGATTTAATACTAATTAAAATTACTAACATGTGAATTCATCAAATTTCAATAAAAATGTTTCGTAGCTTTATTTGTTCATTTTTTTAAAAAAATATATTTTGGTTTTAAACTTCTTTAACTTCTGCATGGAAGTGGTATTTAAGTGTTGATGGTTTCACTGTTTCTTTAGACAGGGTACCTCCACAAATCCAGCACCCACAAAGTAAAATTCACTGTCTGCCAGTTAAACAGAGACTACCACACCTAGAAAAAAAAATATGATGCATGAGAAGAATTTATTAGAACTGACATAAATATTATTAGTAGACAAGGACATTAAGGACATTATCATTGTAATCCATAAATTCAAACTAACTTAGATAGGGAAGATATTTAAAAGATCCAAACTACATTTCTGGAGATTATAAACTACAAGGCATAAAATGGAAATACACTGATGGGATTAATGGCAGAAAAGAAATTGAAGAAGAAAGGATTAGCAAACTTGAAGACATAGCAATAGAAACTATTGAAAAAGAAAAACAAAAAGAAAAAAGAATTTTTGAAAATAAGATAACATCAGTGAACTGTGAGACAAATTCAAGTGGTTTAATATATGATTTCAGAGGCCCTGAAAAAGAGGGAGATTAAAAAAAAGAACCAAAATTTTTTTTAAAAATTATAGCTGAAATTTTTCCAAGTTTGAAGAAAATTATCAACACCCAGATCCAAGAAACTCAATGAACTCCAAGCAAAATAAATGTGGGCAAAATTACACCAAGGAGTAGCATAATCAAATTGACAAAGATAAATCTTAAGAATAGCCAGTAAAAAAAGACATGCTATATCCAAAAAAAAAATTTTTTAACTCTTGAGGGTGATGAATATATTCATTATCTTGATTGTGGCTATTGTTTCACAGTGTGTGTGTGTATATATATAATATACGCACACACATATACACATACAAATATATATCAAATTGGGTATTTGAAATATATGCATTTTATTTTATGTCAATTATACCCCCAATAAAGCTATTTTTAAAGGAGCAGGTAAAAGAGATGAGCACAGATCTTGGTCTCAGACCTCACGATCCCTTTTTTGTTTTGTCTTATTTTGCCTTTGTTTCTATGTACAACCTCAGATAATATAGTCTTCTCTGTAGCCTGGTAAAATGAAAAGAGCTCGGGGATTAGAAATTAGAACCAAATTTTTATTTTGGCGCAAAATATCTATGTAACCCTGAGCACTTTATTTAAACCTTCTTGGATTCAGTTTTTTCTTCCAAAAAATGAGAAGATTGGACTGGATGATCTCTTAAATTTCTTAAGTATCTATAATTTCCTGCAAATCGGATCAGGAGTAACACAGAAAGACTTCTTCCCCTCAAAAATGATTCCAGGGCAGCAGTAGGATTTGCATCTGGGCACAATTAAACCACCCACCATTCAAAAGGAAACAGAGAAGCAGTGAAAGCAGAAAGAATATTTGGCACTGAGCCCATAAGTTTCCACCTGCTGTACCTTCAAAGGTTATCAGGAAAGGAGAAGTACTGACCTGCAGATCGGATATGAAATAAGGGAAGTCATTAAGGCAACAATAGCAGAGTAGGCAGCTCTGCCCTGTCATCTTGGGTAAGACACAGACAAGTGCCCACCGGGATGGCATGATGAGGCCCATTTTAAATCACAGAAGAGGGCTTTGGACTACACAGCCAGTGAAGGCCCTCCTTGCTCCAACCTTCTGTGATTTACATTTTTATTGTAGAGTAAGGATTAAAATGGAAACAGATGAACATTTTTCACACCCAGTCCCAGTTTAATGTGAAATGTTTCTGCACAAAAATGTTTAATTGCTTTGCAGAAGTCACAAAGATGATTAATGCCTCTTTCCTCTCCACATGTGTAGAACTATTAACTCTGCTTGTACAAGATACAAAACATGATGTTTGGGAGTAATCTAGGAAATGAACAGGGACACTATTCTTTGAAATAGCTATGACTGGTATTTAACTCAGCAAATGCTTGCTGAATCTTGCTGTGCTCGTTTGTCCTTTTGGCTTTGGCCTTAAACAGACAAAAAAGGATGGAGCAATTGTTTCAGAAAGTGTTCCTGCAGTTTGTTACTTACATTTCTTGGTAGGTGTAGCAGATACTCCCAATAGCCATTCCTGCCTGCCATTCCTCTTCCCTCTGCCTGCCTTCATTAAAGCTTAAATACATTCCCAGCCTATCCCTGAAGCTGCAAGTGGCCATATGACACAATTCTAGCCATTGGGACATAAACACAAGTCAAACAGGGGTTTCTAGCAACTTCTGCTTTTTCTTATGAGTCTTACACATCCCTATCACCCATCCCAACCTACTCCACTGTACTTGCTTCCTGCCCTGAACACAGGTGTGATGTCTGGACTGGCAGCAGCTATAGTGCAATGATGAAACCATTAACATGCCAAGGACAGTAGAGGGACAAGATATTAAAAAAAAAAAAAAAGCTTAGGTCCCAAATGACATAATGGTCAAAAAGATAAATAAATGAGAAAACAAACACATATTTGTTTAAGCTTCTGTTAGCCAGGCTAACTAGTAGATTAGCTGCCTGCTAGTTGTAGCAGAAACATATTTCTTTTTGATACAGTAGGTTTAGGGAAAGGATTAATTGCCTTTTAGTTTAAAACTGTACATGTTACTTGCAAAACAAACAAAATTGATCCTTGATTGGTTTTTGTTAAGAATGCCATCATTATTTAACAGGGGTATTTACAGAGTCTTGGTTTCCATCAACATTCCAAGGAGGAAATACTAGCATATATCACCATCTAAGATAAACAGCATATGAATACATTACTTATATGTATATCATGATCCAGTTTATATCATAATCAAAGTCATAGCAATAGGGTCTTTCCTATTACCAAAAACCATATATAAGTATTTAACATAAGCATGTTATCTGATTCAAAAATTATAGCCATTTCTTTCATTCATTTAATAAATAGTTAAAATATCCACGTGTTAGATATTGTCATTTCACATTTTCTACTTCTCCATAATTGTCATCCAAAGTGCTTAAAACTTGAAGGATCTACATTTTTATACTACAAAGAGAGTAAAATAGTTTTGATTTGTTATGTTATTCTAACTATACTAAAAGTTTATATCAGGGAAAAACAAACTTACTCTATGAAACACCAGAGAGTAAACATTTTAGCCTTTACAAGCCATGTTGCTACTACTCAATTTTGTCATTTTAGCACAAAAACAGTCATCGACAATATGTAAATGAATTAAAGTGACTGTGTTGCAATAAAACTTAACACCGAAATTTAAATTTTATATAATTTTCATTAAGGTATTACAAAGTATTCTTCTGATTTTTTTTCAACCATATAAAAATGCAAAAGAGGGAATTTTTAGCTCATGGCTATACAAAAATAGGCAGTGAACCAGATTCGGCCTGAAAGCCATAACTAAATGAATCCTATCACTTTTGCCCTGAATGTGTCAGTCACCTGATTATGCCTTACAGCATTTAGTGAATGGGAACTTTCAAAACCTCGCTAATGTTTCATCATGTAGCCCTTTCTAATAAAGTATTCAACAGAATCTCTGAAGTATACTGCCTTACAAATTAGTGATTCTAAATTTCTTAATTCCTGCTTTCATTTATATGGGGGAATCAGCCTTGTTGCATAGAAATCGGCAGAATTACCATGAATGCATCATAATCTGAAATCACATTTGCACTGACAGCAGATAATCCCCATGGAAGCTGCCTCCACAGCACAGGGGAGTACCCCATTTATCTCTGTGCTCACCCCTGTTATCCTCCCCCCAGAGCTTACCCCATCCTGGGGGCTGTTTTTCTAATGTCACATAAGAACCCTGGCAGGGTACTAAAGAAAGAGATTCTTTGGTTGGCACATGATTTTAAGTGGCTTCCTTGAGTTTATTCTGGCCACTAGAGAGATTTACATAGCTTCCTCTTTCATATAGAAGTTAATGGAACATCAGGCTTTTCTAAAAATAGTGTTAAGCAGGAAAAACATTGCTTTAGCATTCCTTGGCAAAAAAAAGACAAGGCAACATTATTTATAGAGTATAAAAAATGTTGCTTCCTGTCATTCTAGGGCTCAGAGACAGAACCCCAAAGAATGTGTTGGGCATTTTTTTTACTATTTTTGTTTTTATCAAGATCAGCTTGTATGCTCATTTGACATCAAAAACTAATAAGAATTGTCTTTTTATGATCAAATATTTTCTGATTCCTTCATTTTGCTAAGCAGAAACAGAAACCAGTGGATGATGAAGCAGCCTTGGGTAGCTGTGCCCATCCCCCACTTTTGTCTCATTCATCTGACTTATTACCTCAGCACAGGCCCCTTCCAGGACTGGAGCTCTGCCCACATTTCCATTATTTTTGGCTGGAGTCCCATTAAATGAAAGTGACTTTGATTTCCATAATCAAGAAAGAGACTTGAGATATCAAAGCGATATCTGCACTCCCACATTTATTGCAGCACTATTCAAATAGCCAAGATATGGAATCAACCTAAGTGTCCATCAACAAATAAATGCATAAAGAAAAGGTAGTATACATCTAGGGGATGGACACGCTTAAAACTCTGACTCCAGGGGGGAAGGCAACACACGTAACCTAGACATTTGTACCCCCATAATATGCTGAAATTTAAAAAAAGAAAAGAAAAAGTGGTAATATATACACATAGGAATATCATTCAGCCATAAAAAAGAACAAAATCCTGTCATTTGCAACAACGTGCATGGAACTGTAGGACATTATGTTAAGTGAAATAAGCCAGGCATAGAAAGACGAATATTGCATGTTCTCACTCATACGTGGTAACTAATAAAATTGATCTCATGGAGATAGAGAATAGAATGATAGATACCAGAGGCTGGAAGGATGTGGGGGTTGGAGGAAAGGAGAGGGACTGGTTAATGAGTACAAAAATACAGTTAGATAGAAAGAATAAGATCTAGTGTTCAGTAACACAATAGAGTGACTGCAGTTAACAATAATTTATTGTACATTTCAAAATAGCTAAAAGAGATGTTTTGGAATGTCCCCAACACAAAGAAATGATAAATGTTTGAAGTGATATATTTTCTACTTACCCAGATTTGATCATTACACATTGCATACTTGTATCAAAATATCATGTTTGTACCCCATAAATATGCACAGCTATTATGTATCCATAAAAATTAAAAAGCAAAAAACAGAAAGAGACTTGAAGGTGGCTGGGCATTGCAGGTAGTGAATGACTCGGTGAGAGCATATACTAATAGCAAGTCACTATGCTAAGGTTTTCATTTCTTTAATACCTTATCTCTTATTATTCCTTTAACTGTCAACTGTACCACAGAGTACATGCTTTATCACCATTTTATAGAAGAAAACTGAAACTTAGAGAGTTTTAAGAACCTAACTAATTCACACGGCTGGTAACAGGTAGTATTCTCTCCCTTGTTCCATACTTCTTCCTGGATTCTCATTCTTTCCAGCTCTTCCCCTGAGAGTCTGAGTCCATCTCCAATGTCTCCATATGACTATGGAAGGAGCTCCCAAAACAGTCCGACTTGGCAGTGGACACTCTGGCATCTGAGCATTGATTTTGGATTATCTGGAACTATGCCCACCTTTGCCTCTAGAATGGCACTTGAGACTTATTGTGTTTGGGCAGCCCAGCTGTTCTCTCCTGGACAAGCCACTATCACCGGATACTTCCTCTCTAGCCCCATCCCATAGCCTTGTGAACAGATCCCATTGCTTCCCTGACAACCTGGTATTTCTGGATTCCTTTTATACCCAAACCACATCTACTCAAGTCACGTTATTTCATTGTAAATCTCTGAATGCATAGCCTACCAATGAGAAGAAAGGGTGTTTCCCCCACCTTAAACAATATTAAAAAACTAAATTGTATCATATGATTTTATATAATTAAATGTAACTTTTGCTTAGAAACAACATTCCAAAGAATTTTCCACTTGTTTTTTCAATAATCCATCTTGAATGCTAGGTCACAGAGGAAATAGCGGTATACACAAAGAGACGCACAGAGCTTCCATTATGTATTTAAATTATTAGACCTACTCCCAACTCTAAAGTTTGAATAAATTGGGTAGTGAATTGCATATCTGCCTCAACTGTGAGGTTTGCATTGTGTAATGAGGGCACAGCAACTCAGTCCAGCCTGAAGTTGTCTTTCATGTGTCTCCAGCCCTTCCGTGATGCCTCATCCCTAGATATCCCGCTACTGTCGTGTATCCCCCAGACCTTCCCATAGACAGCCCCCTAAACTCCAGACCTTGCTCATTCCCTGTTTTTGTCCCTATCATAATTACCTGCTCACAGTCTCATTTTCTCAGAGCCATGTTCTCTATTTCTAATTTAAAAAGAGAAATCATGTCTTTTGCAGCAACATAGGTAGAACTGGAGGCCATTATCTTACATGAAACAACTCAGACACAGAAAAGCAAATACCACATGTTCTCACTTGTAAGTGGGAGCTAAACAATGTGTGCACATGAACTTAGAGTATGGAATGACAGACAATGGAGACTCAGAAGGGTGGGCTGTGGCAGGGAGATGCACGATGAGAAATTCCCTAATGGGTACAATGTACATTATGTAGGTGGTGTATACCCTAAAATCCCTGACTTCACCACTATGCCATCTGTCCATGCAACAAAATTACACTTGTACCCCATGAATTTATATAAATTTTAAAAAAGAGAAATCCATGAATGCTCTAATTAGAAGTGCCTTAGTATATCTCTCCTCAAATCAGTTTGGCTCCCAAAATTGGAATAAAGGTCACTGGTCAGAACAAGGAGAGTCGAAGTAAAGGGATTTCAGATGCCCACGAAAGCACAGGAGCAGCAAAGCTTGGCAAATGGCCAGAGGATGTGGCAGGTACAGATGGCAGCAGTCCAGCACACGGGGATTCAGCTGGCAGCTAATTGACAGGAGAAAATAACCAGGCAGGTGGTTAACAGCACAGGCTCAGCCACCTGAAGTTAGGTCAGGCAAAGGGTCAGAAAACCAAGAATAGAAGTCTAAGAAATGAGGAATTCATAGAAATAGGATGATTCTATATGAAAAAGCTGTATTACTGAACCATTTCCCCTCCCAGCTTTGGCATGGTCTTGTCCAGGTGTGGTTAACCATAGGAGTCCTGAGAATGAGGGATGTGAAAGCTTGATGAGAAGACAGTGGACAGTGTCTGAGGGGCCAAGGTTATTAAGACCACAGACGAAGCCTCATGAACAAACCCTGGTTACTCCCTTCCTCCAGGAGAGGGCAGATTTATAGTACAGGCAGAATCGCAATGACTGAATCCATTCTAAGTGCAATGCTCAAGTCCATTCTCTATCACAGAGATTAATTCCACCTTGCAGCAGAAAGTTGGACAGGGACTTGACTACACAGAAGATTTAATAACACTCCTCCCCCTATTGCCTATTGAATAAAGTCCAAATTCCTGAAGAAAAAAAAAGAAAAAGAAAGTTGGACAAAGAATTGATAAGGATGGTCAAGAGAAGTTTCACAAAGGAGATGATATCTGAGCTCAATCAGAGAGCATAAATAGAACATTGGTCATAAGGGAAGAAGGACTTTCCAAAGAGGGGTACAGCATGAGCAGAGGCAGGAAGGTTTGAAAGTATACATTGTACTTGAGGGATTGTGGGTTGTTTACATTACTGGCACACAGATAATAGAGCAAAAGTTAAGTTAGATTATACACACATATACACACATACACAAATATATTGAAATAAATTCACAATCTGGTTCCAATTTGTGTACACACGTACATATTTGTTAAATTAGGATCAGATTGCAAAGGTCTTTGACTATAACCTTTAGGAGATGGAGTTTTGCCTTAAGGGAATCCATTTAAAGATTTTAATCAAGCAGAGGAACATAATTGGTTTATCAAAATCAGTTATAAAAATGTAAAGGATGGCCAGGTACCTTTGCTCATGGTGGCTCAAGCCTATAATCCTAGCACTTTGGGAGGCCCAGGTGGGAGGATTGCTTGAGGCCAGTAGTTTGAGACCAGAACGAGCAAGAGCAAGAGCCAGACCTGTCTCTACAAAAAATAGAAAAATTAGCCAGGCATTGTGTCACACACCTGCAGTTCCAGCTACTCAGGAGGCTGAAGCAGGAGGATTGCTTGAGCACAGGAGCTTAAGGTTGCAGTGAGCTACGATGATGTCACTGCACTCTAGCCTGGGTGATAGAATGAGACTCTGTCTAAAAAAAAAAAAAAAAAAGCAAAGGATGGATTGAAAGAAAGAAAGAGAACCACAGCACAGAGACTAGACTCATCAGAGGTCAGTTACAAGACCCTTGCAGGAGATGATGGAAAGCTAAAGTAGGCAGCAGCCAGTAGGGACGAGAAGGAGAGGGCATCATCAGGAGGCTCTGAGGAACAGAATCAACACAACTTAGTGACCTATTTTACATAGGGGAAGAGAAACATTGAGCTTCCTAACTTGTGAAGCTGAGAATGGATGGGTTGGAAGTACCAGTAAATAAGTGGACATGGAGGGGGAGAGAGAGAGGAGAGACTTGGAAGATAATATGAATTGAACTGAAATTTGAAAAAAAGAAAAACTCTGGAACAGAATGAAGTTATGCTAAAGAATGGAGAATCCAGTATATCAATGATATTTGAATACTGAGAATACACAAAATCACCCAGGGAAAATTTCTAGGAGAATGGAAAAGGAAAGAGACAAACCTGCAGGAGACTAACTTTGGCTACACTCAGTAAGATGGGCCATGACTTACGAAAGTACCTGTACAGATATTTCAGTCGAATGGATGTTACCCACACTAGATTCTTCTATTTGAAACAGGTGCAGGAGAGGAGGACCAATTGTACTTAAGGGAGAAGTCTTTAAAGGTAAGAAAATTTTTCTTAGTCCACCCACATTGACAGAAGCTACTTTCTCTGTTCAAGACTTCTTGAAAGAACAAGAAAGCAATAATGGTCTGTGGGGTCCTTCCCAACCTTTGGACCTGTAGTCCTATAATGCTCTCCTCCTAGAAGCACTTGCTCAACTTACAGCTTACACGTTGTCTATAGAACCCTAGCCTTTTCATGGCCTGATGTGGGCTAGCAATGTCACAGTCATCATCTAAAATGCATGTGAGTACATGGCACCAAGTCTACCATTGAAATCGTGCATCAGGCCTAGAGGACAACTTCCTGAAAACACACTGGTTCTGCTGTGGCCAAAATACCCCCATGCAAATTAAGTCTTTAGATTCATCCTTACTTCCTGGTCACAAACAATTTAGATATAATTTTTCGAGTCATTCTGCTACATATAGTAAATAACCTCTTCTATTACACTGATCCAAAACAAATTTCCAGTTTTTCACACTTTCAAAAACCTCAGTATGCTCATTAGTAAAACTAGGATAACAAATCTACCTTACAGGGTTGTTGTGAGGGTCAAATACTTGTGGAGGGGTTCTGTAAACTTTCAATGACTATGTAGTTGTTGTTGCTATTAACAGTATCAGATCTCTGGAATTTAATGTATAGTTAATGATACACAGGATTAAAATGGCAAAGTGATTTTCCTCTCCTTTTTACTACAGCTCATAAAAGACAGTAAACGATTAAGAAATTAACTCAAAGAAATATGTGACATTTTAACAGACAAAATTTGTATTCTCATGAGCTGGCTGAAAAATATTCATAAAATTGTATATATTCAATGCAGCACCTACATAAATACAAACAGAAACTCTAACCATTTCATTGCAAGTAATGGAATAAATGAAACTAGGCTGCCAATGAGACTCTTAAACAGACGTGTTTTCTCCAATCCATAATATTGAGTGAATGGTAAAACTACTGAACATCAATGAATCAAAAAGACATTAATTTCATTGTTATATTTTTGGAGTTATACTGCAGGGCATAATTTTAGAAGAAAAAATTCTGTTCTGAAATGATTAATCAACACTAGATAAAATGCAGAAGAGCGCCGTTGTTCCAGACACTAAGTTTAATAAAGAATCAATTGACCCTGAGGGAAAACATTCTAATTTTCACATCTTCGCAGTATTTTACATCTATGCTCAAGAGAAGCCCAGGTGAAGAAAAAGATTTGAATGAATGGTTGAACATTTTAGCAGCAAACCCTTTGACTCATGGTAGAATAATGATGAGATTAGTTGGTTCAGAATAAAATCAGAAGTAAAGAAAAAAATTACAGACAGGATAAGCGAAGTAAATCTAAGTTCCTACATTTTACAAGAATATACATGTTCCTGAGGAGGAAAAATATGCTGACAATGAAGTCAACTCTTCATTATTCCCAAGCATTTGGGAATAACAGGGAATGCAATTTCTTGAAAGAAAGTTTTGTTTAAGAAAGAATTATCTGTTAATGGGGGCTATATCTGAAAACATGGGGCTCAAGGGTAGAGAAATAGAGTCAGAATCATTTCTATTCTAGAAGTAAGCTGCTGCTTCTTACACTGGAGATCTTTAGGCAGAGGTCTAGTTGGACGCATAGATGTGTGGTTCTACTGCTGACAGTGCTAAATGCTTCCAGGGCTTTCCAGCCATTTTTCTACAGAGGCCCTGGCATGACAGCATAGACTGAGTGGGATGGCCATTAACATGGAAATGTGGGACTGGGACGAGAATCAATTCCAGCTGTCTTCTTATGTGACCACAGATAATTTTTAAAGCAAAGATATTTTCCTTGATTTGGTGTTATGGCACTTGAGCTCATTTTTCAGTAGCTGAAAATGCATGGCTATATATTTACCCCTAAACACTTAAAAGGGAAACAGAAAGCCGTATTTCTCAAGAGAAGCAGCCTCGGCGCGGCTGGACCATAGATCACATTAAGTGGGGGCCATCAGGCAAATGAA
This sequence comes from Cheirogaleus medius, assembly GCA_008086735.1. Lineage (NCBI taxonomy): Eukaryota > Metazoa > Chordata > Mammalia > Primates > Cheirogaleidae > Cheirogaleus > Cheirogaleus medius. The sequence goes on from VBSM01003204.1 coordinate 22,782,280, forward strand.
CTCAGATTTGGGACAACAAATTCTGTCAATGGATTTAGCTCCATTAGACTTGGGTACAAACAACACCGAAATAATGGGATTTGGTTTCAAGTGAGAACAAAATTATAAAGCTAGAAAGAAAAAAAAAAGATGCTCCTTCCCATTACAACTACTAAAGGATTCAGCAAGGGAAATGCACTAAAATGAATTAGTTGTATAACTGTTACTCTTTCGTTAAAATGATTTAATAGTCCTACAAATGTCATGGCATTAGCATTTTATGCAAAGCTATAAAATAGTAGCAAGTAAAAAAAAATCAACTGCCTTTAAAAGTCAGCACTTTTGGACTATGTTTATGACACTACATGGTCACTTGTGATCTGAAATGGCAGCATCACTAAGATAAATATCGCTTGCTGGCCAGTTTTATTTTGGGCAGGAGGCCATTAAAGGAATATGGCTGCCGAATTTATCTTTCATTTGGAAGGGCTTCAACACCCCATTTACACCGACTAACTCAATCTAAGATGTCTCTAAGGAGAAGAGAAGTTTTTGGAGTATTTTCTTAAGAAATTATTTGATTACATATTTTTACAACATTTAAACTGCTCCTACCAGGGCTACTAAGTGAAGTATCTCAAGAATGGAAAAACAAGCACCACATGTACTCACCAGCAAATTGGTACTAACGGATCAACACCTAAGTGGACATGTAGGAATAACATTTGTCGGGAGTTGGGCAGGTGGGAGGGGGGAGAAGGGGATGGGTATATACAAACATAATGAGTGAGATGTGCAACGTATGGGGGATGGTCATGCTTGAGGCTCTGCCTCGAGGGGGGAGGGGGGCGTGGGCAATATACATAACCGTAATATTTGTACCCCCATAATATGCTGAAATAAAAAAAAAAAAAAGAAATGATAAATAAAAAAAAACAAAACTTATTTACAGGCAGGTGATAGACATGTCATGGCAAAACCCCAACAAAGTCAAAAGATCCAATGTACAACGTGAGGATTATAGTTAATAATAGTGTATTGCACTCAAGATTTTTGCTAAATGAGCAGATGAAAACTGCCCTTGCCACAGATGGGAAAACTGGATAACTATGTGAGATAATGATATGTTAATTTGTCCCACTATAGTAACCATTTTACTATATGTATATCTTATAACATGTTTTATACCTTAAATATATATAAATAATAAAATTTATTTAAATAAATACATCCCTAACAAATGACTTTCCTAGAAAGACAAAGGGCACTTAGGTGCTGACTCAGTTGACAATCTATCCCCAGTCCATTGGCTCTCTAAATAAACATTAGATGTTTTCCGTCCTCAAGAGAGTGTGGTAGGTGATGTTTATATCTTTTGTTATTGTCTCCAAAACTATTCCTTAAAATTTCTATAAGAATTAACAACACACTTAGGCAGCACAGTAACCCACAAGGTTCCACAAAGTTTAAGTGATTAGTTGGACACTAGCTAATTGCCAAGTTTTAACAATAACAATATAGCGATATAGTTGGCATTCATATTAAAAGTAAAGATTTGGGCCGGATGTGGTGGCTCACGCCTGTAATCCTAGCACTCTGGGAGGCCAAGGCGGGTGGATCATTTGAGCTCAGGAGTTGAAGACCAGCCTGAGCAAGAATGAGACTCCATCTCTACTAAAAATAGAAAAAAAATTAGCTGGACAACTAAAAATATATAGAAAAATTAGCCAGGCATGGTGGTACATGCCTGTAGTCCCAGCTCCTCAGGAGGCTGAGGCAGAAGGATCACTTGAGCCCAGGAGTTTGAGGTTGCTGTGAGCTAGGCTGACACCACGGCACTCTAGCCCGGGCAACAGAGTGAGACTCTGTCTCAAAAAAAAAAAAAAAAGTAAAGATTTGGATTGCTATAATTTTGAGCATAAATGGATAAGATATAAATGGGTAATATACTGTCAGCAGTTCTTTGGGAGCTGATGCCTCATAAGGATTGGTTAACAAAAATAAATGGGGAATAGATTCTTCTCTCCTTTCTGCATTGGCCTTATTCGTACATGACCTAGGCTACTCTTTGACTCCCGTGTTTAGTAACACGTGGTACAGAGGAGGCAGAATGATGGAGTAGGGAAACATTAAATTCAGAATAGTAAGATCTGGGTTAAAATTCTGGTTTGACCTTAGGAAATTACACAGCTCATCTTAGGAAATTACACAGGATGGGATTGTGCGGGCAAGGAGGGCACCCTGTCATCACAGAATAGTGCAAAGCCACTAGTGGCTTGCCAAGCCATTGTCAGAAAAAGGTACAGAAAAGCTCCTGTGTGGCCCCTCTACATCACTCTAATTGAATTGATGCAGAAGTCTTGTCACAATGGATTAGAAACGAGCCTTTCTGGCCCATATATCATCTCACTTCAATGATAAGCTAATTTCATTTATTTCTGAAATTTCTAAATGGTGTGTTAGGCTTGTCATTTTTAAAAGTCTATATTCTAATTACAATTATTAACTCAGTTCCTTTATTATTAAAATCTCCTCAACTTTAAAGGCCGGCAAACTAAAGCAGTAAATGGAGATGCACCGAGTTGGTGTCAGAACCTTTTGTGAGATTAATCTAACTGTGGGGCCTTCCGTTATTACCAGATGCTTTAATTGGAAGTTCCATCATGTGAATCTTTCCCACTGCTTTATGAACACATTTAATTTTGCCGCCTACATCAAAAAATGCAAGAATTGATTAAGCATGTGGTAATGTCTAAATGTCTATTGCAGACTTTGGGATTGAGAAGATAACACATTAACAACATAATCCCTGACCTCGAAAAGTTTACACTGTGATTAGGAAGGTGAATACATAAGTGAAAAGGGTTGAGTAGGGGAGAGGTGGGAAATAAGCGACCAGAAGACTGAAGGCTCAACAAACCTGGGTCTCCCATCTCATTATCTGAAACACCTGTCTTAAGAGGCAGCTGTGCCATAGACAGCGCCCAACATTAAAAAATAGGACACAAAAAGATCAACATATATTAATAGTAACTCTTCTTGTTACAAAAGTAATCCTTTATTTACAAAATAATTTATCACACAGAACTTTAATTCATTTACTGGGTTAATAGCTTTAAAACACATTTCAATTTACTAAAGATAAATAATTCAACCTTTCAATAAAGGACAATGAGCTTTTCTGAAAGCAAGAGGCCATCTTACTTCTCACAGGAATCCCAGACTCTAGCACAGTTCCAGGAACATGATAAAAGCTTTACAAAGAAATGGTTTCCCAATTAAACAGTCACATACGTCGTTATGACATGGAATGGGATACCCATGAAAAAAAGTTTCTTTCCTTTTGAGAAATGCCACATCCATTTATTGCTCACATTCCCAGGGAAGCTACTGCTTTGAAAATGCAACCAAATTCATAGTTTTCATTTATGCTGAGTGTATATAATTTATATAAGCAGAAATAAATTAAATATTGTACAGGTCAATAGTCAAACTGGTTAATTCCTCTGAAAGTACACTGAACTCTCATTTGATTTCATAGGTATCTGAGTAACTTCATTAAATTCACAATGTAGACACTGTGAGAAAAGCACAGTGCACTGAGGCACTAAAAACCTAGCTTGTTTGTCTTCTCAGGACTCTGTTTATAAGGATCCTTATAGGTTAATTCACAAGTGCAACATGATCCTCCAGGAAATATATACATCTCTGAACTCCCAGAATGGAAGTATCCCCAAACTGGTTCCCATTGCCCATGAATTTCTTTTCTGATTTAGGATATTTCAATTTCTCTTTCTTTATCTTGGGAAAATAGCATTAAAGGAACACATGGGATAGTTCATTCTTTTTCTTTGACTCCTCAAATATCATCTTCAAACTTTAGTCATGACCATAAGGCACTCAAAACATATGGGTCAGAAGTTCATGAGTGTGTATACAGCTCCCTTTCATAAAAGCTACCCATGTCCTGCAGACAGAGCAGCTGTGTTTATCACCTACAAAGTACAAACCAAATGTGCATCACGCGATTGTATTGCTGAAGAATCAGGAACCTAGGCAAGGAGAAATGTCCACGTTCGTCATTGAAATAATCATTACAGTAGAAAAGATTTGCCTTGGTAATCCTAGCACTCTGGGAGGCCGAGGCGGGTGGATCGCTCGAGGTCAGGAGTTCGAAACCAGCCTGAGCAAGAGTGAGACCCCCGTCTCTACTAAAAATAGAAAGAAATTAATTGGCCAACTAAAAAATATATATACAAAAAATTAGCCGGGCATGGTGGCGCATGCCTGTAGTCCCAGCTACTCGGGAGGCTGAGGCAGGAGGATCGCTTAAGCCCAGGAGTTTGAGGTTGCTGTGAGCTAAGCTGACGCCACGGCACTCACTCTAGCCTGGGCAACAAAGTAAGACTCTGTCTCAGAAAAAAAAAAAAAAGAAAAGAAAAGATTTGCCTTAGAAAAACTGCAGCAGAAAAGTGGAAATTTATCTGAGGCGATACTTTTATACTACTATGCCGACAAAGTAATAACTACAATGAAAATATTGCAAGAATACAATTTGTGATCTTTGATGAACCAGAAATGATGCCTTTGCTCCCACTACCATTCACTTCCTATTTTTGCAAACTGGGAATAAAATGACCAACTTAAGCTTCACTTCACAAATTCGATTCCGGTTAATGCCCCAAGGGGAGCTATCAGCATGTCTCTTCCAATTGCCTCCTAGGGAACAAGAGAGAAAATATTTGGCCTATTAAAAACAATGGATGCATTCACTTCTGTACTGGTCTGATGGGGACCCTGTGCTTGTGTTTACAACTGCCAGCTTCATTCAGCTCTTTTGACTACTTTATATCAGTGCATTCACAACCAAGTCAAGCCAATAGTGGGAGACAATTAAATCCATGGAAACAGAAGCTGCTTTTATGGTCACACCTGCCTAATGTCCCTCAGTCTATTTTCATGCACATGTAATTAATATTATTCTCCATCAATAACTCAAACTTCCAGCAACACAGAGTACAGTGGTAAGAGATCTGGTTATTGCCTTGGAATGAGCCAGATCTGAGTTTGTGATCCAGCTGATACCCTTATTAGTTGTCCAAACTTCAGTACATTCAGTCTCTCTGAGCTTCGGTTTCTTTGTGTATAAACAAAGACAGTAAGACATGAGCAACAAGAACACTGATAAAAGAGTCTAACACCCAGCATGTACTCAACCAACATTAGTTCATCAACAGATATTGCTCAAATATATGTTAAAATAACACTGATCAGATGGAACTTAAAGCATGGAAACGAAAACCAGGCAATGATGGGTTCAGAATTACAGAGTTTTGGTTTTACACAAATGAATTTGTCCCATAACTTTGAATGGTTATTAATAACAATTATAGTTGCAACAAATTGGTTTCCATTAAGTATAAATATGCCCTTATGAAAAACCACTGCATGGACATTTTAACAATGCTGATTCTGCCAATCCATGAACATGATGTGTTCTTCCATTGGTTTACATCATCTGCAAAATCCTTCCTCAATGATTCATAGTTCTCTTTGTAGAGATCTGTCCTCTTTTTGGTTAAACATATTCCTACATATTTTCTTTGTAGCTTTTGTGGAAGGTATTGAGTCTTTAATTTGATTCTTAGCTTAACTATTGTTGGTATATAAGAATGCTACTGATTTGTGTACATTGATTTTGTAGCCTGAGACTTTGCTGAATTTATTTATCAATTCCTAGAGTCTCGTGGCAGTATCTTTGGAGTTTTCTAGATGTAAGATCTATCATCAGCAAAAAGCAATAGTTTGACCTCCTCTTTACCCCTTTGGATACCCTTAATCTCCTTCTCTTGTCCTGATTGCTCTGGCTAGGACTTCCAGCACTATGTTGAATAGAAGTGGTGACAGTGGGCATCCTTGTCTTATTCCAATTCTGAGTGGGAATGATTTCAACTTTTCCCCATTCAGTAAAATGTTGTCTGTGGGTTTATTGTATATGGTTTTTATAATTTTGTTGTATGTTCCATCTATGCCTATTTTGTTAAGAGTTTTAATCAAAAAAGGGTGCTGAATTTTGTCAAATCCTTTTTCTGCATCTACTGAGATGATCATATGATCTTTATTTTTGCTTCTGTTTATGTGGTGAATCACAATCATGAATTTATGTAAGTTAAACCATCCTTGCATCCCTGAGATGAAGCCTACTTGGTTGTCATGGATTATTTTTTCATGTGCTGCTGAATTTGGTTTGCTAGGATTTTATTGAGGATTTTTGAATCTATATTCATAAGGGATGTTGGTCTATAGTTTTCTTTTTTTGTTGCATCCTTTTCTGGCTTTGGCATCCAGGTGATACTGGCTTTGTAGAATGAGTTGGGGAGGATTCCTTCCTTCTCAATGCTATGAAATAATTTCTACAGTATGGGTTCCAATTTTTCTTTGTAGATCTGATAAAATTCAGCTGTGAAACCATCTGGTCAGGGACTTTTTTGTTAGAAGATTTTTACTGCTGCAATTTCATTGCTCCTAATTGGTCTGTTCAGGAGTTCTATTTCTTCCCGATTGAGGCTTGGGAGGTTGTATATTTCCAGGAATTTTTCCATTTCCTCAATGTTTTTGAGTTAATGTGTATAAATTTTTACAGTATTCACAGATGGTATTTTGTGTTTCTGTGGTATTAGTTGTAATATCTCCTTTTTCATTTCTGATTGAGCTTTTTGGGGGTCCTTTTTTGGGTCCTTTCTATTTCTGATTAATCTAGCAAGAGATCTATCAACTTTGTTTATCTTTTCAAAGAACCAACTCTTGTTTCATAAATCTTCTGTATTATTTTTTTGTTTTCAATTTCATTTAGTTCCGCTCTGACCTTAGTTATTTCTTTTCTTCTGCTGGATTTGGGATTGGTTTGCTCTTTGTTTTCTAGTTCCTTAACATGATTGATTAGATTTTTGATTTGTGATCTTTCTGTCTTTTTAATGTGGGGGCATTTAAGGCTATGAATTTTCCCCTTAGGACTGTTTCTGCTAAATCCCACAGATTTTGATAGCTTGGGTCCCCTTTGTCATTTAGTTTGAGGAATCTTTTGATTTTTACCTTAATTTCCTCCTTATCCCAATAATTATTCAGCAGTAGGTTGTTTAATTTCCATGACTTTGTGTAGAATTGAGTGTTTCTGTTGGAGTTGATTTACAGATTCAATGGAATTCCCATAAAAATACCAATGTCATTTTTCTCAGTTCTAGAAAAAAATAATTCTATGCTTGGTTTAGAACCAAAAAAGAGCCCAAATAACCAAAGAAACTTTAATCAAAAGGAATAAATCTGGAGGCATCACTTCACCAAACTTTATGCTATACTACAAGGCTCCAGTAACCAAAACAGCATATCACTGGCACAAAAATAGAGACATAGACCAATGGAACAGAATAGAGAATCCAGATATAAAATCATCCTCATATTGTCATCAGATCTTTGACAAAGTAGATAGCAATATACACTGGGAAATAGAATCCATATTCAATAAATGGTGCTGGGAAAATTGGATAGCCACATGTAGAAGATTGAAATAGGATCCATATCTCTCAACACTCACAAAAATTAATTCAAGGTGGATAATAGACTTAAATCTAAGACATGAACCATAAGATTACTAGAAGAAAATGTTGGAAAAAGTCTCCTAGATATCAGCCTAGGCAAATAATTTATGAAAAAGACCCCAAGGGCAATTACAGCAATAACAAAAGTAAATAAATGGGGCTTGATTAAATTAAAAAGCTTCTACACAGCATAGGAAACAATCAACAGAGCAAATCAACAATCTACAGAATGGGAGAAAATATTTGCATGCTATACATCCAATAAAGGGCTAATAACCAGAATATACAAAGAACTCAAGCAAATCAGCAAGGAAAAAATCAAACAATCCCATTAAAAAGTGGGCCAATGACATGAACAGAAGCTTTTCAAAAGAAGATAGACTATACTAAGTGAAGTATCTCAAGAATGGAAAAACAAGCACCACATGTACTCA